>CM038795.1:261140349-261239171 GCA_021764765.1 Vicia sativa
TCTAGGTTTTGAAGAAGATATGATGCATATTCCGGTTCTTTGATCGAAACACCATTGCTTTACATTCCCAGTTATCGGTTGGTTCCTACCTTGGAAGAGTTCTCTAAGCTACTTGGGATACCTATTCTTGACCATTGCCGGTCTAGAAAAGGTTCTAGAAATGCGAACATCGCATTCTCCTTACATCTTAAGCGCTCGAGACATTGAAGCCAATTGGGAAACCAGACGGAGTTAAGGGTTAACTTGCTAAGTTCACGATTAAGAAAGCCGAGAATTCCTCAAAGTTATGAGTTTCCATGCATTTGAAGACATTGTGGCCTTGCTAATCTATGGTTTGGTTCTATTCTAACTGGATCAATTCATAGATGTCAACGCCATCAAGTTGTTTCTTACATGCAATCTTGTGCCTACTTTACTTGGAGACATCTTACATTCTCTCCACACGCATTACTACTGAGACAATGAACTCTCATGTGTTGTATACCGTTACTTTCTAGGTGGTTTATTTCGCACCTTCCTCCATCGGTTTGAAGAATGAACAAAGGTTGAGATGGTCTCAAAGGTTAATGTCACTCTCTCATTCGGACATCCGTTGGAATCTTTTCTCTCAAAAGTTTTACCTTCATTGAGCGTTGTGGAGAATTCCCTAATGTACTTCTTGGTATAAGGGAGGTATCACTTACCACCTCTTTAGCTCTCACGTCGGTTTGGTTTTGCTTGACGAAGAGATGGTCATGATATGCTTCTCCAAGATATCGTGTTCGACTACAACACGATCTCGAGTGCAAGCGAAGGTTCATATGCGCTTGGGGCATGGTAAGAGGGCGATACCAAGACTTTTGGGCACCAAAACTCCATACCTCGGGAACCTCAAATGGGTGAGAGCTCGAGCTCAAAACCTCATAATACCATTCACGCTTTGTTTTACGGTAATTATGGAACTGTTGCTATAGGTGTGAATCTATACTATTCCCCATCGACATGCCCTCACGATTTTGAAGACTTAAAGAGATCTTGGATTCACTTAAGAAGAAAGGGATACCTTTGAAGCTCGGTCTTTCACATGGCGAGAAGAAGGTACTAGAGTTGACAAAGCTACTTCACGAGGAGGCGGAACATCAACCTACCTCGGCATCAAGAGCAAGTGGGAGACTTAGAGCTTGATTTTATATGTTTTCTTTTATTGTTTTGAACTATCTTTTGTACTTAAAAGAAAAAGAATAAAAGGAGTACTAATAAATGTTTGTTCATTGCTTGTTTAACAAATTTAAATCTCTAAGGTCCTTGAAAACATTGCATTGCATTCGCAAACATTGCATAGCATAGCATAACATTGCATCACGGTACCGAAGATTGGTTTTCTCATTTGCTCGCTATTTATTTTAGCGAAATATGACGATCTGTCAAAGATCTCCGAGCTCGAATGCTCAGTTCAGCAGATGCTTACACTTGGTCCAAGGCCAAGAAGATCTGAAGCTCATCAACGGGGAAGAAGAAGGTTGTTGGTCTTCTCATCATGGGCGGGGCAGCTACAAAGGTGGTCCTAAAGTGGTTAGTCGAATTGAGCTCTCAGAAGGAAGTGTCAAGAAGGAGGATGAGCAAAGTGACAAGGGTGATGGCGAAGGTAGTCGACATGAGCACAGAAAGACTATGATAATGACCAATACTCACGATGAAGATGACAAGTACAAACAACTTGAAGACCGTCTGAATCTTGTGGAAAACACGAAGATGTCGGGCTGAATTTTGATGATTTGAGTCTTATCCTGGGTGTTGTGATTCCTCCCAAGTTCAAAGTTCCAACTTTTGCTAATCGATGGCATGTCTTGTCCTATTTGCATTTGAAATCCTATGTCGAAAATCAGTCCCCACTGCGATGGCGAAAGTTGTGGATGCACTATTTTCAAGAGAGTTTGTCCGGAACCAGTTGGAATGGTACTATCGGCTAGAAACGACCGTATCCGTGCTTGGTAACTTAGCGGATGCTTTCTACAAGCAATATGAGTATAATCTTGAATTGACCCACTCGCATGCAACTACAGAGCATGTCTATGGGTCGATGAGAAGTTCAAGGGTATGCTCGAGTGGAGAGAGATCTAGCGAGCGAGTTCAACCACCCTTGTCGATAGGGAGTTGGTTGATATGTTTATGGAACAACCGCAGGCCGTTCTTCAATCATCTGATTGGAAATTCTTGACGGATTCACCGTGATATTAATGACGAAACGCATTAAGTTGGTATATCAGTGGGAAGATTCGGTAGAGACATCTTTAAATCTTTATGAAGAGATCTTTTGGTGGTAAGAAGGAAGCTAATCTTGTATGGTCGAGAAAAGCGAGCCAAGACCGACCGCGCTCAATCTGTGGGAGCAGTTGTGATCTCTAATCCACCATCGGTACAACCTCGGCGAGACAAGCGTAACGAGCAGCGCCGAGCAGATTTACAAAGATCAACATGCCATTGTCATGAGCCTTGCAACATGTTGAAAGCGGTGATTAATTTGAGGATCCTCCTCAAAACATCAACACTTCCTCTCGGATACAATCCTAACGCTAAGTGTGCTTACCATTCCAATAGCCCAAGACATAGTGCGATGATTGTTGGGCTCACGAAGAACAAGATTCAAGATATGATTGAAGCTAAGCGATTGAGTTTGACCCTCTGTTGAGACTCGAATGTGATCAACGCACCTATGCCTAACCATGACAAGAGTTCCAATCTTTGATGGCGATGATACTATGTTTTCAACATAGATGACTTGACCATTCCTCCGTAGTATTAAGAAGAATTTGCTACAAGTGGTATCAATCGGGATGCCAGTGCCGTTGGTGTCTCACTGATGGTTGTGCTTGGTTGAGAAGACGTGTTCGGGCATGATGGATAACCGTGAGATACTATTTCTGAAACCACACCTTCGTTTGTGTGAAGAAATGTCCAAGTTAAAGATTGACAAATGCGGATGACCGCACCATCCGTGTGGGATACCTTGGGGCAGCCAAGTGGAAAGTATGATTACATGGTGAAGTACGTTCACGAAAGCTACAAGATTCCTATTGAAGATGTTAAGGCAACGGTTGGGTGACGATTTCCCGAAGACTATCTGATGTTAACACAATAAGAATTTCCTCTGTGATCCACATGCTAGGGTGGCACCTCTCATCATTACTTCTCCCGGACCGGTTCCATATTCCTCTAACAAAGCTATTCCTTGGAACTATGGGTGATGTTTACTATCATGGCGTCAAGCAAGACCCTCGACCATTGAAGATCTTATAGTTGAAACTACCATTCTTGACATTGACAACATCAAGGATCAAGTAAGGTGACCTGAGCCGGAAGGGTATTCTCTCAATCTCTCCTCCAAAGACAACTGCGACTCCATTTCGCATTCCGCTATTCAACCCATTCCCAAGCTAGAGGAAAGAACCATGACTCATCCTGCTTTCGTAAAAGTACCAAAGGAAGTTCTTGAAGACACCTCCAAACAAGAAATGGAGAAATTCGAAGATTATCAAGAAGAGTGACTACAATATTGTGGAGCAGTTGGGACAGACTCCATTCAAGATCTCCATGCTTGCTCTGCTCTTGTGCTCAAGGCTCATGCTAGCCTTGGTGAAATTACGAAGAATGCTCATGTGCCACAAGAACACTACCAGAGCCGGTTTGAAGTTTGTATTGCTAGCTGGCTGCCAACAACGGCCTAGGCTTCTCAATCTTGATTTGACTCATTGGAAAGAAACACAACAAAGCGTTGCACATCTCTGTTGAATGCAAGGACACTACATCATCTCATGTTTTGGTGGATCTGGGTGTTCGCGTTAAAGGTGGCCTGAGGATGCGACGTGAGTTCGTATTCTACAGTACACAACGATTTAAATCTTTTGATTTGTTTATAAAGATGCATGAGCATCAAGCTTTATTATTTTCAACACAAGAAAGATGATTTAATGATTATGAAAAGGGAAAAGCGAAATACCCTCAATTGATATTGGTATGCGTAACGACTAAGCGCAAACTAGGCGTAGCATTGGGAAGATACGAGTAAGGGTTGGTATATAAAGGGAATAGATGGAGCACCTAAATATATGTAGTTATCTACTGACTTTATATATGAATCGTTTGATATGTTTGTATGTGTTTAATTGCTATTTCTATGATTGGGAAAGTTTCTCCTTTGGGATTTTAAACGATGATTATGTGGGATTCTAGGTTTTGTTATTATTGTGCTGCAAAGATCATGGATCTTTTGCATACATATCCTAGTGGGAATCGGAGCATTTGTAGCTCGGATCTCTGGGGTTCTATGGTTTGTTTGGTGCGGGGAGATAGAAATTTGCTCGGCAAGGATGAGACCTTGTGCCTCACGTATTCTCAAAGGATGTTGAGAAAGTCGGAGCAATCGTAGTTCCCACTTATGCTAGTGGAAAGCAAGGGGATGTTAGTAAGAACAGACAAATGTCATCTTAATGAAAATGTATCTAATCTATTTCATCACATACATTTGAAAAGTTTGTTGTTTAAAATCTTTACGTCGTAAGTATTAGGTGTTTTGCTTGAGTGTACAAGCGTTACCACTTACATGTTTAAGAAAGATGTTTGAAAGATGATTGAATCTTTAGCTGTAAGTATTGGGTGTTTGCTTGAGTGTACAAGCGTTACCACTACAATTAAGAGATGTTTTGTTTGAAAATAGTTTGAAAAGAGTTTGAAAAGTTTTTGTTGTATGTGATGTGATAGATGAGATACTTCTTCCATAGAGATGATAGATGTCTAAATCTCAAGGAGAAATTGATTGGATTTAAGGATGCTTTTAAAACCGTGGGTCCTTATATGTTAGCCAGAGGAGGCATTCGAGGGTCATCGCGGGTCATCGAGGTCCTTGTATGAAGCTCAAGAGGAAGCTATAGGGTATGGCTTGTCTTTGGCTTGAAAGGTTTCAGAAACCATCCTTTTGAATAAGAGCAATTTCAGGAAATTTTACTCTCTGGGAATTTGAAAGTGATTTCATAGGAAACCATCCTTTCAGGGTTCTATCTTAGCGGTGATTCTTTGTATTGGAAGCCCAATAGGAGGCTGTTAAAGATTTCTGTCTCTTTCATTGTATGAAAGAAGGCTAAACTTAATGAGAGTTCTTTTGAGCGAAGCCCAAAGGAGGTGACTCAGCGAGTGTTGTCTTATATGAAGCCTAGCGGAGGCTAACTACTGGGGAGAGTTTCTTTGTACAAAGCCTAAGAAGGTGTCTGCTGGGGATGAGTTATCTTGTATGAAGCCAGCGGAGGCTAAACTCAATGTGATGAGTTGTCTTGTATGAAGCCAGCGGAGGCTAAACTCAGGAAACCTATTGATTAGTCTAATTGTTATGTTATTATTAGATAGTTTGTATAAGCAGTGTGTGTGTGTGTGATATGTATTCACGGGGTTTATGAAGGAAATATAAACAATGCATGATGTTTATTTGAGTTTATGAAATATAAACAAGTGTACGTGAACGAGCGTTTAAAGCAGCGTAACTTGATTATTCCAAGTTTGAGCGTACAAGGAAATGAATATGTACGAGCGAGTTTTTATACGAGAAAGATGGATGTACATAGGAGGTTGGGACTTACTTTATAAGGAGGCCCATTGATTTGGCAGTTTCACGAAATAATGCTCCTTTCAATACCAATGGTATTGATGTAAAATGTACTGATGAAAGCGAAATAATTGATCAAAGTTTATATGTAAAAGTATTTTCAAAAGAAAGTATACGTATTATATACGGATAAAAGATTTTGAAAAAGAATATCATGTTATGTCTGGATAAAAATTTGTATGTGTTTGGAAAGTTTTGATATGTACAAAGAAATATTATGTACATAAAGAATGTTATGGGACTTACCGTGATGGAGGCCCATTGGTTAAAAGAAAATTTGCTCAAGAGAAACCTTCCTTTAGAACCAATGGATTCGGTAGACAAACGAATGAAAACAAATGAAAAATTTGTTTATGTTTGAATATTAACAATGATGATTTGAGTATGTACAAGTAAAACTAAATATGTACATAAAGGATTGGGACTTACACCATAAGGGTGGCCCATGATCGTCGAGTTCGAGAAAGAGCAATTTGTTTTATCGTTTAAATCGGATTGATCATGGTAAAAGATGTAAGCTTTGATGAAATGTTTTGAAAAATGATTTGAAAAATGTTTTGAAATGTTTTGAAATGTGAGGTTCATTTATGAAAAGTTTTGAAAAAAATCGGAAGTCGAAAACTTGAAAAATTCACCTTTTAAGGAGGTTTGAAAAGTGTTGAGCGTCGTTTTATTTCGATTAAAATGTCGAGATGAAAATATTTTTGATTTTTGACATAATCATAAAATAGAGCATTTATTGACAAGTTTTAAAAATTATCTCAAAATGAGAAGTTTTGATTGGTTAAAAAATTGTTGAAGTTTGATAAAAAACATGAAAATATGACAAGTTTGTAAAAATTTGGTCTTCTTTGGGTTTGAACCCATGACCATGAGGTGGACGCGTGTCACGAGCCTTAGAGCAAGCAAGCAACCAAGCTGGCCAAGCGCTGAGTGTTAGTGGATTATCACGCGTGTAGACATGATATTGGAAAGTTTGAAAATTTAAAATGAAGAACACCAAGAACAGCGTATTCGGGTTCATGGTTTTGATTTTCGATTTTCCAAACTCGATCAAAATCTTCGTTTCTCCATGAAATTGGTGATGTAAAGATCAATCTTGCTCGATTTTGAACAACGAACACGATGGCATTTGTTAATTTCATTTATTTTAGTTAATCATGTTTGAATTTAGAACTCGAAGAACCCTAGGCGAGAAATCAAATTAATTGACTTGTGGTTGATGATTGTTTGATTTTATTGAGGGCTAATGTTTGTTATTAGTGCAGAAAACAATTGGCCAAGAGCTTTTGTCAAAAGATTCAAAGAGTTATGAGAACCAAGTTCGTGTTTATACGGAAAGTGAAGATCGAAATCGATGTTGGAGTGTTTCAGTGGTTGTTTCTTGATCATTTAAGCTTCATCGGCATGTATGGATCTTTGTGAGGATAGCTTGCTTGCTTTGAACTTGCTCCAATCTCTCCTCAAGTCAACCTGCGATCGACAGGGGAACTCGAAATTGATGTTAATGGAGTTGATTGTTGTGATTGATCGCATCATGTCTATGATGTATATGGATCGTGTTTGAATCATTAGAACAACAATTGATCAAGAAATTAGATTATAAAGCGGTTTGAAGTTTTGAAAAAATGAAAAGTGGCCATTTTAACTTGATTTCATTTGATTTTAAGTTTGGAACAAGTTTAATTATGATCATGAAACATGTTGGACACCAAATTTCATCATGTTTTCATGGGATTTTGAAAAATGCTATGTTTGGCAATCTTGCTCTATGATACTTGATTTTCAAGAAAAGGATGAAAGCATGGATTTTTGCATTGTTTTTGGTGTTGATTTCTCTTGAAATAGTGAGCTATTTATAGGCAAACAAGCTCTGCAAAATTAGGCAAGAGTACAAGCCAATTGGATATTCAAGGTTAACTTAAGGGCAAGAATGGTTTTACCAAAAGGAAACTTCCTTTTTCACCATATGCTATATTTTGCATTTTGATCCAATCTTCAATTATATCCTCTAGGCTGATATTTATCAGTTTGATCATCCACTTGGCAAGGCTAGAAAGCTTCTAGATGAAGAAACACAAAAATGACCTATAATTTGATGTTTGAATTTTGAAAAATCAAGTTTCATGGAGCCTTATGTTTCAATTTCAAAGACATATCTAGCCTCCATGGATTTGAGAGTTCTTGGACATTTTGGAAAGATCTTTCCACAGCTACAACTTTCATGTTTTGAGTTTTCAAATTCCAATTGGAACTAGGTGAAAAAATGGCTTGAAGTTTGGAAAAGCGAGAAATTTCAACATAGAAATTTTCTAAGTGTGAAAACTTTGACTTTTGTTGACTTTTCCAAATTCTTGATTTTTATGATCATGATGGATCATGTGAAGTATTTTGATGATTGAAAAAGTTTTGTTTTGAAAATTTTGACCAAAAGTCAAAGTTTGACTTTTCTGTGCAGATGAATTTTCATCAGACATTTCTGAAATTGACTGATGAAGTCTATGAACCTCTGTGATGTTTTGAATCCAGAAATTAGGTCAAGATGTTATATCTAAGATATAATGACCAATCTCTATCCAAAAAAGTTATTTCTTGTTCAAAAAGTCAGAGAATTCTCATGCTCGACCAAAACCCTAATTGGTCGATCCTCGATTAATCAGTGAGAAAAATGGATATCTAAGGATTGAAGGCTGATGATTTGATCAAGATAAATCAAATGGAGTGAGAAAATCTCAAACCCTAATTGGTTAGCTCTTGAATCAGATGAAAATTTGATGAAACCTAATTTTGACTGTGAATGCTATACTAGATTAATCTTTATGAGCTATTGGTTGTGCAATGATGCAAATGTAAGGTGGTATATTAGGTCAAAATTTGGGGTATGACAACCGGTTACGCTCATAATATCCTCCCGAAGGCGCTTTTGATTGGCTTGATATCGAAGGGTTGGTTCTGAGACCCAGTGATATAATTGTGAGAGCTTTTGATGGTTCTAACTGAACAGTACTCGGAGAGCTCACTCTGCCTATTAAAGTCGGTTCCCAGAATTTTGACTCCACTTTCTTTGTCATGGACATTCGTCCAGCTTACTCTTGCCTACTTGGACGCCCTTGGATACATGGGGTGATTACCTCTGCATCAAAAACTGAAGTACCCAGTGAAGGGGAAAGTTGTTACAGTGTGTGGTGAAGAAGAGTATATGGTCAGTCATCTACAATCACTTTGGTCAGTCATCCCTGTCAAGCTTTTGAAATAATCCCCAGAGTCATGCCTGCTGACTCTCTTGTCACTCCTGAAGTTACACAAGCTCTGCCTAGGATGGCTTCGTTGAAAGATGCTCAGTGCTTTGAACAAGGAAAGAGTACTATTTGGGGACAGCTCACGATCTTAGTTCAAATTTGACAAGGCGGTTTAGGCTTCACCATCAAGTCGAGAAGATGATCGCACGAGCGTGGCCAACTTCCTTTCCGCATCATCAGTGGAATCCATGCTATAGAAGGCGGCGGCGACTTGACATCGACAAGTGGATCTTCCCAACTCAGGACAAGGGGCTCGGCAATTGGAAGGCGAAGGCGTCATACCAATCTCCTTTAGTCGGGAGTAATTGCTCTTGTTTTGTTTTGCTTTTCGTATTTCTTTATGTTTTGAACAATAAACTCTAAAGCCTAGTGCCTTGCGGGGCATCATGGCTCGTTGTGAGGGTTATTATCATCATTTGCATATTTTCATTCAATAAAATCGTTGGACTTTTGCATTATTGTTGCTTTCTTTCTCTTACTTTATCACCTTCAAAAAGCTATGTGTTTCTTACACACACCCGTGATACAACTGTAGAATCACTCCGAATCTAGTTGATAACGACTATGCTATTGCTAAATATGACTTTGATAATCCGATCTACCAAGCCGAAGGCGAAAGTGAGGAAGATTGTGAAGTGCCGGAGAACTTGTCCATTGCTACAAGAAGAAGAGTTATCGACCACATGAAGAAAGTTGAGGTTGTGAATTTGGAGTGCTGATGAAGGCAGAAAAGAGATCAAGATAGGAGGCGGGTCTTGAGAGCGATGTTAAAGAAAGATTGATTCGGATGCTACGAGACTATATTGAGGTTTTGCTTGGTCATACGAAGACATGCGAGGTTGGACATTGATATTGTAGTACACGATTGCCGACAAAGAAGGTTTTCTCCCGTGAAAGCAGGAAGGTTCGCGCATGCGTCTGAGATGTCGAGAGAAAATCAAAGCCGAAGTTATGAAAGCAGTTCAACGCGGCTTCTTAGTAGTTACTTCCTATCCTGATGGGTTGCTAATGTGGTTCACGTGCCTAAGAAGGATGGTAAAGTACGAATGTGTGTGATTGAGAGATTTGAACAAAGAAAGTCCGAAAGCGATTTCCCACTTCCTCATATTGATGTTACGGTTGACAACACCACTCGGCATAAGGTTTTCTCCTTTATGGATGGTTTCTCCGGTTACAATCAGTTAAAATGGCTCACGAAGACATGGAGAGGACTACTTTGGTTACGATTGGGGTACTACGCTACAAGGTTATCTTTGTTTGAATTTGACGGGCGCCACTTATCGGTGCTATGGTGACATTATTTCATGACATGATTCATCACGAGATAGAGGTCTCGTCGGCGACATGATAGCTCGATCCGGTGAAGAAGAACATCTTCATCATTTGCGAAACTATTTGTGATTGAAGGAGTATGGTAGAGACTTAATCCTAACAAGTGCACCTTTGGAGTCGGATCCGGTAAACTCCTAGGGGTTGTTGTCGATGGTAAAGGTATTGAAGTCGATCTGCTAAGGTTAAAGCTATTCAAGAAATGCGACTCCCTTTTGAGAAGGAAGTCGGTGGTTTCTTGGGCGATTGAACTACATTGCAGATTCATTGCACATCGGTGCTACTTGTGAGCCAATCTTCAAGTTACTTAAGAAAGATCAAGTAGTGGAATGGAGCAGCGATTGCGGATCGCTTTTGACAAAATCAAGGGTACCTCTGAATCCTCCTATCCTAATGCCGTCGCCGAAGGGACCTCTTATCATGTACTTGGCGGTGTTAGAGAACTCAATGGGGTGTGTGTTGGGGCAACATGGCGAGTGCAGTCGAAAAAGAGCATGCAATATACTACCTTAGTAAAAGTTTACCAATTGTGAAACAAGATACTCACATCTTGAGAAAACTTGCAACGCTTTGGCTTGGCTGCTTTCATGACTAAGGCGTATATGTTGACTCACACTACCTTGATTTCTAAGATGGATCAGATAAAATACATATTTGAGAAACCAACTCTATCCAGGAAGAATAGCAAGATGGCAAATGATCTTGACCGAATATGACATCTAGTATACTTCTCGAGCGATCAATGGAAGTGTAGTGGCCGATCACTTGGCTCATCAGTCGTAGATGACTATCGATCTATGCAATTCAATTTCGAGACGAAGATGTTTTACTAATTCGATTGTGAAGAACCGGGCCAGACGAAGGACACGAACAAGGATCCCGATGGACTATGGTCTTTGATAGAGCCTCAAGCACTTGCAATGGCATTGGCGCCATCATTACATCCCTACGATGGACATCGCCATTCCCGCCATACTCTGTTTGTTGCACCAATAACATGGCGAATCTGAGCGTGCATCTTGGGTATCAAAGCTTCTATTGACTTAGAATCAAGTTCTTGCAAGTGTATGGAGACTCGGCTTTGGTGATCGGTCAGTTAAGGCGAGTGGGATCGAAGCATCGAATCTTATTCCGTATCGAGCATGTTACGAGTTTGATCCCATACTTGAAGAGATCACTTTCAATCACATTCCAGAAGAATCGGTTGGCGAGCGCATTGGCTACTATGTCGTCTATGTTCAAGGTCAGATGGGACAACGAGGCTCCCCAGATCATCATTGAGAAGTTCGATGAACCAGCATACTATTATGAGCTTGATACAGAATAGAAACCTTGGTACTATGACGTGAAGAAGTATCTTGAGACTCGGGAATATCCCGAGGGCATCATCAATGATAAAGTTCATGAGAAGATTTGCATCCAAATTCTTCCTCGACAACGACATCTTATACAAGCACAACCATGATTTGTGCTTACTCCGCTGTGTAGACCAGAAAACAGCAATACGTATCATGGAAGAGTTACACGAAGGCGCATTTGGTACCCACTCCAGTGGACATACGATGGCTAAGAAGATTTTGAGAGCAGTTACTATTGGTCCACCATGGAAGGCGATTGTCACCGCTCGCTCGATCTTGTCACAAATGCGGTTATGCGAGACAAAGTACACGTACCTCGGTACCTCAGAATGTTCTATGACTCCTTGGCCTTTTGCAATGTGGGCCATTGACATGATTGGAGAAATCAAGCCCATAGCTTCCAACGGACATCGTTTCATCCTTGTGGCAATTGACTACTTCACCAAATGGGTAGAAGCGACCTCGTTCGCATCGATTACCAAGAATGTTGTGGCTCGTTTCATCAAGCATAATCTTATCATCGGTATGGCACTCCAGAAAGGATTATCACGGATAACGGTTCCAATCTCAATAATAAGATGATCAAGAACTACGCATGATTCAAGATCAAGCATCACAACTCTTCTCCATATCGGCCTAAGATGAATGGCGCGATGGAAGCCGCCAACAAGAACATTAAGAAGATTATCTGAGAAGATGGCGGTGACTTACAAAGATTGGCATGAGATGTTACCACTTGCTCTTCATGGCTATCGCTTTTCTGAGTGAACATCAGCGAGGGCAACCCTTTCTCTCGTATCACGGTATGGAAGCCGTCCTACCAATTGAGGTTCGAGATACCCTCGACGAGTCCTCGGGAGGCGAGTTAGGCGAGATTGGGTCAGACTCGCCTTGACGGATTAATTTGATTGATGAGAAGCGACTTGCATCCATCGCCATGGGCGGATCTACGAGCGAATGATCGAGCATTCAACAAGAAGGTCAAGCAGAGTCTACCAAGTCGGTGATCTAGTAGTCAAGCGCATCATTATTCCACAGGCGATCGAGGGGCAAATGGACTCCCACCTCGAGGACCGTTTGTAGTCAAGGCAGTATTTTCGGTGAGACTATGATACTTAACACCATGGATGGTGAAGACTTCCCACACCTGAGCGCGAGACATAGTCAAAAATACTACATAAAAGAGACCCGCTAGGTCGACTCACCTAGGCAAAAATAAGGGCATCTTGGCGAACCAAAGGGTTCGGGCAAAAGTTAAGGATATATACAAAAATGTACACCGACAAGTTGAAAACACGAAAAGCGGCTTGGGCAAAAAGGGTATCGGTGGGCGAAAACCGAAGGCGGTCTAGGAAAAGTTAGGGATTTAAGCGTCGACTATGTCTCGTTCGGATCACCTATCTACTTCGGACTACTATCGGCATTCAAGATTCAAATGGCGAAGATCAATCCACTCACTTTCTACTGACAGCAAGGAGATGAGATAGTTGAAATATATGAGTACTAGCATAGTTGGAACTTAACGAGATTGTTTCCGCATAGCTTTTTACTTTTCTTTTCTTGTGTACAAACTACTCGGCCATCATACATTTCAAATAAATACAAGTTCTTTCTTTTCTGATTTTCTTTGTTGTTGTCGTTGCATAAAGTCCAATGTTTGCTTTGAATGTTTATATGCATCTAACAATAAGAATCTAATCACGAACATGCGAAAAGTGAACATGTAAAAGTGATTACTACAGGCTCCAGGAATTGAGATGACGACGAAAGTCACCAATACATTTCCCCACAGAACATGATTCCCGCAGAGGTGTCACTCACCACAAACCTTCCCCAGCAAAGAAGAGGAGGATCCCTCAAGCAGTGATTCCGCTCAACTTAATCAAGCCACACCATCTTGAGCAATAACACTTCATCCCCAGCCGAGGAGTTATCCCAACAAGATATCTCTTAACAATTCCCCTTTTCTCCAACAGCAGTATCCAGACTCGAAACTTGGTCGGATAGTGCACCGGAGGAAACCCACACCTTTCATACCTCAGCTAGAGATGCCGGTGACTCCGGATGCTTCTTGGTCTCAAGCAATTATCAAATGCTCTCCAACAGGATTTACACGCAAAACCCTCGGTAGAGTACCTCCCAGACTCTCCCCAGCCGGGTTGTCAACAATATCTAGCCTCAAGACTTGGTCAGATAGTGCACCGGAGGAATCAAAGTTTTCTTTCTTCTCAGGATCTTCATCCTCAAACAGAAGTCAGAAATCTCCAAACAGAACATTCGCATCTTCTTCAAGATGGATATGTTTTGAAATACCACAACATCTATCGTTCATAAATTATTCATAAAAGTCATAATTTGTGCATATGTCATTCATACACATTTGTCATGCATCATACTTTGCATAAGACTAATCAATATTCTATCAAAGTTTCTCTTGTTTTCTCGAGCGGTGAAAATCACTTGACCAAAGCGGTCGAGTTAAGACCCGAATCGGACGGAAAACTATCTGAAAGACCGCCCCTGGTTGTCCTCCGACAACTGGTCCAGGATTAAGACCCGAATCCAGACGGGAAAACTATCCAGACGACCGCCCTCGTTGTCCTCCGACAACAGATCCAGGATTAATACCGAAGCCAGACGGGAAACCTTATCCGAACGATCACAAGTTATCCTCCGATAGGCGGTGGATCGATGCCGATGCACAACAAGGAAGCTATCAAATTTTGCCAACTATTACCCCGGTAGTCGGCACGAAGAACTATTCGACTCATTCTTATTATCAGCAATGACTACAGTCGGCGTCGACTCGGTTGCCTTGGATGGCATCTTAAGCCCATCTCCGACTACTTGTCAACATTTCTCCACTTTCAGAATGCTGCATATTTGGTTAAAAACCAATACAAACCAATAACTTCATTCAAAGATGAGCATGAAGTCTAACATACGACTCTCTCCGTATGGCATCTTAAGCCCATCTCTATGCTCTTTCCACTATCAAGAACATCTATAGAGCCTAGCGTACGGCTCACTCCCTAGCATCGATCTTTCCAAATGGCATCTTAAACCCATCCCCATCAATTTTCCTATTCAGACGACATTATCGAGTCTAGCATACGACTCATTCCCCAGCGAAGTCTCTACCTTCCCCAAATGGCATCTGTAAGCCCATTCCGCATCACCGGAGTGCAAATTTTCGGTGTACTCGGTGTTCAATCATCTTCTACCTCCGGTCACGAAGCGAGCTGCCAATCTAACCCTTCGGTACAAGAAGATTGAGCAGGGGCAGGTGTCATACCCAAAATTTGCCCTCCACTTCTCAAGACCTTTCATACATCCATGCTCGAGGGTTCCTCGAGGGTTGATCGAGACAAACCCTCTCTAGACAATCAACCCAAACCGGGTTTGGTGACTCTCGAATCAAAATGGATTCCAACATCCCAATGTTCATCATGCCTCCTCACATGCTTCAAATGTTCTCCATGTCAAGTTTCAAGCTTCACAAGTCAAGTTTCCTCAGACAATTGCTCGGATGGTTGAAAATCGGTTGTATGGACAAAAGTCAGCTATGGTCAACATATAGTCAAACTTCATGATTTTGGTCAACATCCTCATTTTGAAGTTACATTCATCATTTGATCAAGGGTTGATCATGATTCATCAAGAAAACTCAAGATTTGCTCAAAAGTCAAACTTTCTAAATTAGGGTTTCTTAGTGAAAAGTCAAGCGAACTTTGGTGATCATAACTTCTTCATACTTTCTCAGAAATTTTTCCACCACCTCTTGTTTTGAAGGAAATTCAATTCTCTACAACTTCATTGCTCACAAGAATGTTCAAAAAATGCTTCATTTGAGAGGTATGGATCAAAACATTCTGAGTCCTTTTCAAAAGTCAACAAAAGTCAACATTTTGTTTTGAAGATATATTGAGCATGGAAACTCAATTGAGATGAAACCAAAGAGGTTGTTTAGAGGACACTTAGAGATTTCCAAAATTTCAAGAACACTCAAACATGTGGAAAATTGAGCAAGATACACCATTTACAAGTTGGGCAATTTTGAAGAGATGCACAAGAGAAATACTTCTAAAATCAAACATTTTGCAAATGGGCTTACTTTTCTTTATCCAAACTTGTTCCTCATGCAATTAGGAATATCCAAGCCCAATGCCACGAATTTTTATTTTATTTTTCTATTTAATTTGGAAATTATTCATTTAAATACAAATTAAATTCAAAAATAAAGTATAAAATCAAAATTAAATGCAAATTTGATTTTCTCTCCTCCTTGAGATCAAGTAACTCAATAAAGCCACAAATTTCAAAATTTGGTTGGATATGGCAAGATTGGATTGAAAATTGATCAAAAGATGAAAATTTGATTTGGTACAAAATCAAATATGTTTTGCATGATTAGTGATTGATTCTTTCTCAAATCAACTCTGAATCCTTCTACTATATATACCTGACTCATGCCACACGAATAGGGTAGAAAAAGCGTTGGAGAAACCCTATTGAAGCTCAACAAAACCGTGTTATACAAGCTACTAGCACCATCGATCCGTGGTTTTCAATTGCTTTTGAGGATTCAAACACATTGCTTGGCATCCACAAGCATTCGGACCCTCACATCATCCAAAGCATCCGAATTAAGAAATCACGAATCGGTTTGTTCATATTTTTCAAAATCGTGTTTCATTATTCATGCATTATTAACGAGTTTTGGTGTTTGTTTAGTGCTTAGAACAAGGTTTGCAAACTTTCGGGTCATCAATTGAGTTTTCATGGCGGGGACTTGATATGCCATAACTAGGGTTCTGAACACGATTTAGGTTTCCTTAAGCGGAAAAATTGGACCACGAGACTATTACCATTGCATTGAATGATGTCTTGAATCGAACCATGGTCTTAGAATTCATTTATATTATCTGTATGTGGTTTTGATTTTGCGGGGTTGTAGCGTCGAACAAATCCGTATTTGGATTTTCAAAAATTTGAATCGGGAAGATGAAGTGCGGCGAGATCGGTGCAACCGAGGACGATGCGTGCTTGTAAGCCACTCGCTCCGGTTTTCAAACACGTGGCGCGTTGGTTGGATGGTCAAGGCATGGCATTGTGAAAGCGAGGTCACAGGTTCGATTCCACGGGACCATTTGTTTTCCAACTTTTACAAGTTTGTTTTCCATATTTTTCATATTTTATTTTATTTAATATTTTACATGCATTTTAATTCTTTTCAATATTTTTCTCATGCATTAAAAATCATCAAAAATATTTTTCCTTTTGCATTTATCTTCAGAAAATGTTTATTTAATTTATAAAATTAAAAAATATTATTTTGCATGCATATTTAATTTTATTCATAATTTATCATTTAAATCACTTTTAATTAGTTTTTAATTATTAAATCTTTTCCAAAAAATCCCAAAAAATTATTTTAGCATATTAATGTATTTTCCAGCATGAAATATTTTCTCATTCAAAAATTTGCATTTTACTAACATTTCCCTCTTATTCGATTCCTCTCGTATTTTCCGATTTCTCATTCTCTTGCAGGTTGTCCCATTTCAGACAATTTCTTTTGTCTTTTTCTTTTTTCCAATTATGTAACTGCTCATGGGATGTAATAGCTTAATTAGGCTTTTAATTTTCCGCACTTTTCAAATTATGTATCGCCCCAAAGCCATGTAATAGCGTAGGACTTTATATTTCCGCACTTTACATTCCGCATTTTAATTTCCGCACCCTATAAGCGCTAGTAATTAGGCGTGTATGGCAAGATAAAATTGAACATAGCTCACCCTAATTTTCAAGATAAAAATATAAAGTGACACACTCTTTTCACACACGCACCCTTAGGGTAATTCTCTCGTTGCCTTCTGAGTTCAAATGGTCATGTCCCTCGAGCGTAGAGGTATTCTAGCACCGTTGCCTTCAAAACAAATCATCATAGTCCCTTGATACAAGATCATAGACCCACGATGTCGCCTCCGAATACATGATCTTGACCCTCGATTGTTGCCTCGAAAAATGATGATAGTCCCTTGAATGTGCTAGGATACTTCCTACAAGTTGCTTTCTATGACCATCGATGTCCCTTCGAATGTCCTCTACATCCAATAAATAGAGTTACCTACCAACTAATGGTATGGATAGCGCTACTCTAAAGGAGCGTAAAACAACAAACGACCAATTACGGTAGGTAATAAGACTTTTAGTTGCTTGCTCAAACCAAATATTTTCCACACAACACACTTTTGTCAAAATTCAAACCTCTTTTCAAAACGAAACATTTCCAAACACTTTGTATACATTCCTACATGAATCATTACAAAGTCAAAGCGAAATGCCTTTTCAAAACATTTTGTCAAACACGAAAGCACAATTTTAAAGTGATCTAAGAGCAACTAAGAGCCGTAGATAACTACGGATGGAAAGGGTGCTAATACCTTCCCTTTTCATAACCTTCTCCCTTACTCAGAATCTAACGAAGGTCTTTTTCTGTACTTTTTACCTTCCCTTAATTGGATAAAAGAAAAGTCGGTGGCGACTCTTGCTATCTGCACTATTGCGATACAAAAACCTACAAAGTTAGTTCACCGTGTTACACGTATAGCGTGGTTCTATCCTACTCGGATTGTATGAGTTTTGGTTTGTATAACCATTTTGTTGTTTTCGTTTTAGCGATGGTGCCGGTGTTGTGTCGTAGGACTTTATGTTCCTATCTTGGGTGACTCGTTTCTGAGGTGTCGGTTCGAGTGTGTGACTAATTCTATGGTTGAGACGTTAGGATAGTATCGATCTTGTTTGTTTAGTTCTCGAGCGAACCGGTGTGTCTGCGACTTGTTTAGTTGTTGGGTGTTAGTTGGTTGTCGAGTGCATTGTATGGGCTTTGCATCTCGGCATGGTTGTTCTTGACGGGACGATGTAGTTAGGTATATTTCCTTGTTTTTGGTGTATTTTGTAGGTTGTTTAGTTGGCGAGGATTGAGTGGGCGAATCGTGAAGCTTGTTACGATTTTTCGTTTTGGTGAAATTTCAAGGACGAAAAGTTTATAAGTGGGGAGAGTTATAGCATACATTTTGAATTAATATTATATTATAATAATATTTTCAAGTTACCGATCAATATTTATTTTTCGACGAGAATAAATATATTAATCGATATATATGATAATATATTTGGCGACGTTTCGTTCGGTCCGGTTTTTATCCCGTTCGGTTCGGTAAAATATTATTCGGATCTGATATTTAATTTCCCGGAATTATTTTAATTGATTGAATTAATAATATTGGTAGATACTATTAGTGTGTTAATTTATAAGAATAGATGGGGGTGTGAGGATTAATTGTGTAGAAATGGGGTTTGCACCCTTGTTGTTAGTAAGGAAACAACATATAAAACCATTTCTCCTTGTTTTCCTTCCATTCATAATACCAAAACCAAACATGGAAACTTGGAAGCTAGTAGAAAGAACCTTATAAAACCATTTTCCTTCTTTCTTTCCATTTGGTAAACACAAGAGAAAAAATAGAAACTTGGAGGAAAATGAGGGTTTGGGAAGAAGGAGAAGAAGAAGAAGAGGAGCAAGAGAGAAGCTTGAGGTTGGAGTTGTAGAATCATCACAGATCATCCAAGCACTAGAGGTAAGGGTTTGATTTTCCTTTCCATATAGTTAGGGTTTGATAGATATATGGTGAATTTGGGATAGAAATTGATGTGGTGATTTATGAGTTGTATGTATGATTGTTGAATAACCTAGCAAGGTTGAGTTAGGAGTATAGATTGTGGGTATTTTGGTTAAGTAAGCTAGCAAGAATAGGTTGCAAGCATGAAGAAAAATAAGAAAAAGCGGTTTTGAGTGAAGTTTTCATGCGGGTCCATCAACACGGGCCGTGTTGATTAACACGGGCCATGTTGTCCTCTTGTATAAGAAATTTTGGTTGCCAGGTCCATCAACACGGGCCGTGTTGATCAACACAGTGCCGTGTTGATTCAACGACTTTGGTGATTTTGTGTTTTCTAGGGGCTTTTGACACGGGCGTGTTGATGCACACGGGGCCCGTGTTGATACATTGTAGCCTCTAAAATTTTGATTTTCGCACTTCTTTTGGAACCCGATTATGTTCGATTTCGATTTCGACAAATTCGACGACGGAGCAAGTTGCTCCGAATTCAACGAAAATTGACGTGCTAGCTAAGTTCGACGTGTAGAACATAGTGGTGAGTTTAGTTTTTAGAAATTACGAGTTTTTATGAGATGACGCGAAATAGGCTTAATTACGGTTTAATTGCATCGGATTTCTTTTTAGTGGATTTAGGACACGTATGGACAATCGATTGCGGCGTTGGCGATTATGATTAATGCCGATTATTAGGAATGGCTTGAGCGACGATTATAGGGGTTTGACTATTTTTTCTGTATTCGGAATTTAGTGAATGAATCGATAATGATGTGGTGTGATTAAACATAATGTTGCGACAATGTATTACTTAATGAATACTTGTGATATACAATGTGATGATATATGTCTTTGTATATGATGATGTGATGATTATATTGATGTTCTTAATAAATGCTTCCGATTTATCAATGCATGACTTTTAATGATGATGTATTATTAGTGATGTTTTTCATAATGCAATGATGATGCGATGATATATTTATCTTGATGTCAATAAATTATGGTGATGTGGGCTTTATGCCAATTTTGATGAGCGATGATGGTGTTTTGTGTTGTGTTGTTTTATTGTCGAGTCACATACATTGCATTGGCGACGATGGGCTTTTATGCCAAGCGACGAGGCTTTTATGCCAAGTGTTCCTAATTATGGACAAAGCGACGGGTACCACATGCATAACATAGTCGTGTCTCATGGAGTCGGTTATGTTTATGTTTGAGTTGTTTGGCGTTGGGTTTTAATTGATGAACGATGTTAAATTGCGATGATATATGATGCTTTGTTTGGTGATGATCTTTATGATGAACATGAAATGAATATAACTTAATAATTTCATGATAACTATACGATGAATATAAATGATGAGTTTTGCGATGATTTAACTTGATGAAATGCTTAATGCAAATACGATGTGATGAGTTTTGTAACGATGGGCTTTTATGCCAAAAGCGACGATGGGCTTAAGCCAATTTGTGATGATTTGTTTATGTTGCTTATGTCATTAGCATTATTTAATGTTGTTGGTTGATGTTGTTGTTTAGGACTGTCGTGTTAATTAGTGATGTATTAGCTTGTGACGATTTCGTGGTGACGGAGGTTGATGTGTTGTTGTGATGATTTGTGCCGATGAGGTTAAGGCAATTAAGTGTAAATTATACACTTAGAATGGCGATCAAAGTAGGTGAGATTTAGATAGGTGTTGGAGTGTACTCACTAACCTATATCTTTTATAATTCCAAAACTATATATATATACTTATCATGCCTTTAATTATATGTTTTGGAGTATCTCACCTTTACTTGTTTCGCGTTACCTTTACATTAGTAACGTCACGAGGTTATGAAGAAGATTATAGCTGCTATTAGTTGAGCGGTGTCGCTCGTCGTAGCACTTTCGGGGAATATTTATGTCGTCTTGTTGTTGTTTTTGTTGTTGTTTTCCTTTGTAAATAAGAATCATACTTTATGAAAATATGATTTATTAAGGAAGTTTATTAAAGAAGATTCTTTGATGTGTTTGAATCAATTTATGTCTTCGGCGATGCTATGTATCCGAGATTTATACTTTAAAGCAAATTGTTTAAAGTGAGTTATTTTTGAAGGTGTGATGCCTCGATATTTAATTTATGAAATTTTTAAATTACTACGATTTTTGCATATTAAACTTTGGATAATATTGAGGTGTTACACTTTCCACTTCTCTGTTTCCTTCTTCTTCATCTTTGTCTACTAGTTTGGGTTGATTAATTTCCAAAACATCTTCCTTGAGTATGTCTTACGAAGATATACTGCGTCATCAAAAGAAATACCTTTTCCGACATTCTTGGACAAGACTCATCAAAAGAAACACGGACAAACTCTTCAACAGTGAGTAAACGTTTATTATACACTCTATATGCTTTACTTGATTGTGAGTATCCAAGAAAGATACCATCATCTGCTTTTGCATCAAACTTCCCAAGATTTTCTTTACCATTATTCAAAATAAAACATTTACAACCGAATACGTGAAGATGTGATAAGTTTGGCTTTCTTCCTTTCAAGAGCTCATAAGGGTTTTGTCAAAAATGGGACGAATTAATATCTGTTTAAAACATAACAAGCTACACTACCTTTGCTGAGTTATGCTCCATTGTTATTGTCTCCGTAAGTAACATAACCTTTCTTCTTTGCTTTGAAGTCAATGAATAGTGATATGTCACCTGTCAGGTGCCTTGAACATCCATTGTCCATAAACCATCGTCTATCTACGGATGCAAGACATTCAATCTACAATATCAAAAGAGAGACGTAGGTACCCAATTTTCATTGGGTCCATGTGGGTAAGTGATAACATGATTGCCTTTAGGCCTCCATTGATAAATGCCTTTACGAACAAGGAATCTCCTAAACTTACATTTCTCGATGGTGTGGCCTTTACAAAAACAGTAATGACATAAAACATGATGATGAACTTGTTTGCTTTTGCTAATTGAGTCCATTGGAATCTGTTCTACAAAAGAATATTTGGCATAGGGTGGATTCATTGATTTCTTAAAAATCCTAGGATCAATAGCATAAGTAATTTTGGGTTGTAAAGCTTTTTCCAATTTGACATTAAGAGTCCTAACCTCTTTTTGCCAAATGTGACAAACTCCACAGTTTACAGTTTCAATACATCTACTTACATCAATATCTTTTGAACTTGTTGTAATACTAGCTTTTAGACATTCTAAATCTTTTTCAGCTTTATACACTTTACCCTCCAAATGGGAAAAGATTTTTTGTTGGAGGATAAACGTTTAAAAGCGTCTACAGTTTCGTTGTGCAGTTTTTCAAAAGCTATTTTCAGTTTACAGAAAGACAAAGAATCAAAATTAATGTAATATGCTTTTCTTACTTTATTCTCTTGGTTTTTCTTCTTGTGGCTGGACTGGTTTTTAATATGAGTCATGAGGCATAGATTTGCAGTCTCATCGCTATCACTTGAGCCTTCATCCCTTGATGACTCACTGTCACTTTCCCATGCAATGTAAGCTCTTATTTGTTTGTTGAACTTCTTTGGTGGTGCCTTTCCTTTGTCCTTTTTGTTCATAGGACATTATGTTTTGTAATGTCCATATTTACATAATTGAAACATGATCCTTTCCCTTTATAATTCTTACTTTCCTCATGCTTTGACTCCATGGATTATCTTACGAACTTAGAGATTTTTGTCGAGTGCTTGATTCCATTCTTTCGAATAAATCTATTGTATCCCGAACAAGCAGTCCCATTTCCTCATCATCCGATCTTCGTCACTACTTGAGTCATCATCGTTTTGCTCTATTTTTAGGACTTAGAGCTAGAAGCATTAAGAGCTATAGGCTTCTTCTCACTCTCCTTGTCTCTATTCTTCTCCTTCTTATTCTTGTTCTCATACTTTTCAAGATTTTCCAGTTGTTGTTGATGTTCTTCTAGCTTACCAAGCGAGTTTAAATTGTGAGCGTAGTGAGGTCGTTAGCTTCCTTAATTCTTTGTAACTTTTGGTAGCCATTCCTTCTAAGACATCTCGAATTTTATTAGTGGCAATTTCATTGGAAGCAGGTTTTCCAAGTTCATTTAAGCGACCGGTGAGATGAGCGAATCTCTTTTGCATGTCGAAATAGTTTCTCCTTGTTTCATGCGAAGAGCTCAAACTGATGGTTGAGTGTGTTAATTCGAGATTGCTTAACATCATTAGTGCCCTCATGGGCAACTTCTAAAGCATCCACATTTCTTTAGGCTCGTGCAATGAGATACCCGATAATACTCATCAACACCAAGTCTTTGAAATTATCATATTTGGCCTCTCCAATTACTAGACCACTTTTTCTCATCTTTTTAATCCCAATTGTCCTTAGGTTTAGGCACAATGGCACTGCGACACTCGTCATGGTAAATTCAAAGGTCCATTACGAATGGCGGTCCATACAGTTCTATCTATGGAATTTATGTGAACTCATGCGATCTTTCCAATAGACATAGTTTCTGTTAAAAGCAGGGCTCTAGTGTCGCCCCTTAGGTTCGAAGCCATATCGTTAGAAGCGACCCACAAGCACCAGTGATGGCTCGATACCCTGGTTAGGCAGTGTGGCAAGTGATCGAGAGGAGGGTGAATAGATCACCTCTTTTTCTCTGGATTAAAGAATTTTATCGAGTTTCAATCAAACATGCGGAAATAATAAGCGGTCTGAATTGACTTGTCTATTACGAGGCTACTGAAAAGCCGGACATGCGATAGATTCTTTGGATTTTAATTGAGATGAGAATAATGAATTAACACACCACTTAATATGGATAAATGCACTGATTACAAAAACTCTTTCCAATGAAATAAACTTGAGCTAATACTTTTATCAAACAATTGGTAGATGCTAAGGCAATGGAGTTTATGTAAAGATTTTCTTCCAGCCTTGTATCAATGCACAGAAAGGTTGCTCACCAATTGAATCACAAACTTATTGTAAAAGTAAAGAGATAGAGATAAATAATACGATACTCAGAGCGATTTGGTAAGGAAGTTCTCCACGTTCGTCCTCGTGTGTGGGTACGTCTCCCTCTCAATTTCCAAATTGAAATTGAGAATTTCTATATCAATATGTTGAAAAATGTTTACAAGGTTGCAATACAAAGATAGAAAAACGAATCCTGCAGATCTTCTTCTTCTTCTTGTATCAACCTTCTCTTGATTGAGAAGATAAAGAACACTCTTGCAAAATTCTGGACAATTCACCACTTCCACGACCGTTTGAAATCACCACGATCTCGAACCTACGCTATGGTGAATCGCTCTATGTAATCGTGACTAACAAACCTACAAGACACCTTCGTTCTTGCTGGACAAACCTTCTGGTTTTTCCTCGAAACTCCCTTCGAATCTTTAACTCAGCTAGATCATAGATCGTACCACTAAATGTTATCTCTTTGATCTCTTGATGCAATGAACAATGATGGTTATGTGTCAGTGTTCTTGAACCAATATGATTGAGAATATGATGAAGATGAAGTCTCTTTCAGATTTTTATGCTCAGAGAATTTTGGATGCTCACCAAACTGCTTATTGTAACAATATGTGTTTGTAAAAACAGCCAAACTATTTTATATATGGAAACAGATAAAGTTAGTTAAAAAACAAACTTATGAGTCGACACATAAATCGTATGAGTTGATACAAGACACAAATCTGTCGACCTGAGTGAGTTTGTGTCGATACATATAGCATAAAGTATAGATTCCAGAGAGTAAGCATGTGTATGAGTCGATGCATAAGTCGTATGTGTCAATACAAACAACTTATGTATTAATGCAAGAGGTTTTGTATCAATGCATACTGTATTAAGATGACTTCCAGAATGCTTGGAATGGCTATGAGTCGATGCAAGCATTTTTGTATCGATACATATTGTTTGTTAAAATGATTTCTGTAAAACTAACTTCAGTATGAGTCAATACATAATACGTATGTGTCGATACAAGATTGATATGAGTTGACACAAGAGCTTTTGTATCAATACAAAAGCAGTATGCAAGTAGAGCGAGCTCGAATGTTGTAATGTATTTTTGTATTGATGCAAAATGGTTTGTATCGATCTGAGACTAATATGTATTGACCAAAGCTTTTGTATCAATACAAAGATTGAGGCATGCAAGCAAAGCGGAATTCCGATGATTGATGTATTTATGTATCGATGTAAAATGACATGTATCGACTCAAAAGACATATGTATCGATGCATGGTTGTATGTATCGATGCAAGGCGACCTCTGAAATCTTGTGTATTGACCCAAAACACGTATGGAGTCGACTCATATTGTGTAGAAATCATTTTATGGATTGAGAGTGTATGCATCGATACAAGCATGTATGAGTCGATACAAAGGTTGGTGCATGACAAACATGATATTTTGACCACTTTTATGCATGTTATCATTTGGTCATATAAGTACACATGCATTATGGACACAATTTTGACAATCAAGTATATAGATATTCTATCATTCAAGGCAATCTAGTATTTGCTATCATTCAAAAACAATCTAACACAAACTATCTAGTAAAGGGCTGCTCACATGTATCACCACCCGGTGGTAACACATCTGCGTTTGGTTCCTTCCTCTATCAGGTCGCTGGTTTGAACCTGACTTATGGCAATTTTTTCCATAACGTTTGATTTTTACACAGGTGTCATACCCCAAAATTTGCCCTCCTATTCCTCAAGACATTTCACATATCCATACTCAAGGATTCCTCAAGGGTTGAATCAGACAAACCCTCTCCTAGACAATCAACCCAAACTAGGGTTTGGCAATTCTCGAGATCCAGATGGACTCCCAACATCTCCAGTGATCATCATACCTCCTCATATGCTTCAAAGAATCTCCATGTCAAATTTCAAGCCTTACAAGTCAAGTTTCCTCAGACAATTGCTCAGATGGTTGAAAATCAGTTGTATTGGACAAAAGTCAAGCATGGTCAACATAGTCAAACTTCATGATTTTTGGTCAAAATCCATATTTTGAAGTCACATTCATCATTTGATCAAGGGTTGATCATGATTCATCAAGAAAACTAAAGATTTGCTCAAAGTCAAGCTTTCCAAATTAGGGTTTCTAGAAAAAGTCAATGAACTTTGGTAGCGTAACTTCTTCATAGTTTCTCGAAATTTTCCACCACCTCTCATTTGGAAGGAAATTCAATCCTCTACAACTTCATGTCTCACAAGCATAGTCAAAAATGCTTCATTTTGAAGATATGGATCAAAACATTCGGGTCCTTTTCGAGTCAACAAAAGTCAACGTTTTGTATTGAAGTTTTATTGAGCATGGAAACTCCATTTAGATGAAACCAAAGAGGTTGTTTAGAGGACACATAGAGATTTCGAAAAAATCCAAGAACACTCAAAAATGTGGAAAATTGAGCAAAATACACCTTGCATAAGTTGGGCATTTTGAATGATTGCCTAAAGAGATATTTGTCAAAATCAAATTTTTCCAAATGGGCCTATAATTTTATGATCCAAACTTGGTCATAATATTATTTGTGACCTCTTGATGCCTTGCCGACCTCCTTTTATTTTTTGATTTATTTTGAATTTAAAACCATTTAATTCAAATTTAAATTAAATAAAATATGAAAACAAGGTATAGTTTCAATTGGGTTGGATTTTTATCAAACTTGAGGTCCAAGATAGCCCACACAACTTCGGTTTCGTGCTAGGTCTTACATGGAAGGAAAATCAAATTTTCAAAGATTTGATTTTATTTGAAAGAAAATTATTTTGCATTGAATGGCATATCTTTTTCTTTCTTTTTGCTCAATTCTTCACTCTATAAATACACAACACATCCTGATACAAGAGGACAAAACCTAGCCTTTACAAGCAACCCTATTTTTCTCAAAATTTCTTCAAAGTTGGCAATTTGAATTCCAAATTCCAGCAAGTTTCATTGAAACCAGCCATTCCATTGTGTTCTTGAGGATCGGGGTTCAATCCATACCCTTACTCGAAGCCAATTGCCCAGCGAAGAACATAAAGCTCCGATTTGGTATTTTTCATAATTTCGATTTTCTTATTTCATGCATTGTTAATTGCTTTTGTGTGTTTATATGGATTCGGGACATCCAATAAGTCATGAATGATGCATTACATGTAGCTTGCATGAAAACTCGATTTGCCATGGTTAGGGCATCTTGAACTGTTTGATTAGGCGGCTTGTACAAGTGTTTTCAATCAAATGGACACCACCATTGAATTCGCAAGGGTCGAATTAGGGGTAGGGTCTTTCTTTGCCTTTTATTCCACGTATTTTGCGGGTTTGGGTTTGGTGTCGTGGAGAGGCGGGAGCTAGGGCTCCAGTCGTTGACTCACCTCGGCCGGTGAAGGTGGCGTGGCGAGGCTCTGATTCGTCCATTCATTACAATCAAGGCCACAGCGTGTTGAGTGTGCTTTGAGTTGTAATCGGGACCGTTCACATTTATAAACCATTGGTTCCAATTTCCAAACACAAAAGCAAGCTAGCTCGGATGGCAGCGTGTATGGATTCTGCGAGAGGACACCGGTTCGATTCTGGCAAGACCATTCCTTTTACAACTTTAAAAACTAACATGTTTTACTATTTTTTCTTTTAATATTTTTCATGCATTTTAATTAATCTTTAAATATTTTTTCATGCATTTAAAAATCACAAAATATTTTTCTTTTGCATTATTATCGAGAAAATGTTTATTTAATTTTTAATATTAAAATTAATATTTTGCATGCATATTTTATTTAATTGCTAATTAATCATTAATTTGACTTTTAATTGTTTTAAATATCGAAATCGATTCGAAAATTACCCAAAATTATCTTATCATCTTATTGTCATTACTAACATAAAACCTTTTCCTCATTCAAAATCATGCTTTTTGCTAACATTTTCCTCTTATGCAATTTCTCTTGTTTTAGATTATGTATACATTCACGAGTTGTAGCGTTCGGACGATTTTTCTTGCTTTTCTTTTCCAATTATGTAACTGTCTATGGGATGTAATAGTTTAATTAGGACTTTTACTTTCCACACTCTTATTGTGTAACTGCCCCAAAGCCATGTAATAGCGTAGGACTTTATCTATCCGCACTTTACATTTCCGCAATTTACTTTCTGCACCCTATAAATTGCTAGTAATTAGGTGTGTATGGCAAGATAAAATTGGACATAGATCACTCATAATTTCAAGATAACATATCTAAATTTGACACACTCTTTTCACACATGCACCCCTTAGGGTAATTCTCTCTCGTTTCCTTTTACGAATACAAATGGTCACGTCCCTCGAACGTAGAGGTACCCTAGCACCGTTGCCTACAAATAAATCATCATAGTCCCTTCGATACAAAGATCATAGACCCACGATGTCTCCTACGAATACATGATCTTGACCCTCGATTTTGCCTCAAAGTGATGATCGTCTGTCATACCCCAAAATTTGCCCTCCTACTTCTCAAAACATTTCATACATCCATACTCAAGGATTCCTCGAGGGTTGATCAGACAAACCCTCTCCTAGACAATCAACCCAAACTAGGGTTTGGCAATTCTCAGATCAAGTCTCACAAGTCAAGTTTCCTCAGACAATTGCTCAGATGGTTGAAAATCAGTTGTATTGGACAAAAAGTCAACTGTGGTCAACATACAATCAAACTTCATGATTTTGGTCAACATCCTCATTTTGAAGTCACATTCATCATTTGATCAAGGGTTGATCATGATTCATCAAGAAAACTCAAGATTTGCTCAAAGTCAAACTTTCCAAATTAGGGTTTTCTAGAGAAAATTCAATGAACTTTAGCGAGCATAACTTCTTCATACTTTCTCAGAAATTTTTCCACCACCTCTCATTTTCAAGGAAATTCAATTCTCTACAACTTCATGTCTCACAAGAATGTTCAAAAATGCTTCATTTGGAAGATATGGATCAAAACATTACGGGTCCTTTTCAAAGTCAACAAAAGTCAACTTTTGTAATGAATTTTGTGGAGCATGGAAACTCCAATTGAGATGAAACAAAAGAGGTTGTTTAGAGAACATCTAGAGCTTTCTAAAAGTCCAAGAACACTCAAAAATGTGGAAAGTTGAGCAAAATACACCTTGTACAAGTTAGGCATTTTGAAGAGGTGCACAAAGAAAATACTTGTCAAAATCCAAAATTTTGCAAATGGGCGAACTTCTCTTGGTTTAAACTTGTTCCTCACTTATTTGGAACCTCAAGCCCAATGCCACGAATTTTTCTCTATTTTCTATTTAATTTGAATTTTATTAATTTAAAAACAAATTAAATTAAAAATAAGGTATAAAATTAAAATTAAATGCAAAGTTGATTTTCTCTCATTCTTGAGATCAAGCAACTCATACAAATTGGAAAATTTGAAATTTACATTGATTTGGCAAGAAATTGATGAAATTGGATCAAAAAGGAAGATTTGATTTCATACAAAGTCAAATATTTTTGGCATTGATTGATCAATATTTGCTCTTGAATTCATTAAAAATCCATCCATTATAAATATACAATGCATACAACATGAAAAAGAGAAAAATTGCTTGGAGGAACCCTAACCTAAAGCTAAAAACCGTGTTCTTGAAGCAACTTGCAGCCATAGTTTTGCTTGATTGACCAATTCAGAGCATCCAAACACATTCCTTGGAGTCCTTGGAGTCGATCGGACCTTTACAACTCTCAAAAACATCAAGAATCACGAAATCCGGTTTTGGTTTGTTCATACTTTTCAAAATTGATTACATTATTCATGCATCTTTAACATGTTTTGACATTTGTTTTGTGTTTAGAACAAAGTTTGCAAGCTATACGGGTAGCTTAATTGCATTTTATGGCCGAGCGAGAATCACCATTGTTAGGGTTTTTGGGTCAAATTGGGGTTTCCTTAAATCAATAAAATTGGACAAAACCAATACCACTATCGTGTTCGAATGATGTTTCCAATCGAACCATGGCTTTGTATTTCATTTATATTGCTTGTATTGGATTTTGATATTTGCGGGGCCATAACGTCTATAATTCTGGCGGCGGATCGTGATGTCACGAGAGAATGTTATGACACACTATCGACACTCTTAACAATTCACACAATAAATTTAAGCGCGATAAGAACACAATAAATTGTTTACCCGATTCGGTGTCTAACTACACCTACATCAGGGGCTACCAAGCGGGAGGAAATTCACTATTAGTAGAATTAATTAGGGAATAAACCAACGGTTTATCTCCTTCACTTAAAACCTACCAATGCAACTTCAATCTAAGTCCTACTTAGACACGAGTTCCTACTCACTCCCCTCAATCACCGGTGATATCAACCTATTGAATAATTGAATTGTCAAGACACACTTCAATAAACTATCTTGATATTGCTTCAAAGCTTCAATCAAGAGACAAACACTCGTGCTTCACGACTTTGGTGATAAACTACCCTTACAAACAAATCCTAGTCAAGGCACTTATCAAATGATAATTGCTTGGCTCACAAAGTAACTAAATTACACAAATAACAACCTTCTAATATGTTCAATACATTCTAGAGGTGCGGCTGATATAAGGGTTGAATTCCTTTTATAGAAGCGATCCACGAAACTTGGTTTTGGGCTTCCATAAAGATAGCTAGGGTTCACTTAATTTAATCCTAAAAACATGGTCTTTTCAACAACCAATTTAGGTTTAATTAAGATTAACCTAGCAACCACGAAACATGCATTCTAGTAACGAGACAAACATAATATAGCACTCAACAAACTTTACGAAAAGTCTCGGGAAAAGCAGTTACGTAGAGCGAGAATGTCTGCCGAATGTCATAACATCTGTTATGACATCGGACTATTCTGAAATTCGGCACAACTTTTATCTTCCGGTTACGAGTTGTACTTTAAACATCCTTGTCAAGTAGGATTTATCTTCAACCTCGAATGTCATGACATTTATCAAGACATTGTCATAACCTAGTTTTACCAAAATGTAATGCCAACTTAAAACACTAACAAACTCCCCTTTGGCACATTTTGGCTAAAACTACTTATGATCGAGAACCTATCACGTGAAGACTAAACTAGTTCTAAGTTATCCTAAGCTTAAAGAAACTAGAACCTAGAGATAAGATAAATTCTACCCATACAAAAATCCCACAATTCCCACGTACAAATTTAAAAAGCCATACAGTTTCCCAATTTCCCAATACAGTTTCCCACAATATTTCTTCTCCCCCTTTTTAGCCACAAAGGGGCCAAAGGAACCAATACAAGTACCCCAAGCATTCAAACATATATTAAGAGAAGCAGTAACAAATGTTAAGTTTACAATGCAGTCAACGAAAATTACAATCATCAAAACACACATGGGAAGCGAACAAAAGCAGAAGCAGTTGCAACAATGCACAGGAGTACAACTCAAGTGCTTTCCTCTCCAGAAGAAGCACTATGGAAGGAAGCATCTTCAGAACCTTCTTCACCAGCAGCTGCTTGATCAGCATCAGCATCTTCATCCATATGTGCAGCAGAATCATCACCATCAAGCCCTTCTTCCTCAACCTCTGTGTCTTTCTCCTTTTCAAGTGTAGAGATCGGTTCTTCGGACTTTGCTCTCTTGCTTCAAGCTCCTTGCAAGTTGCTTTTAGACAATGACATTTGCCTTTTGAGAATTTTCTTTGTGATTGATGTTTTAGCCGATGTCATAACAATATCTGGGACATGTTTGCCTTGGAAGAGTTTGTAATGAAATCCAAGAGCAGGAGCCCTTTTGCATATTGAATCTCTATCACCAAGTATGTCGAGTCTTGATCAACTATGATTCCACAGGGAGGAGGGAAAGGCTATTGGTCATTTAAGCGCATAACTTCGGCATGTTTAAGGGTTTGCTCAAAATATAGGTTCCATAGTCAAATTTTGCTTTAGTACCAACAACAAAGATGAATCGCGGACCAATGGAGATGGTGGACTTGTGGTTTGTTGGAACCAGGTTGCAGCCCTATCTTGTGCAAAATAGCAAACTTAACACTTAGTTTCTTTGCGATTAGTTTTCCTTTCATTGGCCAATGTTTCACTTGTTTAGCGGTGATAGTGTGGCGATTTGGTCATCGGTTGTTCTAGCTCGGTTGAGCTTCATCGATCTTTCAAATATTTGTTGATTATACTTGGGAAAATTTCACCCTTCTCCCTCGACATAGGCGGTCTTGAAATCGGTGACCTTTCATCGGCCTGACCACTGACAAGTTCACAATGAACTCCTTCACCAACACTTCATAACAATTTGAGAACTTCACCATAGTTCTCATCAACCCAGCTTCTTTGATCAGATCAATCACATCCTTGCATTCAAGAGCACTTTTATTCAGTTCCCTTTCAAGTGCAATTCTCTTCAAACACACATATTTCCACTTTCTCGGGGTGGTGGAAAGAAATGTTGTCAATTGCCGAGGGGACTTTGGGCATTTCAAAGAGAGGCTTCTTTCTTGGGTGAATGTACGAGACATTCCCTTCGACATTAAAATCAGAATCATCATCATGAGGGTTCGAGACTTCCTCTTCTTTACAATTTGGGTTCTTTTTGGCTTAGAGATACGCAATAGTCTTCACCTTACTCTTCCCTTTGGAAGTTCTGGTCTTTCGATTTTCTTGGTTCTCAAATCTAGGAGTCTTATGAGCAATTTTAATAACCTTTTACGGCGAACTTGGAATAGCATTGTGCTTCCTTTCCTATTCATCACCCTCTTGTTTTGGGATGAACTTTTGCTATGAGGTCATTATTAGAGAACTCCTCATCTAGATTGATGACATGAGAATCTACATTCGATTAGTATTCTTCGATTGAAGTTTTAGAATTAGAGGTCAAATTTTACAGGGTTCCTCAAGAATCTCATCGAAATGTCATTCTCATTAGCGAGAGTTCAATATTGTCATCTTTACCCTTGACTGGAGCGGAAGGTTTACATCATTCTTGGCGGGAGAATCAACATGATCACGGATGTCTTGACATTCTCATTGACATCTGGATCAGCTAAACTAGGGCTAGCGGACTTATGGTTCAAAGGTGAAATCCAGTGCAGTTGATTCTCATTTAGGATACTAGTCACTATCCTAGCTATGGCCTCATGCAGACCTAGACCCTCTCATTCACTAGTTGGAGGCCGAAGATGATGGTATAGAAGTCTTACCAGAAGGAGATGCTTGAGACCTTCTTGAATTCCTTGTGCGTAACTTCTTGACTTTTTCTGGGTCAGTGGCCATTGCATGCAGCGGAGTAACCCTCAGTGCTTCAGCTTGCATGGCTTGGCATTGCCTAACTTGACCATGGAGGAGATGAAGATCCAGATTCTTGAGATGAAGAAGATGATGAAGACATAATTTGCTGATGACTTTTGAGGAAATGGCAGCGAGAATGGCAGAGGGTTTGAAAGTTTCTTTTGGATGAAGAAAATGTGATACTTTAAAATGAAGAAACTATTATATGTGGGAGTCTCTTCCTATTCTTGGACCTTTTAAAAATAAAATGAAAATAATTAAATGACCCACTTATAAATAATTGAAGTAAAAGGTCCCTTCCATTCCTTGTTGTAGGCACAGTTAATTGCTACAACTCCTCATATTGACAAATACCCAATTTGCCCCTTAAAGTTTTAAACTGACTAGTCTCAAGAACTTCAGTACAAATGTCACAGTACAATGTCATGACATCCTGTATGACATTGTACTCAGTCAGCATCTACTTCATCCAGATCATCTTAGAGCAATTGCTACCAACTGCTATGTATTCAGCCTCAACATTGTATATGAACACACAGTTTTGCTTCTTGCTGAACCAAGAACCAAGATTGTTCCTCAAGAAGAAACATCCATCAAAAGAGCTTTTACACAAGCTTTGATCAACACTTTCTCCACTTTTTTTCTTGGGCAACTTCAAATGTGGAGGAGTAGGAGTCCTTTTATGGCAGCCATTTTTCATTCCAAACTTCTTGACACAATCCCTTGCATACTTGCTCTGTGGAAGGAGTGTTGAGTCTTCCATCTGTGTAACTTGCAGTCCAAGAAAATGAATTAACTCTCCCATGAGGCTCATCCAGTTGACTTGCATTTGGTTGTCAAAATGTCTAACCATTGTGTCGACATTCCTCCAAATCTTGTGTTATTAACATAAATTTGAGACACCATGATCTTTCCTCCTTGGACAAAGGGGTTTATCAAGACTTCTCTCTATATCCTTTGTGATTATGGTGCTTGGTTAGCCTTTCATACGGATCTTAGTACCTTGGTTCGATTACTTTAGAAGTGATCGGATGTCTAGACATTGAGTGTGACATTCGATTTCTTGTCGACCTATACTTACCACAGATTCTCCCTTTATCAATGTGAAATCTTGGTATCCTTCTGACTCCCTCTATGGAACTGATCCTTTTCATTCCTCTGAGGTGTAAATGACCAAGTTCTTGGTGCCACAACTTTACTTCCTCTTCATCTTTGTATGTAGAACACACAGAAGATAGAGTGGTGTTCTCAGATTCCCACATGTAGCAGTTGTCCTTTGATCTGACTCCTCTCATAATCACTTCTTGTTCATCATTGATTACAAGACATTCGACTTAGTGAAGTTGTTTGTGAATCCCATATCACATAGGTGACTTATGCTAATGAGATTAGCGATCAAACCTTTACGAAACACTCCATTCGGTTTGGAACTCCGGACCGGTTTGAGTTTCAACTCCTTTGATTTCTCCTTTAGCTCCATCTCCAAAACTATGGTAGAATGAGGTTTAACATCATTAAGAAGATTCTGTCTCGGTCATATGCTTAGAACACCCATTGTCAAAGTACCAATCTTCCTTGGCGGACACTCTAAGAAGTGTGAGCTATCGAGCTACGATCTTCTTCTTCCTTTGTTGAGTGTATGATACCTGTTGGTCTTAGGCTTCATAGGAACCTTGGATAGGATATCCATGTAGCCTAAAGCAAAAAAATTTATGTGACCAAACCTTCCACAATAATGACATCTCCATCTACGAAACTTTTGTTCATGTTTCTATGATTTTGATGTTGAACCCATGTTGTGACATCTGTTTTGACATTGGTTTATTAGATCTGTTCTTACTTTTGTTATTAACAAATTTCTTAGCCTCCACATATCTGAGGCGAGACCTATTTCTGTTTTGTGGTGTGACATCTTCTTTGCCATTGACTTGTCGGGTTTGTTCTTCTCCTTGTTATTAGCAAATCTCTTTGCGACCATACCACAGGCAGGACACATTTCTGTTTTATGTTGTGGCAATTGTTTTGACATTGGTTTCCCATGCCTCTTCTTCTTCATGTCACCAGCGGGTTTCTTTTCGACCATATCCTAGACCATGCTTATTTCACGCATTTTGTCCAAGTGAAGGTTTCTTCCAACTTATCGATGCCGGATGTCAACATTTTGTGATTTAGACATCGATCAAGTTTGGAGTTCAACAACTGTAATATCATTGTTGAGGTGATTTATGGTGGTGTGTTTTCCTTTTTCTCGACCTCAACTTCACATTCTCGACTTCCAACTTCTCAATAAGCTTTTACATTTCTCATTTCTGACATACTTCACCACTTTTTATACCGACTTCACTGTAGGTTTCAACAAGCTCTTCAAATGTCACTTCCTCATCACTAGAATCCATATCAGAATTGTACACTCCAGAGAGAGCAATGACAAGTTTGGCTCCTTCTTCCTCAGACTCACTTCCTGAATCACCATCAGACCAAGTGACAGCCATTCCTTTCTTTTGTTTCTTTAGAAAGGTGGGACATTCAGCTCTAATATGCCCATATCCTTCACAACCATGACACTGGATTTCTCTGCTTTGACTTACTTTCTCTTCTGACTTGGATCTTTTGCTGGAGTCATAAGATCTGCCAATGTCAGATGAAATGTCCTTGACATTGGACTTGACTTTGGATCAACCCTCTTGATGAGCCTGTTGAACTGTCTTCCAAGCATAGCTATAGCTTCAGATATCTTCTCTTCACCATCCACCTTGCATCCCTCTTCAGTATTGGATACAAGTGTTATGCTCTTGTTTTTCCTGTCAACAGTTTCACTGATTCCCATCTCAAAAGTCATAAGGGATCCAATAAGTTCTTCAACCTTCAAGGTGATGATGTCTTGAGCCTCTTCTATTGCAGTTACTTTCATTGCAAATCTCTTAGGCAAGGATCTGAGAATCTTTCTCACCAGTTTTTCTTCTGACATTTTTTCACCAAGTGCTCCTGAGGTGTTGGCAATCTCTAGGATATTCATGTGAAACTCATGAATAGTCTCATCTTCTTTCATCTTCAAATTCTCAAATTTGGTAGTGAGCATCTGAAGTCTTGACATCTTTACCTTGGATGTCCCTCATGAGTAGTTTTGAGGTGTCCCGAACATCCTTGGCCACTCATTGATGAACTAGTCGAAGATATTTACATCAATACCATTGAATAGGGCATTCAATGCTTTAGAGTTCCCCAGAGCTAGCTCCTCTTCCTCTTTGCTCTATTCTTCCTCAGGTTTCAAGATAGTAGTCCCATCTTTCTCAAGCGTGGTGGGATGTTTCCATCCTTTGTCGTGACTCTCCAAGCTTTAATATCCAGCGATCTTAAAAGGCAATCATACGAGGTTTCCAGTACTCATAATTAGACCCATCCAGAATAGGTGGTCTACCTCCAAATCCTCATTCCTTATCCATTATGCAAGAAACTATATTTCCCTAGATCTCACCCAGAAATAACATGCAGGGTGCACCTTTCGATGCCAATTGAAATTCACGGTAGCGGATCGTGATGTCACGAGAGAATGTTATGACACACTATCGACACTCATTAACAATTCACATAATAAATTTAAGCAGTAAAGAACACAATAAATTGTTTACCCGGTTCGGTGTCTAACTACACCTACATGCAGGGGCTACCAAGCCGGGAGGAAATTCACTATTAGTAGAATTAATTGGGAATAAACCAACGGTTTATCTCCTTCACTTAAAACCTAATGCAACTTCAATCTAAGTCCTACTTAGACACGAGTTCTACTCACTCCCCTCAATCATAGATGATATCAACCTATTGAATAATTGAATTGTGAAGACACACTTCAATAAACTATCTCGATCTTGCTGAAAGCTTCAATCAAGAGACAAACACTCGTGCTTCCGACTTTGAGTGATAAACTACCCTTACAAACAAATCCTAGTCCAAGGCACTTATCAAATGATAATTGTTTGGCTCCAAGAGTAACTAAATTACACAAATAACAACACTGCTAATATCTTGATACATTCTAGAGGCATACAATGATATAAGGGTTGAATTCCTTTTATAGAAGAAGTCACGAAAATTCGGTTTGGGCTTCCATAAAGATAGCTAGGATTCACTTAATTTAATCCTAAAAACATGGTCTTTTCAACAACCAATTTAGGTTTAATTAAGATTAACCTAGCAACCGAGCATGCATTCTAGTGAGGAAAAACATAATATAGCAGCTCAACAAACTTCACGAAAAGTCTCGGGAAAAGCAGTTCTGCGAGCGAGAATGTCACTTGAATGTCATAACATCTATTATGACATCGAGACTATTTCTGCGAAATTCGGCCGACTTTATCTTCGGTTCGGTGTACTTTAAACATCCTTGTCAAGTAGGATTTATCTTTAATCTCTGAATGTCATGACATTTATCAAGACATTGTCATAACCTAGTTTTACCAAAAACTAATGCCAACTTAAAACACTAACAGCGTCGAACTCAGCCGACGCTAAGTTTTCAAAAATTCAAACGAAGAAGAAGGTGTTCTTCGCGCGTGATTTGAATGTCCAGGGTTCAAATTCGTTTAAAACGATCTCGTTTCAATTTTATGACACCAAACGCGCGTTGGCTCAGTGGTAAAGGCAAGGGAGCGTGAGTTGTTACCAGATGGTCACGAGTTCGAGCCTGGGCAGGACCATTTCTTTTTACAAGTTTGCAAAACTAACATATTTTTCTATTTTTCTCTTTAATATTTTCATGTTATTTTAATTTATCTTCAAATAATTTTATCATGCATCTAAAAATCACCAAAAATATTTCTTTTTTGCATTATTATCAGAAAAATACTTATTTAATTTTTAACATTAAAATTATTATTTTTGCATGCATATTTTATTTAATTATTAATTAATCATTTAAATGACTTTTAATTGTTTTTAAATTACCAAAATCAATATTTATCATCATATTATTACATAAAACTTTTTTCCTCATTCAAAAATATTTCTTTTTACTAACATTTTCTTCTTATGCAATTTCTCTTGTTTTCCGATTATGTATCTGTTTACAGGTTGTAACGTTTCAGACGACTTTTCTTGCCTTTCTTTTTCAATTATGTAACTGCCTATGGGCTGTAATAGTTAAATTAGGACTTTTATTTTCCGCACTCTTATTATGTAACTGCCTCAAAGCCATGTAATAGCGTAGGACTTTATCTTTCCGCACTTTACATTTCCGCAATTTATTTTCTGCACCTTATAAACTGCTAGTAATTAGGCGTGTATGGAAAGATAAAATTGGACATAGATCACTCATAATTCTAAGATAAAATATCTGAATTCAAAACACTCTTTTCACACATACACCCCTTAGGGTAATTCTCTCTCGTTGCCTTTATGAATACAAATGGTCATGTCCCTCGAATGTAGACGTATTCTAGCACCGTTGCCTTCAAAACAAATCATCATAGTCCCTTCGATACAAAGATCATAGACTCACGATGTCGCCTACGAATGCATGATCTTGACCCTTGATTGTTTCCTACGAAAAATGATGATAGTCCCTTGAATGTCTTGGGATACTTCCTACAAGTTGCCTTATGACCATCCGTTGTCCCGAATGTCCCTTCACATCCAACAAATAGGGTTACCTACCAACTAATGGTATGGATAGCACTATTCTAAAGGAAACGAAAACAACACGAAAACGACCATTCTGAGTAAGTAATAAGACTTTTAGTTGCTTGCTCTATCAAAATACTTTTCACACCTCACACTTTTTGTCAAAGTTCAAACTCTTTTTCAAAACGAAACATTTCCGAACACTTTGTATACATTCCTACATGAATCATTACAAAGTCAAAGCGAAATGCCTTTTTCAAAACATTTTTCAAACACACAGAAATCACTTTTGAAAATGATCTAAGAGCAACTAAGAGCCCGTAGATAACTACGGATGAAAAGGGGTGCTAATACCTTCCCTTTTCATAACCTTCTCCCTTACTCAGAATCTAACGAATGTCTTTTCCTGTTCTATTCACCTTCCCTTAATTGGATAAAAGAAAAATTCGGTGGCGACTCTTGCTATCCGCACATTTGTGATACAAAAATCTCAAAGTCAGTTCACCGTATTACACGTCCCTTCGAATGTGCTAGGATACTTCCTACGAGTTGCCTTTTATGACCAAACGATGTCCCTTCGAATGTCCCTTCTACATCCAATGAATTGGGTTACCTTCCAACTAATGGTATGGATAACACTATTTTAAAGGAACGTAAAAAACACGAAAACGACCATTCTGAGTAGGTAATGAGACTTTTAGTTGCTTGCTCAATCAAATACTTTTTCACACCTCACACTTTTGTCAAAGTTCAAACTCTTTTCAAAAACGAAACATTTCCGAACACTTTGTATATATTCCTACATGAATCATTACAAAGTCAAAGCGAAATGCCTTTTCAAAACATTTTTGTCAAACACGAGAAGCACTTTTGAAAATGATCTAAGAGCAACTAAGAGCCCGTAGATAACTACGGATGGAAAGGGGTGTTAATACCTTACCTTTTCATAACCTTCTCCCTTACTCAGAATCTAACGAAGGTCTTTTCCTATTCTTTTCACCTTCCCTTAATTGGATAAAAGAAAAGTAGGTGGCGACTCTTGCTATCCGCACATCTGCGATACAAAAAATCTCAAAGTCAGTTCACCGTATTACAGAACTGGCGACTCTGCCGGGGAGACACCCTAAAGAGAGAATGCCTTAGGGATTTCTAGATCACTTTCTTGCTTCATTTGACTTGCTTGCTTTATCTTTAAGGGTTGCTTGGGTATTATACTTGTGGGGGATCCTACACCCGGATCCAGTTTCCTTTAGGTAAGTAGCAATAGATCATCGCGACCGTTAGGCGTATACCGAAACGGTCAACATGATGGCTACGTTAGTGCGACACATTGGATGTCCTGATACTCTTCATTTCCAAGTTGAGGATAGTATTTGGCTTCTGCGTGGTGTCATCAACACTAACTAAACTTTTAGAACCTTAATTGACCCATCTTGGCCATTAGAAGGTAGTGAGATGGCGGCTTTGATCTTGACTAAGGTTGGTGATACTCGATGCTACGCTCATTAAGATCGAATTTTGGGATATTTTCGATCGACCACTTGGTAGTCGTCTTTGAAATAAGCATCTCTGAGAAAGATCAATGATATGAGATTCCTAGAACCCGGTTACTATTATAGGACAGGATGAACCAACTCAAACTTTTGGTAGGGTAGACACCTATACCTCATGCAAGCCTTAAACCTAGGGCCATTGTGTGATTTGTGTGTGCTTGTTAAACATGACATCATGACATCATAACATTGCATATCATTTCTAACTATTTCAAGGACCTAGGGATTTATCTTTGCTCTGTTTTGTAGGGATTATGGCTTCTAGAAAGACTATTCGAATCAACTTCATGGGTGTACCTTCTCAACTCAAAAAATTGGTTTCAGAAATTCCCGACCATGCTCAGTTCATCAAAAGACAGGGTTATTTGCTTGACTTGGTTATCTCCAGTTTTGAAGAAGATATGATGCACGTCCTATTCCAGTTCTTTGATCCGAAACACCATTGCTTTACATTCCCAGGTTATCAGTTGGTTCCTACCTTGGAAGAGTTCTCTAAGCTACTTGGGATACCCATTCTTGATCAAATGCCATTCACCGGTCTAGAAAAGATTCCTAGGTACGAAGACATCGCATCCGCATTACACCTGAAACGCTCAGACATTGAAGCTAATTGGGAAACAAGAAGTGGAGTAAAGGGTTTACTTGCTAAATTCCTAATAAAGAAACCCGAGAGTTCCTCAAAGCTTTGAGTTTCCATGCATTTGAAGACGTTTTGGCCTTACTAATCTATGGTTTGGTTCTATTTCCTAACTCGGATCAATTCATAGATGTCAACGCCATCAAGATATTCCTCACTCGTAATCCAGTGCCTACTTTACTTGGAGACATTCTACATTCTCTCTACACTCGTACTATCAAGAGACAAGGAACTCTCATGTGTTGCATATCGTTACTTTCCAGGTGGTTTATTTTGCACCTTCCTCCATCAGTATTGAAGAACGAGCAAAGATTGAAGTGGTCTCAAAGACTAATGTCTCTCTCTCATTCAGATATCTGTTGGTGTCTTTTCACTCAAAAGGACTTCGCATTCATTGAGCGTTGTGGAGAATTCCCTAATGTGCCACTCCTTGGCATAAGAGGAGGTGTCACTTACAACCATTCTCTAGCTCTACGTCAGTTTGGTTATTCTCGAAGAGATGGCCCTCATGATATGCTTCTCCAAGATATTGTGTTCGACTACAACCACGATCTCCAGAATTACCGATGAAGGTTCATACACGCTTGGGGCATGGTGAATAAGACTGATACCAAGACTTTGGGGCACCAAAACTCCACTCCTTGGGAACCTTACCTCAAATGGGTGCGAGCTCGATCTCAAAACCTCATGATGTCATTCACGCCTGTTCTACCAATAATTATGGAACCTGTTGCTATAGGTGACGTACCCTATACTGTTCTCCATCCCGACATGCCTCTTGATTTTGAAGACTTGAAGAGATCACGGATTGACTTAAGAAGAAGGGATACATTCGAAGCTCAATGCTATGCAAGCGAGAAGAAGGTATTAGAGTTGACCAAGCTACTTCACGAGGAGCGGAATATCAACGCCTATCTCGGCACCAAGAGGAAGCGCCCATGGGAGACTTAGAGCTTTAGGATTTTTGTTTTTTTTTTTATTTTTCTGAACTATCTTTTGTACTTAAAAACAAAAAAGAATAAAGAAGAGAACTATTAAATGTTTGTTTGTGTTTGTTTAACAAATTTAAATTCCTAAGGTCCTTGAAAACATTGCATCGCATTTGCATAAACATTGCATATCATGGCATAACATTTCATAACAGGTACCTTGAAGATCGGTTTTCTCATTTTCTCGCTATTTATTTTAGCAAAAATGGCTCTTGAACAGACTGTCAAAGATCTCCAGGCTCAGAATGCTCGGTTCGGGAGATGTTCACGACTTGGTCCAAGGCCAAGAAGATCGAAAAGCTCATCAACGGAAAGAAGAGGGTCGTTGGTGTTCTCGACATGGGTGGGCGTTACAAAGGTGGTCCTAAAGTGGTCGGTGGATAGAGCTCTCGAAAGTGTCAAGATTGAGGAAGTGTCAAGGGCAATGGCGAAGGCGGTCGGCGTGAGCTTGAGAAAAGGGGAGGCTGAGGACCGGTACTCGATGAGGATGACAAGTACTAGCAACTTGAAGACCGTCGAATCTTGTGGAAAACTGAAGATGTTGGGTTGAATTTTGATGATCTAAGTCTTGTCCACAGTGTGGTGATTCCTCCCAATTCAAAGTTCCTACTTTTGCCAAATATGGCGGCATTTCTTGTCAGTTGCATTTGAAGTCCTATATTGGAAGATCAACCCCACGATGGCGAAAGTTGTGGATGCATTATTTCAAGAGGTTTGTCCGAACTCGGTTGGAGTGGTATTATCGACTAGAGTGACCATATCCGTACTTGGGTGACTTAGCAAATGCTTTCTCAGACGGTATGAGTATAATCTTTGAATTGGCACCCACTCGCATGCAACTACTGAGCATGTCTATGGGTCGTGATGAGAAGTTCAAAGTATGCTCGAAATGGAGAGATCTAGCGGTAGTTCAACCACCCTTGTCCAATAGGGAGTTGGTTGATATGTTTATGGGAACAACAGCAGGCCCATTCTTTAATCATCGATTGGAAACTCTTGATTTGGATTCACCGATATTATGAGGAGGCGTATTAGTGGTATCAAGAGTGGGAAGATTTAGGTAGAGTCATCATCAAATCTGCGAAGAGATCTTTTGGTGGTAAGAAAAGCCAATCTTGTGTATGGTCGGAAAATCGAGCCAACACCGGTACTCGATCGTGAGGCGGTTGTGATCTTTAATTCTACATCGGCACAACCTCAACGAGACAACGCGCGTAACCAGAGCACGCCACAAAGACAGTTTACAAAGATCAACATGCCATTGTTGCAAGCCTTGCAACACATGTTGAAAGAAGAGCTGATTACCTTGAGGGATCCTCCTCAGAACATCAACATTTCCTCTCCGAGATACAATCCTAATGCTAAGTGTGCTTACCACTCCAACAACCCGAGACACGACAACGACACTGTTGGCTCGAGGAACAAGATTCAAGACATGATTGAAGCCAAGCAGATTGAGTTTGATCCTCCTGTTGAGACTCCGAACGTGATCAACGCTCCTATGCCTAACCATGACAAAAGTTCCAATGTTATTGGCGAGAACTCTTATGTTTTCAACATAGATGACCTGACCATTCCTCATGGTATTAAGAAGAATTTGCTGCAAGCGGTGTCAATCGGGTTGCCCAGGTGTCCTTGGTGCCATGCGCTGAGTTGTGCTTGGTTGAGAAGACTTGTCCAGTGCATGATGGATAAGCGTGAAATACTATTCCTGAAACCACCTGTGAAGAATCTGTGTGAAGACATGTCTAAGAAACTGAATATCGAAGATGTAATTGAAACTGTACCAAATGTGTGGGATACCTTGGGGAAGCCAAGTGGAAAGTTCGATTACATGGTGAAGTATACTGTTCCTGAAAGCTACAAGATCCCTATTGAAGATGTTAAGGCGACCGGATGGGGGGACGATTTCCCAGAGGACTATGCTGTTGTTAACACAATAAGGATTTCCACTGCTGATCTTGTGCCTAGAGTGACACCTCTCATCATTACTTCTCCCAGACCAGTTCCATACTCCTCTGACAAAGCTATCCCTTGGAATTATGGAGCTGAGGTTTACTATCATGGCGTCAAGCAAGACCCTCTGACCATTGAAGATCTTACAGTTGAAGCTACCATTCTTGACATTGACAACATCACCGGATCAAGTAAGGTGACCCGCAGGAAGGTGTTCTCTCAGATCTCTCCTCCAAGGCGTGACTCTAGCTCGCATTCGGCTATTCAACGGTTCCGAGACTAGAGGAAGAGCGATAACTCATCACCTCAGACAGTACCAAATGAAGTTGCTGAAGACACCTCCAAACAAGAGATGGATGAAATTCTGAAGATTATCAAGAAAAGTGACTACAATGTTGTGGAACAATTGGGACAAACTCCGTCCAAAATCTCCATCCTTGCTCTGCTCTTGTTCTCTGAGGCTCATGCTAAAGCCTTGGTGAAGTTTTTGAAGAATGCTCACGTACCGCAAGACACTACTACTGATCAATTTGAAGTTTGTATTGCTAGCCTGGCTACCAACAACGGCCTAGGCTTCTCTGATGCTGATTTGACTCCTGTCGGAAGGAAACACAATAAAGCCTTGCACATCTCTGTTAAATGCAAGGGCATTACATTGTCTCATGTTTTGGTGGATACCGATTCTGCTCTAAATATCCTACCGAAGACTGCTTTCGACCGACTTGATGTTGAAGGATTGGTTTTGAAGCCCAGTGACATTATTGTGAGAGCTTTTGATGGTTATAAGCGAACAATACTTGGAGAGCTCATTCTACATGTTAAAGTCGGTTCCCAAACTTTTGATTCCACCTTCTTTGTCATGGACATCCGTCCAGCTTACTCTTGCCTACTTGGACGCCCTTGGATACATGGGGCGGTATTGTACCTACCTTGCATCGAGTGAAGTACGGTGAAGGGAAGGTTGTTCTGATGTATGTGGTGAAGAAGAATATATGTCGGTCATCTGATCATTCCGATATCTCGAGATGGAAGGTGAATTCTTGAGACTCCTGTCAAGCTTTGAAACAATCCCTAGAGTCATGCTGCGACTCTCGGTCCTCTAAAGTTACACAAGTCCGCCTAGGTTGGCCTCATTGAAGGATGCTCAAGCTCTTTGTTGAAGAAGGAGGTAGTACTATTTGGGGTCACTCACGATCTTCCTTTCAAATCGACAAGGCGGTTTAGGTTTCACCATCAAAGGTCGGAAGATGATACGCCGTGAGCGTGCGGTAACTTCCTTTCCACAGCGAGAATGGGGTCCATGCTATAGGAGCGGCGATAGCGACTTCGACATCGGCAAGTGGATCTTCCCAACTACCGACAACGGACTCAACAATTGGAAGACTGAAGACGTTATACCAATCTCCTTTAGACAGGAGTAATTGCTTTTGTTTTTGCTTTGCTTTTCGTTTTCTATGTTTTGAACAATAAACTCTAAAGCCTAGTCGTTGCGGGGCATCATGGCTCGTTGTGAGGGTTATTATCATCATTTGCATATTTTCATTCAATAAAATTGTTGGGCTTTTGCATTTAAATGTTTTTCTTTCTTTTACTTTATCACCCTTCAAAAGCTATGTGTTTCTTACACCCCACGTGATACCTTTGCAAAATCACTCGAATCTCGTTGATAACAGCTATGCTATTGCTAAATATGACTTGATAATCCGATCTACCAAGCCGAAGGCGAAGGTGAGGAAGATTGTGAAGTGCGGAGAACTTGTCGGTTGCTATAGCAAGAAGAGCGAGTTATCTGACCACATGAAGAGCCGATTGAGGTTGTGAATTTGGAGTGCGATGAAGGCAGAAAAGAGATCAAGATAGGAGTGGGTCTTGAGCAGTGTCAAAGAGATTGATTCAGATGCTACGAGATTATATTAAGGTTTTTGCTTGGTCATACGAAGACATGCCAGGTTTGGACGTTGATATTGTGGTACATGATTCTGAAACAAAGAGGGTTTCCCCGAAAAGCGAAGGTTCGCGTATCGTCCTAGATGTCGAGAAAAATCAAAGCGAGGTTATGAAGCCGTTCAGCGCGGTTTCTTAGTTTTACGTCTTATCCACGATGGGTTGCAAATGTGGTGCTGTACCTAAGAAGGATGGCAAGGTACGAATGTGTGTAGATTATAGAGATTTGAACAAAGCGAGTCCGAAAGACGATTTTCCACTTCCTCATATCGATGTTCTGGTTGACAACACTGCCCAACATAAGGTCTTCTCCTTCATGGATGGTTTCTCCGGTTACAATCAGATCAAAATGGCTCCTGAAGACATGGAAAAGACTACTTTCATTACACAGTGGGGCACCTTCTGCTACAAGGTCATGCCGTTCGGTTGAAGCGCGGTGCCACTTACCAGCGTGCCATGGTGACATTATTTCATGACATGATTCATCACGAGATAGAGGTCTACGTCGACGACATGATAGCTCGATCACAGACTGAAGAAGAGCATCTTGATCATCTGCGGAAGCTATTTGATAGATGGAAGAAGTATAGATTGAGACTTAATCCCAACAAGTGCACCTTTGGAGTGAGATCCGATAAACTCCTAGGGTTTGTTGTCAGTGGTAAAGGTATTGAAGTTGACCCGCCAAGGTTAAAGCTATTCAAGAGATGCGACTCCCGCACGAGAAGGAAGTCGAGAGGTTTCTTGGGCGTTTGAACTACATTGCAGTTGTGCACATCTAAGCGCTACTTGTGAGCCAATCTTCAAGTTACTAAAGAAAGATCAAGTAGTGGTGGAGCGGCGATTGCGGATCGCTTTTGACAAAATCAAGTACTATAGAATCCTCATCACGATGCGTCTTAGAAGGAAGACCTCTTATCATGTACTTGGCGGTGTTAGAGAACTCAATGGGGTGTGTGTTGGGGCAACATGGCCAGTGCAGTCGAAAAGTATGCAATATACTACCTTAGCAAAAATTTTACCGAATGTGAAACAAGATACTCACAGCTCGAGAAAACTAGCAGCGCTTTGGCTTAGGCTGCTCGCCGACTAAGACAGTATATGTTGACTCACACTACCTTGTTGATCTCCAAGATGGATCCGATAAAATACATATTTGAGAAACCAGCTCTCTCCGGAAGAATAGCAAAATGGAAAATGATCTTGACCGAATACGACATCCAATATACTTCTCAGAAAGCAATCAAAGGAAGTGTAGTAGTCTATCATTTGGCTCATCAAGCCGTAGATGACTATCAGTCTATGGAGTTCGAATTTCCAAACGAAGATGTTTTTTTAGTTACTGATTGTGAAGAACTAGGACCAGAAGAAGGACCTGAACAAGGATCCCGATGGATCATGGTCTTTGATGGAGCCTCAAACGCACTTGGCAATGGCATTGGCGCCATCATTACATCCCCTACAGGCGGACATACGCCTTTCACCGCCATATTATGTTTCAACTGTACCAACAACATGGCCGAATACGAAGCGTGCATCATGGGTATCAAAGCTACTATTGACTTAAGAATCAAGTTCTTACAAGTTTACGGAGACTCAGCTTTAGTGATCAGTCAGATTAAAGGCGAGTGGGATACGAAGCATCCGAACCTCATTCCATATCGAGAGCATGTTCTGAGTTTAATCCCCCCTACTTCGAAGAGATCACTTTCAATTACATTCCACGAGAAGAGAATCAGTTGGCAGACGCGTTGGCTACTATGTCGTCTATGTTCAAGGTTAGATGGGACAACGAGGATCCCCAGATCATCATTGAAAAGTTTGACGAACTGGCATACTGTTGCGAGCTTGATGCAGAAGAGAAACCTTGGTACTATGATGTGAAGAGGTATCTTGAGACTCAGGAATATCTCGCAGGGGCATCTGTCAACGATAAGAAGTTCTTAAGAAGATTTGCATCCAAATTCTTCCTCAGCAACGACATCTTATACAAGCGCAACCACGACTTGTGTTTACTACGCTGTGTAGACCAGAAAACAGCGGAACATATCATGGAAGAATTACACGAAGGCACATTTGGTACCCATTCCAGTGGACATACCATGGCTAAGAAGATTTTGAGAACAGGTTACTATTGGTCCACCATGGAAGCTGATTGTCACCGCTATGTTCGATCTTGTCACAAGTGCCAGATATATGCCGACAAAGTGCACACACCTCCAGTACCTCTGAATGTTCTAACAGCTCATTGGCCTTTTGCAATGTGGGGCATTGACATGATCGGAGAAATCAAGCCCATAGCTTCCAACAGACATCGTTTCATCCTTGTGGCAATTGACTATTTCACCAAGTGGGTAGAAGCAGCCTCGTTCACACCTGTTACCAAGAATGTCGTGGCTCGATTCATCAAGCATAATCTTATCTGTCGGTATGGCATTCGCGAAAGGATTATCACAGATAACGGCTCTAATCTCAACAACAAGATGATCATAACGGCTCTAGGAGGGTTGGGACTTACACCATGATGGTGGCCCATTGGTTTAAAAGCAGTTTCACCGAGAATAATGCTCCTTTCAATACGAATGGTATTCAGTGTATATACAATCGAAACGGAAACGAACGATCGAAGTTTGTCTGTACTTTACAAAAGAGGTCTGTATTTATGTACAGGTAAAATTTTGTATGTATATGAAAAGAATTTGATATGTACAAAGAAATATGTATGTACATAAAGAATGTTGGGACTTACACCGTAAGGGAGGCCCATGATCGGTTAAAAAATTGGAGAGAAAACGAATTCGGTTTTATCGTTTAATCGTATCGATCATGGAAAAAAAAGATGTAAATTTGATGAAAAGTTTTGAAGAATGGTTTTGAAAGTGTTTTTGAAAAGTGAAGTTTACTTATAAGAAATTTTGAAAAGAATCGGGCTTCGAAAGTTTGAAAAAATCACCTTTAAAGGTGTTTTGAAAAGTACTCAAAAGTCTTGTTTTATTTCGATAAAAACATAATCGGATGAAAGTTTTTCTGAAATTTTTTGACACTATCTTAAAATAGATACATTAATTGACAAGTGTACAAAAAATCACCTCAAAATGAGGAGTTTTGATTGGGTTTTGAAAACGTCAAAGTTTGTAAAAAAAATGAATGAAAAACTAAAAAGTTTGGCAAAATGGTCCCAAGGCTACTCGAACCGGGACACAGTAGGCAAGGCATGGCATGAAAGTCTTAAGAGTGGCTGGCAACCGGGGCAATACATCCGTGTATTGTGATCAAACAATGAAATTATATTTTAAAGCGGATATTTGAATTCAAAAAAAGCAGCAGCGACTTGTTCTTCATCTCGATCCTTCAATCAATCCTAAAATCTTAGTTTCTTGATGAAATCAAAGATATAAACATCAAACTTGCTCGTTTCAAGCCGGGAACATGATGGTGTTCTTTAATTTCATTTATTTTAAGCCTAACGTGATTGAATTTCTCAAGAACACGAAGAACCCTAAAGCTGAAAAATCTAATTGAAATGTGTATGGTGGATGATTTTATCAATTGATTGAGGGTTATTGATCGTTGATAGTGCGAAACAAAAGCCAAGAGTTTTTGATTTGAACAAAGAATCATAGAGTTTGAAGTTGAGCTCTTACATTCAAGCTGAGATCGATTACGCTTTAAGTGTTTCAGTTGAGTTTAATGATTCTTAGAGCACCATCGGCCTTCAGGATCATGTATGAATAGTCCTTGCTACTGAAATGGTAGGAATGTTACGACGTCGACCTGAATATGGCTCAAAGTGAAGCGGAAATCGTGGTTAGAGCTATTCTTGATGAAACTAATGATGCATCATCTATATGAGTGTGTTGATGATGTTTGAGTGAAGAAATCACAAGTTGTTCAAGCCAATGTTCAAATTCGATAGTTATGGCAGTTTTGATAAGTTTATGAACATGTAGTGTAAAATCTGATTTTTAGCTTTGCTTGTGTTGATTTTAAGTTTCAAACAAGTTCCATATTGATATTAAAACATGTTATACACCAAATTACTCAAGGTTTTTCACAAGTTTGCAAAAATACAAAATCTCTCAAATTGAACTATGTTTCTTGATTTTTAAGAAAGAAGAGAGAAAGCATGTCTTTGCATGGCGTTGGTGTGGTTTGAAATTGTAAACAAGACCTCTATTTATAGGTCACAAGTTCTGAAATATAAGTGAGAAAGTTTGGCTTTGGTATTTTCAACTTGCCTTAGAGGGCAAGGAAGTCATTTTTGCATTAAATGCAAAAGGAAGCTTCCTTTTAACCATGGTTAATTCTCAACTTTGATCTTATCCATCATAATTACATTCAACTGATTTTTATCAGCTCTAGCTTATCTTTGCAAGGTGGCATGTGTTCTAGAAGAAGAAAATGCAAAATGACCTATAAATTTGAAAGTTTGTACTTGGAAATTATGGATTTTGGAGCTCTAAGTTTCAAAATCAAAAGTATGGCTAGACTCCATGGATTTGAGAGTTCTTGGACATTTTGGAAAGCTTGTTTCAAGGGCTACAACTTTCATGTTTTGAGTTTTTCCCAATTCAAAGTGGAACTATGTGAAAAAATGCCATGAAGTTTGGAAAATATGTGAAATTTTAACACTTGAAAATTTTTCTGTGTTGAAAATTTTGACTTTTTGTTGACTTTTCCAAATTTCTTGATTTTTTATGATCATGATGGATGATTTGAAGTATTTTGATGATGGAAAAAGTTTTGTCTTGAAAAAGTTGACCAAAAGTCAAAGTTTGACTTTTCAGTGCAGATGAAATTTCATCAGATGATCCTGAAATTGACTGATGAATTCTGTGAACTTCTGTGATGTTTTGAATCCAGAAATTAGGTCAACATGTTGTATTTAAGATATGAAGATCAATCTCTAATCAAAAAAGTCATTCATTGATCATAAAATCAGAGATTACTCATGCTCGATGAAAACCCTAATTAGTCGATCCTTGATAGATCAAGAGAAAATTTTTGATATCTGAAGATCAGAGGTTGATGATTTGATCAAGATAGATCAAATGAAGTGAGTAAGACTCAAACCCTAATTTCTTGCCTCTTGAATCAGATGAAAATTTGATGAAACCCTAATTTGGACCTGTGAAATCCACACCCGATTAATTCTGTTCTGAACTGTTAATGGTGCAATGGTGCAGATGTAAGGTGGTATATTAGGTCAAAAATTGGGGTATGATAGATGCCCCTATTTAAGTTTCTTTAACCTGAGATATGAAGATGAATATCTTCGTTTTTATAGGTGTGAAGAGACTTAAATATCAGAGTACGCAAATTTTGGACCTAAGATACCAAAAGTGCGGATGATGCAAAAATGACTGTAAAAGTTTCACCCCAGATGATATCAAAGTAATGACATGGTGGGGAAAAAATTTGTGAGGATGACTCGATCTGTTTAAGAATAGAGGATCCTATTTGTTGGGAAACATGCAATATGCCTTGCTGGGGAAAAAGAGATTCACAAAACATGTGAATATCTGTTTCACTTTGGGAAACAAAAAGATTACCTTCTGTCAACCTTGTGACAATGTTTAAGGTAAGCGAAGATGATATTACCAATTATCAGCCTTGTGATAGTTCATGGTAATGAATTCTAAAGATATTACCAACTATCAGCGAAGTGATAATTATAACAAGGTAATTCTTGAGACATTTTTTTACTGAGGATTCAGCCTTGTGAATAACAGACAATGATGGAAACAGATCTCAAACGAGTTCTGAAGATATTACCAATTATCAGCGAAGTGATAACTATAACAAGGTAAATCTTGAGACATATTACTGAGTATTCAGCCTTGTGAATAACAGTCAATAATGGAAACAGATCTCTAATGAGTTTCTATTTTCATAGCTACAATCTTGCCGGGGATCTCTCTCTTGAGAAGATGCGGGCATTTTGATCAAAAGACACAGGTTTTCTTTTAGACAGAAAGAAAACTGTGAAAATTTCTTGAACTTTCATGATTTGAACTTGTTGAGAAGAACAATCTTTTCACGACAAGTTTAAAGATGAAAAGGAAATAAGGGGTTCAGATGACAAGGCTATTGCTTATTGTTTTATTGGTTAGAGACAAGGTTCTATCCAGGAATGAACTGGAAAGAAACAGTCAATCAAGACTTTGTTCTCAATGAGGAATGTTCTCAGCTGGGTAACATGATAGAGAAAAGATGTATTTTTCTGCGTGGGGATAATCTGCTGGAGAGATAACACCTCCACATGAATAAATGTAATCCTAACCAGTGATATGGATATGCTCATTGAGAAATGCAGGAACGCATTAATGATTCTATGATGTATGAATGATGAATGTCAGATGCATGCTGACAATACTTGACAAGACAATAAAAAGGTATTTAGGGAAAAGGACCACGTCACAGTTCGAACAAATACTCAGCAAAATCTGCAGCAATGGTGTAGACGTTACTGATGATAAATCTGAGTTGCATGCTTTAAACTTTTCTGGAAAAGGCATTTCATTGGCAACCTTGTTGGGGATTCTTTTTGAAATAGAATACCATCCTTTGATGATCTCTGCTGAGGAAAAGAAGACTTTCGTAGCAGCTGTTCTAGCTTTCGGAGATCAAAATATTCGTGGAGGAACTGTTGAAATTCTTTTATGTGTTCACAGTTCGAAGGAACATTTTGCTTTTATTTCAAAATTTTGAAGTAAAAATTCATTTAAAACTTTTTTAGTTTCAAAAAGTGATTTTCACAATAAAAAGCGTTATTTTGTAAAACTGAATAAAGCAAGAATTGCAAACAAAAGGCACAAGGCTCAAATCTTATTGATAGAATGGTAATCAGCCAAAGGCATGATTCCATGAGCTATTTACAAGAGTTGGAAATGATAATTTATTAGGAAAAGGCTACATTGAAAGCAAATAACCGCTATTATCCCTAACAACTTTGAATTCCAACTGTGCTTGTTGCTTCAGAAGATTTGATTGAAGATCCGTTGGTGGAAGATTCTTGATTGACAATGCTGATTCTGATTACTTTGTCATTTTGTATCCTTATTTTGCCTAGATTTCCCTTTGGGTTTTCAATCTATCGGGATATTCTCATTTATTGTCTCTAATTTTTGCACTGGATCGCGTTTTTAGGTTTCGAGTCCACGGGGCTCTTTTTGCCTAAGCCGCCCTTTTCGGGTTTTGACTTACAGCTGTTCTTTTGTTTTTAGACAAAGTATTTCTTGTTGCATCGGCATTCACGGGATCACGGGAGTTCATCACCGTCCATGGTTATGAGGTCATAGCACCGCCGGAAAAGCTTCTTTTGACGATGTATGGGCCTTCCTAATTAGGGTCCATTTGCCCTAGAATCGGTTGAAAAGGCGAATCTTTTTAAGCGCAGTCGCCTTCTCGGAATTCACGAGGTCGGACCTTTTTGTCGAAGGCTTTCTTCATCCTTCTTTGATATAGTTGTCCGTGACACAGAGCGGTCAGACGCTTTTCTTCGATTAAGTTTAATTGGTCGTATCTGCTTTGACACTATTCAGCCTCAGATAACTTAGTTTCCATAAGAACTCTCATTGATGGAATCTCAACTTCTACGGGGAGCACTGCTTCCATGCCGTATACTAGAGAAAAAGGAGTTGCCCCTGTTGAAGTGCGTACGGAAGTACGATACCCATGCAGAGCAAATGGAAGCATTTCGTGCCAATCTTTGTAAGTGATGACCATCTTTTGGACGATCTTCTTGATGTTCTTGTTGGCAGCTTCAACGGCGCCGTTCATCTTTGGCCGGTAAGGAGATGAGTTATGATGCTCGATCTTGAATTCCTCACACAGTTCTTTCATCATCTTGTTGTTCAAGTTCGATCCATTGTCTGTAATGATCTTGCTTGGAACTCCATATCGGCAAATGAGGTTGTTCTTGATGAACCTCACAACCACTTGTCTTGTGACGTTGGCATAAGATACTGCTTCGACCCATTTGGTGAAGTAATCAATAGCCACTAGAATGAAGCGATGTCCGTTGGACGCTTTTGGTTCGATCATCCCAATCATGTCGATGCCCCACATGGAGAAAGGCCACGGAGAGGAGAGAACATTGAGTAGAGTTGGTGGGACATGGATCTTATCTGCGTAGATCTGGAACTTGTGACATCTCTTAACGTGTTTACAGCAATCGAATTCCATTGTTATCCAATAGTATCCTGCTCTCAAGATTTTTCTGGACATTGCATGTCCATTTGAATGGGTTCCAAAGGACCCTTCATGCACTTCATGGACGATTGTGTCTGCTTCTTGTCTATCGACGCATCTGAGCAGGACCATGTCGAAGTTTCTTTTGTATAGCACATCTTCGCTCAGGAAGAAGTTCCTAGAAAGCCTCCTTAGGGTTTTCTTATCTTTGTACGATGCCCCGAGTGGGTACTCTCGTGTTTGAAGGAAACGCTTGATGTCGTGGAACCACGGTTTATCGTCGAAGACTACTTCAGTTGCAAATACATATGCAGGTCTTTCAAGGCGTCTGATACGGATCTTAGGCATATCATTCCAATCGTTGACTTTGAACATGGAAGATAGAGTAGCCAAGGCGTCTGCCATTCGATTCTGATCTCGAGGGATATGATGCAGTTCAACTTTGTTGAAGAAAGTCAACAAACGTCTCGCATAATCTCTGTAGGGAATCAAACCAAGATGATGAGTTTCATACTTATCTTTGATTTGGTTGATCACAAGGGCTGAGTCTCCATATATGTCAAGGATCTTGATCCTCAAGTCGATGGCTTCTTCCGATACCCATGATACAAGCTTCATATTCTGCGATGTTGTTGGTGCAATCAAATAGCAATCTGGCTAAAAACAGGATGTGAGAACCCTCAGGAGTGATGATGACCGCCCCAATTCCATTGCCAAAGACATTAACTGCTCCATCAAAAATTAAGCCCCATCTAGACTCTGGATCTGGACCTTCTTCGGGTAGCGGTTCGTCACAATCTTTCATTTTTAAGTACATAACATCCTCGTCTGGGAAATCAAACTTGAGAGATTGGTATTCATTGAGCGGTTGATAAGACAAGTGATCGGCGAGGATGCTTCCTTTGACCGCTTTTTGAGCACGGTACTGGATGTCATATTCAGATAATAGCATCTGCCATCGAGCAATTCTTCCCGTTAAAGCAGGCTTTTCAAAGACATACTTGATTGGATCTATTTTGGAGATTAACCAAGTTGTGTGATTGATCATGTACTGCGGAGACGTTTTGAAGCCCACACCGAAGCACAACATGTTTTCTCGAGCATAGAGTAATGAGTTTCACAGTCTATGAACTTTTTACTCAAGTAGTAGATGGCATGCTCCTTCTTACGGTTTCATCTTCTTGCTGTCCAATCGCAACCCATGGACTCTTCTAGCACGATGGGTACATGATTAACGGTCTTCCTTCAAGGGAGGATTAGTATTGGTGGTTACGATAGGTATTCCTTAATCTTGTCAGCGCTTTTGACAATCTTACATCCACCTCTTGATTTTTGGAGAAGCTTGAATATCGGCCCACAGTGTGATCATTTGAGAGATAAATGCGGAGATGTAATTTAACCGTCAGAAATCCTCTTACTTGCTTTTCCGTATGTGGTGAGGCATTTCTTGAATAGCCTTGACTTTATCGGGGTCAACTTCAATACCTCTTTGGTGTGATGAAACCTAGGGTTTTCGGATCTTACCCCAAAGGTGCTTTGTTAGGATTCGGTGATGAAATTTCATGTCATTGAAACAATTTCAAGAGATATTCTATATGCTCTTTCGATTATCGGACTTTGCAATCATGTCATCCACGTGAACTTGATCTCTTTGTGCATCATGTCGTGAAAGAGAGTAGTCATTGCCCTTTGGTAAGTTCTTTGCATTCTTTAATCAAGCGGCATTACTTTGTAGCAAAATGTGCCCCATGGCGTGATGAAAGATGTCTTCTCCATGTCTTGGGAGCCATTCGATCGATTATAACTAGAGAAACCGTCCATGAAGGAAAAGCGTTGAATTTTGCGGTACTATCCACTAGCATGTCGATGTCACGGTAGTGGGAAATCGTCTTTTGGACTAGCTTTTTCAAGTCGATGAGTCACACACGATTCGACCTTTCCATCTTTCTTGGTGGCGAGGCACTATGTTGGCTAGCCATTGAGGATATTCGAATGCGAGGAAACTGCGTCATTTTTTGAACTTCCTTTTTAATTTTGTCGGCCATTTCGGGGTGAACTCTTCTCGATCTTTGTTTAGCTGGCGGACACTCGGCTTCAATGGCAGTGATGCTCTCGATCTTTGGTATCTAAACCGGCATGTCACGGTAGTGTAACACGTGGTGACTTTGTAGGATTTTGTATCCAAATGTGTGGATAGCAAGTCGCCACCGACTTTTATTTTATCCAATTAAGGGAAGGTAAAAGTAGCAGAAAAAGACCTTCGTTAGATTAAGTGCGGGAGAATGGTTATGAAAAGGAAGGTATTAGCACCCTTTCCATCCGTAGTTATCTATGGGCTCTTAGTTGCTCTAGATCACTTTTTAAAATTGCTTTACGTGTGTTTGACAAAATGTTTTGAAAGGCATTTCGCTTTGACTTTGTAATGACTCATGTAGGAGTGTATACAAAGTGTTAGGAAATGTTTTTGTTTTGAAAAAATTTGAACTTTGAAAAAGTGTGTGGTGTGAAAAGCATTTGATAGAGCAAGCAACTAAAGACTTATTTACCCACTCGAATTGGTCGTTTGTTGTACTTCTACGTTCCTTTAGAATAGCGCTAGCCATACCATTAGTTAGTAGGTAGCTCCATTCGTTGGATGTAAGCGGGACATTCGAAGGGACATCGGATGGTCATAGAAAGCAACTTGTAGGAAGTATCCTAGCACATTCGAAGGGACTATCATCATTTTCGTGGCGACAATCGAGGTCAAGATCATGTATTCGGAGGCGACATCGTGGGTCTTATGATCTTTGTATCGAAGGGACTATGATGATTTGTTTGGAAGCAGCGGTGCTAGAATACCTCTACGTTCGAGGGACATGACCATTTTGAATTCGCAAAGGCAACGAGAGAGAATTACCCTAAGGGGTGCGTGTGTGAAAGAAGTGTGTTGATTTCAGAATATATTATCTTGAAGATTAGTGAGCTATGTTCAATTTTATCTTGCCATACACGCCTAATTACTAGCAATTTATAGGGTGCGGAAATTAAAATGCGGAATGTAAAATGCGGAAAGTAAATGTCCTACGCTATTACAAGGCTTTAGGCGGATACATAATTTAAAATCACGGAAATAAAATCCTAAATTAAACTATTACATCCCATGAACAGTTACATTATTGGAAAAATAAAACAATAAAAAGAAAACGTCCGAATCGGAGCAACCTGTGAAACGGATGAGAAATCGGGAAATATGATGAAATCGAAATAAGAAAAAATGTTAGAAAAAATGCAATTTTTTATATGGAAAAATTATTATATGCTGGAAATAAGATAAATAAGTTAAAATAATTTTTTGGGATTTTTTAGATGCAATTTAATAATTAAAAACTAATTAACAATGATTTAAATGCAAAAATATGAATAAAAATAAATATGCATGCAAAAATGTATTTCTTAATTTTGTAAATTAAATAAAGATTTTTATAAAACAATGCAAAAAGAATAAATATTTTTGATGAATTTTTAATGCATAAAATAAATCATGAAAAGAATTAAAATAACATGCAAAATATTAAATAAATTAGAAAATAGAAAAATATTGAAAAGTTGAAGTTTGGGAAAAAGAAACCAAAACGGTGCAGTGAATCGAACTCGGGACACAGGAGAGTATACGGAGCGATGGCGCCTTAACCATCAGACCACTTGACACTTGGTGTTGGGAAAGTTGAAATCATTTGAATATAAGTGTACACGCGTCAGGGATGTTTGAAAATCAAAGTCAGCACGCGTGGACCCGGTTATTGGATGGGCGAATCAGTTGCTTGTTTTCGCCCACGCATGCACGCGGTCAAAGAAAGTCCACGGCCTGAGCCCTAGCTCCGTCGTCTTCTCCGACAAGAGGTTCTTGGATCACCGCAAAACCGCGAAATAAGCAGGAAAAGGCCTTGTCCACCTAAATCGGACCTCACAGATCCATTGGTGGTGTTATTTTATCTTGAATCGGCTATGCGGGCGGTTGAAACTCCTGATCCGAAAAAACCTAATAATGGCATAATCACGATTCGGCGTTCAAGATCAATAGCGATGGCCCAGATCGAACCTATGGAGTCTTATGAACATATTAGAAGCATTAGAATCAATTAAAACTCACGGATATTAAAAATGCAAAATCAAGAAAATTTGGAATATGTATGCATGTATATGGTTCGATTCAGCGTGTTTTAACCCATGGCAAGAGTGTGTACTTACTTAAACTTACCTCCTGAAGACAATGGAGTGGTTTTGAAATTTGGCAATTTGAGTTTGAAATTCGATTTTCACAATTCTTGGAAAATTTTGCAAGAGTTTGGGTGGTTTTTAGGATTAGGGTTTCGTCCTCATTGCTGGCTACATTGCTTGATATTTATAGAGGGTTTTGGAAGAGAAAAAACAAGGAAAAAAGATTGGAGATTGAATGTGCATTGAATTCTTTCCAAATAAAATCAAATTTGAAGAAATTTGATTTCCCATCAATATTGATCATGCAAAATTGGCAAGTGTATTGGGCTTTCTTGGACATTAAGAAGATATAAATCAACAATTGAAAAATAACCTAATTTTCATATTTTACATAATTTATTTTTGAATTAAATGTTATAAAATTCAAATATAAATCACAAAATAGAAAATTACCAATGCCAACATTTATGGGTCAAGAATATTGTCATGAACAAGTTTGGATCAAAGATTATAGGCCCATTTGGAAAATTTTGCAATTTGACCAAAATGTCCTTTTGTGCAATTGTCCAAAATTGCCCAACTTCGAATAGTGTATCTTGCTCAATTTTCCACATTTTTAGTGTTCTTGGACTTTTGGAAAGCTCTAAGAGTCCTCTAAACAATGTCTTTGGTTCATCTCAATTGGAGTTACCATGCTCAATATATCTTCAAATCAAAAGTTGACTTTTGTTGACTTTGAAAATGACACCGTAATGTTTTGAGCTATACCTCTCAAATGAAGCATTTTTGGACATTCTTGTGAGACATGAAGTTGTAGAAATTGAATTTCCTTCAAAACAAGAGGTGGTGGAAAATTTTAGAGAAAGTATGAGGAAGTTATGATCGGTCAAAGTTGATTGACTTTTCACCTAGAAACCCTAATTTAGAAAGTTTGACTTTTGAGCAAATCTTGAGTTTTCTTGATGAATCATGATCAACCCTTGATCAAATGATGAATGTAACTTCAAAATGAGGATGTTGACCAAAAATTATGAAGTTTGTTGTATGTTGACCACAGATTGACTTTTGTCAATCTGTTGATTTTCGACCATCGAGCAATTATAGGAAACTTGACTTGTGAGGCTTGAAACTTGACATGGAGAATCTTTAAAGCATATGAGGAGGCATGAAGACCATTGGAGATGTTGGAAGCCATCTTGGCTTGAGAGATACCAAACCCTAGTTTGGGTTGATTGTCTAGAGAGTTTATCGATCGACTCTTGAGGAATCCTTGAGTATAGATGTATGAAATCTCTTGAGTAAATGGAGGGCAAATTTTGGGGTATGACAGCTGCCTGTTCAATCTTCTTGTCTTGGAGGGTTAGATTGACACGCTTGTCTTTCGTGACACGGAGGTAGAAGATGATTGAACACTCAATACACTGAAAATTTGCACTCATTTTGAGTGGATGGCGGGAATGGGCTACGGATGCCATTTGGATACTTTCTTTGAAGGATGAGTCGTGCGCTAGACTCGAGAATGTTGAGGAGAATTGGCGGAGATGGGCTTAGATGCCATCTGGAAAGATCGATCTTTGAGGGAGCCGTGCGCTAGGCTCTGTGAGCGTTCTGGAAGGAGCATGGAGATGGGCTTAAGATGCCATCGGAGGGAGTCATCGTTAGACTTCGTGTTCATTTGAATGAAGTTATTGGTTTGTATTGATTTTTAACCATATATGCGGCATTCTAAAGTGAAGCCTTTGTTGATAAGTAGTCGGAGATGGGCTTAAGATGCCATCCAAGAGGCTGAGTCGTCGCTAGACTCTGTAGTTCTTTGTTGATAATAGGAAGAGGTCGAATAAATCTTACGTGTCGATTACTCACGAGGAATTGTAGTTGGCAAAAATGTGGATAGCTTCCTGTTGTGCATCGGTGTTGATCCATGCACATTATCGGAGGATAACCCGGTGGTATTCGGATAGTTTTCCGTCGGTTGGGGCTTAATCACGGACCCGATCGTCGGAGGACAACCAAGGCGGTCTGAGGATAGTTTTCCCGTCGATTCGGGGCTTAATCCTGGACCAGTCGTCGGAGGACAACCAAGGGCGGTCTTTCAGATAGTTTTCCCGTCGATTCGGGGCTTAATCCTGGACCTGTTTGCGTCATAAGTGACTGTTACCTGTTTTGAAAAAAACGAGAGAACTTTGATAGAAAATTTGGTTAGTTTTATGCAAAGTATGATGCATGACAGTGTATATGAATGACATATGCATGAATTATGACTGTATGAATGATAGATGTTGTGGTATTCCAAAACATATCCATCTTGAAGAAGATGCGGATGCCTGTTTGAGGATTTCTGACTCCTGCTTGGGGAATTGAGTAGGTGAGATCCCTACTTTTGAAGGAGAAGAAAGATATCCTGGATTCCTCCGATGCACTATCTGACCAAGTCTTGGGCCTAGATATTGTCGAGGAAGGTAGAGATTGAGAAGCTCGTTGTCGGAAATCTCATATATAGACCCTGTTGAGGAGAATCTGGGAGGCGATCCGTTGGGGACCTTGTATGTAGATCCTGCTGAGGAAATTTAGGAGGTGCTCTACTGGGGATTCAGAGTGTAGATCTCGTTGGAGAGCATTTGATAGTTCTTGGGAGACCGGTTGGAAGAGTCGAGAACTCGTTGTAATCTCTGGCTGGGGAATGAAGATGTAGGTTCCTCCGATGCACTATCGGCCGAGTTTGGAGTGCGGATCTTGTTGGGGAAAAGGGTGAGAGATACCGTGGGGATAAATACCTTGAATGGGGGTGAGGTGTTACTGCTTGGAGACTGATGTAACATTACTCGGTTGAGTGGAATTGCAGCTCATGGATTCCCTTTTGCTCTGCCGGGGAAATTGTGTTGTGAGTGACACCTTTGCAGGGATCATGCTCTGTGGGGGAATGCTTTGGTGACTTTCGTCGTCGTCCCAATTCCTGGAGCCTGTAGTAAGTACTTTTGTATGTTCACTTTTCGCATGTTCGCCAAGAGATTTTTATTGTCAAATGCGTGTAATCATTCAAAGCAAACGTTGGACTTTATGCAAACCACAAAAGTGAAAATTTGTAAAGAGAAAGAACTTGCATTCATTTGAAATGTGGCGTATGGCCAAGTGGTTTGTACACAAAAAGGTAAAAGCTATCGGAAACAATCTCGTTAAGTTCCAACTATGCTAGTACTCATACATTTCGACTATCTCATCTCCTTCATCGTTAGAAAGTGAGTGGTGATCTTAGCCATTTGAACCTTGAATCGATAGTAGTGCAGGCGGTGATCGGAAGAGACATAGTAAATGCGCTTAAATCTAACTTTTGCCTAGACCGCCCTTTTGATTTTCGGTCTCTGGGATACCCTTTTTGCCCAAGCCGCCTTTTGGGTTTCGACTTGCGGGTGTACATGTTTTATATATCCTTAACTTTTGCGAACCTTTTGGTTCGCGGGATCTCTTATTTTTGCCTAGGTTAAATCGACCTAGCGGGTCTATTTCATCGTAGTATTTTTGACTATGTCTGCGTTCACGAGGTGTGGGAAGTCTTCACCATCCATGGTGCTAAGTATCATAGCTCCGCGGAAAATCTTGTCTTGACTACAAGCGGTCCCTCATAAGTGGGAGTCCATTTGCCCCAGGATCACCTTGTGGAAGAATGATGCGCTTGACTACTAGATCACCGACTTGGTAGACTCGGTGCTTGACCTTCTTGTTAAATGCTCGATCATTCGTTTCGATAAATCATCCATGGCGGATAGATGCGTCGTTCTCATCAATCAAATTAATCGGTCAAATGATGGACCCAATCGTCTTCGCCTAACTCGCCTCTTGGAGGACTACGGTTGAGGGTATCGAACCTCGATGGGTAAGGCGGCTTCCATACCGTAGACAAGAGAGGGGGTTGCCCCATTGATGTTAAATCTTTGTAGTGCGATAACCATGAAGAGCAAATGGTAACATCTCGTGCCAATCTTTGTAAGTCACGGTCATCTTACGTATAATCTTCTTAATGTTCTTGTTGGCGGCTTCACTGCGCCATTTATCTTAGGCCGATATGGAGAAAATTGTGATGCTTGATCTTGAGCTGCGTGCGAGTTCGGTGATCATCTTATTGAGATTAGAACCGTTATCTGTGATAATCCTTTCGAAGTGCCATCGACAGATAAGATTATGTTTGATGAATCGAGCCACAACATTCTTGGTAGATGCATCGAGCGCTTCTACCCACTTGGTAAAGTAATCGATTGCCACAAGGATGAAACGATATCCGTTGGAAGCTGTGAGCTTAATTTCTCCGATCATGTCAATGCCCCACATTGCAAAGGCCAAGGAGAAGTTAAAACATTCGAGAGATCTGGAGTGCGTGTACTTTGTCGGCATAAATCGGCACTTGTGACAAGATCGGCGTGCGGTGACAATCGACTTCCATGGTGGACCAATAGTAACTTTGTTCTTAAAATCTTCTTAGCCATGGTGTGTCCCTTGGAGTGGGTACCAAATCGCCTTGTGTAACTCTTCCATGATCGCATTCTGTTTTCGGTCTACAGTAGGAGTAAGCACAAGTCATGGTTGCGCTTGTATAAGATGTCGTTCTTTGAGAAAAATTTGGATGAAATCTTCTCATGAACTTCTTATCATTAAGATGCCCTGCGGATATTCCAAGTCTTAAGATACCTCTTCCGTCATAGTACCAAGGTTTCTCTTACGCGTCAAGCTCACAACAATCTTTGGTTCGTCGAACTTCTCAATGATGATACGGGGGCCTCGTTGTCCCACGACCTTGAACATAGGCGACATAGTAGCTAATCGTGCATGGTGATTCTCTTCTCGTGGAATATGATCAAAGTAATCTCTTGATAGGGAATCAAACTCGAACATGCTCTCGATCTGAATGAGATTCGGATGCTTCGTATCCCTCGCCTTTATCTTGATCACTAAAGTGAGTCTCCATACACTTGTAAGAACTTGATTCTTAAGTCGATAGCAGCTTTAATACCCATAATGCACGCTTCGTATTCGGCCATGTTGTTAGTGCAACTAAAACATAATCTGGCGGTGAAAGCGTATGTCACTGTAGGGGATGTAATGATGGCGCCAATGCCATTGCCAAGTGCGTTTGAGGCTCCATCAAGACCATAGTCCATCGGGATCCTGTTCGGGTCCTTAAATGCAGGCACAGTTCCTCACAATCTGTGACTAGTAAAACATCTTCATCTGGAAATTGAGCTGCATAGGCGATAGTCATCTACGACGATGAGCCAAATGATCGGCTACTATACTTCCTTTGATCGCTTTACGAGAAGTGTCTTTGGATGTCATTTCGGTCAAGATCATTTGCCATCTTGCAATTCTTCGGAGGCTGGTTTCTCAAATATGTATTTTATTGGATCCATCTTGAAATCAACAAGGTAGTGTGAGTCAACATATATTGTCTTAGTCGTGAGCAGCAAGCCAGCGTTGCAAGTTTTCTCATTGTGAGTATCTTGTTTCACAGTCGATAAACTTTTCTAAGGTAGTATATTGCATGCTCTTTTCGACCAGACTCGTCATGTTGCCCCAACACACACCCATTGAGTTCTCTAACATCAAGTACATGATAAGAGTCTTCCTTGACGGTCGGGATAGGAGGATTACTGGGTACTCCTTGATTTTGTCAAAAGCGATCGGCAATCGTCATTCCATTCCACTACTTGATCTTTCTTTAGTAACTTGAAGATTGGCTCCAAGTAGCGATTAGGTGTGCAATGAATCTGGCAATGTAGTTCAATCGGCCCAAGAAACCTCTGACTTCCTTCTCTGTGCGGGGCGCTGGCATCTCTTGAATGGCTCTAACCTTGGCGGGGTCAACCTCAATACCTTTATTACTGACGACAAACCCTAGGAGTTTTCCGGATCTGACTCCAAAGGTGCACTTGTTGGGATTCAGTCTCAACCTGTACTTCTTCAACCTATCAAACAGTTTTTGTAGATGATCGAGATGTTCTTCTTGATCGTGTGCGAGCTATCATGTAAATCGACGTAGACCTCTATCTCGTGATGAATCATGTCATGAAACAATGTCACCATACGCGATAAGTGGCACCGCGTTCTTTAGTCGAGCAGCATAACCTTGTGAGAAAGTGCCCTTTGTGTAACAAAGTAGTCTTCTCCATGTCTTGAGGAGCCATTTTGATCGATTGTAGGAGAAACCATCCATGAAGGAAGACCTTATCTTTGGCGGTGTTGTCAACCAGAACATCAATATGAGGAAGTGGAAAATCGTCTTTCGGACTTGCTTTGTTCGGATCTCTGTAATCCACACACATTCGTACTTTGCCATCCTTCTTGGGCACAGGCACCACATTTGCAACCACTGGGATAAGAGGTGGCAGCTAAGAAACCGGCGTTGAGCGCTTCATAACCCGGCTTTGATTTTCTCGACATCTCGGGGCGCATCACGGACCTTGTTTCAGGAAAACCTTCTTTTATCGGCAATCGATGTACCACGATATCAATGTCCAACCCTGGCATGTCTTCGTATGACCAAGCAAAAACCTCAGTATAGTCTCGTAGCATCTGAACCAACCTTTCTTTAACACTGTTCTCAAGACCCGCTCCTATCTTGATCTCTTTTCTGTCTTTGTCAGTGCCCAAATTCACAACCTCAACTTGCTCTTCGTGTGGCCGTATAACTCGCTCTTCTTGCCGTAGCAGTCTGGCAAGTTCTCCTGGCACTTCACAATCTTCCTCACTTTCTTCTTCAAATTGGTAGATCGGATTATCGAAGTCATATTTAGCAATAGCATAGCTGTTATTAACGAGATTCGGAGTGATTCTGCAGTGTATCATGTGGGTGTGTGTAAGAAACACATAGCTTTTTTGAAGGGGTGATAAAGTAAAAGAAAGAAAACAAACAATTGAATGCAAAAGTCCAACGAATTTATTGAATGAAAATCATAACGCGAGATAATAACCCTCAAACGAGCCATGATGCCGGGCAAGGCACTAGGCTTTCAAAGTTTATTGTTCAAAACATAAAAAGAAATCGAAAAGCAAAACAAAACAAGAGCAATTACTCACGGCTAAAGGAGATTGGTATAGCGTCTTGGTCTTCCAATTGTTGAGCCCATGATGCAGGTTGGGAAGATCCACTTGCGATGTCGAAGCCGTTGTCGTCGTCTTCTATAGCATGGATTCCACTACGGCTGATGCGGAAAGGAAGTTGGCGGCACGTTCGCGGCGTATCATCTTGACCCTTGATGGTGAAGCCTAAACCGGTCTTGTCGGTTTGAAAGGAATATTGGGGGCTGTCCCCAATAGCACTACCTCCTTGTTCAACATGGCTTGAGCATCTTTCAATGAGGCCATCCTAAGCGGAACTTTAGCATCTTCGAGGGTAGTGGAGAGTCAACAGGCATGACTGGGAATTGTTTCAAAAGCTTGGGGGTCTCAAAGAATTCTCCTTCCATCTCGAGTATCGGAATGTTGTAGATGGTGACCATATACTCTTCTTCACCATACTGTGACCTTCCCTTTCACGGGTACCCAGTTTGATGCAGGTAGAGTAACAACGCCCCATGTATCCAAGAGGCGTCCAGTAGGCAAGTAGGCTGGACGGATGTCCATGACAAAAGAAAGTGGAGTCAAAGTGCGGGAACCGACTTTAAAGAATAGCTCTCAAGCACTGTTCGCTTAGAACCATCAAAAGCTCTCACAATAATGTCCTTGGGTCTCGAACCAACCCTTGACATCGAGTCGATCAAAGCAGTCTTGGTGGGATATTGAGCGGGCCGGTGTCAGCAAAACATGAGACAATGTAGTACCCTTGCATTCAACAGAGATGTGCAAGGCTTTGTTATGTTTCTTTCGTGATCAAATCGACATCGGAGAAGCCTAGGCCGTTGTTGGCGGCGGCTAGCAATACAAACTTGGCCCGATCGGTAGTAGTGTCTTGAGGCACGTGAGCATTCTTCAAAAACTTCACCAAGGCGTTAGCATGAGCCTCGAGCATAAAGCGAGCAAGCATGGAGATCTTGGGCGGTCTGTCCCAGTGTTCCACAACATTGTAGTCACTCTTCTTGATAATCTTGAATTTCCTCCATTTCTCGTTTGGAGGTGTCTTGATAACTTCCTTTGGTACTTACGGTGAGCAGGATGAGTCCTGGTTCTTTTCCTCTAGTGGGGATATTGGTGGAGTAGGCGGAATGCGTGGAGTCGCGATGTCTTTGGAGGAGAGATCTCGGAGAGAATACCCTTCCAGTTCGGTCACCTTACTAGATCGGTGATGTTGTCGATGTCGGGAATAGAAGCTCCAATGGTAAGATCTTTAATTGTCGAGAGGATCTTGCTTGACACCATGATAGTAAACATCGACTCCATAGTTCCAAGGGATAGCCTTGTCGAGGAGGAATATGGGCGGTCTTGGAGAAGTGATAATGAGAGGTGCCACTCTGGGCAAGGATCAGTGGAGGAAATCCTTATTGTGTTAACATCGGCATAGTCTTACGGAAATCGTCACCCCATCCGGTTAACATCTTCAATAGGAATCTTGTAACTACTCGAGGACGGTGTACTTCACCATGTAATCATATTTTCCACTTGGCTGCCCCAAGGTATCCCACACAGATGGTACAGTTTCGTTCGCATTGTCAATCTTCAACAGACATATCTTCACACAGACTTACACGGTGGTTTCGAAATAGTATCTCACGGTTGTCCATCATGCGAACACGTCTTCTCAACCAAGCACAACCATCAGTGCGAGATGGGCACCACGACAGTTCTATGGACATCCTGGATTGACACCGGCTTGCAACAAATTCTTCTTAACAGTCATCAGAGGAATGGTCAAGTCATCTATGTTGAAAATGTAAGTATCATCACCAACAGCATTGGAACTCTTGTCATGGTTAGGCATAGGCTCGTTGATCACATTGGTCTCAGCGGAGGATCAAACTCAATGCTTAGCTTCAATCATGTCTTGAATCTTGTTCTTGAGCCCAACAATTGTCAGTATCGTGCCTGGGCTGTTGGAATGATAAGCACACTTAGCATTAGGATTGTACTTCGGAGAGGAAGTGTTGACATTCTGAGGAGGATCCTTCAAGGTAATCAGCTCTGCGTTCAACATGTGTTGCAAGGCTTGTGACAAAGGCATGTTGATCTTAGTGCTATGTCTTAGTGGCGCGTTAGCTCGCGCGTTGTCTCGTGAGGTTGTGCTAATGTAGGATTGGAGATCACAGCTGCCCCCACAGATTGAGCGCGGTCGGTCTTGGCTCGGCTTTTCTGACCATACACATTAGCTTCTTTCTTAGCACCAAAAGATCTCTTGCAGCATTTGAAGATGACTCTACATGGATCTTCCACTCTTAATACCGGCTTCAATCGCTCGCTTTGTCAATATCGACTTGAATCCGGATGAAGAATTTCCAATCGGATGATTGAAGAACGGGCTGTCGGTGTTCCCATGAACATATCAACCAACTCCCTATTGGACAAGGGTGGTTGAACTACCTTGCTAGATCTCTCACTTACGAGCATATTCCTTGAACTTCTCGCGACCCATAGACATGCTTTGTAGTTGCATGCGAGTGGGTGTCAATTCAGCATTGTACTCATACTATCTGTAGAAAGCATCTGCTAAGTCACTCCAAGTACGGATACGATCATTCTCTAGCTGATAATACCACTCCAATTGAGTTCCGGACAAACTTTCTTGAAAGTAGTGCATCCTGACTACATCATCGGTGTGGGGATTGATCTTACGGACATATGACTTCAAATGCAGCTTAGGGCAAGACATGCCATCATACTTAGCAAAAGTTGGAACTTTGAACTTGGGAGGGATCACAACACCAGGAACAAGACTCAAATCATCAAAATTCAGCCCGGTCATCTTCAGGTTTTCCACAGCATTCAGACGGTCTTCAAGTTGTTTGTACTTGTCATCTTCATCAGTCTTGGCTATAATCAGCGGTCCTCTCCTTCTTTCTTTGGCTCATGGTCATCTTCATCACCCTTGGTACTCCCCTCGGTATGGACACTTCCTTGAGCTCGATCCGTGACCACTTTTGGACCCCTTTAGCGTCTACCCATGTTGAGAGACCAACAACCTTCTTCTTCTTGTTGATGAGCTTCTTCAAATCTTCTTGGCCTTGGACCAAGTTGGTGAACATCTGCTGGCCAGGCATTCGAGCCAGGAGATCTTTGTGATCTGTTCAGAGCCATTTACGCTAAGATAAATAGCGAGCAAATGAAAACCAATCTCAATGTACATGATGCAATGTTATGATATGCTATCACGATGTTTATGCGAATGCAATGCAATGTTTTCAAGGACCTAAGAGATTTAAATTTGTTAAACAAGCAATGAACAAACATTTATTAGTACTCTTTTTATTATTCTTTTTCTTTTTAAGTACAAGAGATAATTGAAACAATAAAAAAAACATAAACATCCTAAAGCTCTAAGTCTCCATGGGCTTCCTCTTGGTGCCGATGTGGCGTTGATGCTTCGCTCCTCATGAAGTAGCTTTGTCAACTCTAGCACTTTCTTCTCGCTTGCATAACACTGAGCTTCAAAGGTATCCTTTCTTCCTTAAGTTGAATCAGGATCTCTTCAAGTCTTCAAAATCGGAGGCATGTCGGGATGGAGAACAACATAGGTCGTCACCTATAACAGGTTCCATAATTCTTGGTAAAATAGGCGTGAATGGCATCATGAGGTTTGAGCTCGAGCTCGCACCATTTGAGGTAAGGTTCCCAAGGAATGGAGTTCGGTGCCCCAAAGTCTTGGTATCGGTCTTTACCATGCCCAAGCGTGTATAAACCTTCGTTGGTAATGCGGAGATCGTGATTGTAGTCGAACACAACATCTTGGAGAAGCATATCATGTGGACCATCTCTTGGGCAAAACCAAACGGCGTAGAGCTAGAGAAGGGTTGTAAGTAATACCTCCTTATACCAAGTAGCGGTACATTAGAATTCTCCAACGCTCAATGAATGTGAATCCTTTTGAGAGAAAAGATTCCAACGGATATCGGAATGAGAGAGTGACATCAATCTTTGAGACCATCTCAACCTTTGTTCATTCTTCAAAACTGATGGAGGAAGGTGCGAAATAAACCACCTTGAAAGTAACGGGACACAACACATGAGAGTTCCTTGTCGCTTAGTAGTACGGGTGTGGAGAAAATGTAGGATATCTCCAAGTAAAGTAGGCACTGGATTGCGGTTAAGAAACAATTTGATGGCATTGATATCGATGAATTGATCCGAGTTAGGAAATAGTACCAAACCATAAATTAGCAAGGCCACAACATTCTCAAATGCATGGAAACTCATAACTTTGAGGAATTCTCGGGCTTTCTTAATTAGAAACTTAGAAAGTAAACCCTTAACTCCACTTCTAGTTTCCCAATTGGCTTCGACATCTGAACGCTTAAGATGTAAGGCTGATGCGATGTCTTCGAACTTAGGAACCTTTTCTAAACCGGTGAATGGCATTTGACCAAGAATAGGTACCCCAAGTAGCAGAGAACTCTTCAAGGTAGGAACCAATGATAATGAAATGTAAAGCAATGGTGTTTCGGATCAAAGAAGCTGGAATAGGACATGCATCATATCTTCTTCAAGGGAGATAACCAAATCAAGCAGATAACCATGTCTTTTGATGAGCTGAGCATGGTCGGAATTTCGAAACCAATTCTTTGAGTTGAGAAGGATACCCATGAAGTTGATTCGGATAGTCTTTCTAGAAGCCATAATCCTACAAAGCGAGCAAAGATAAATCCTAGGTCCTTGAAATAGTTAGAAATGATATGCAATGCGAATGATGTCATGATGTCATGTTTAGCGCACAAACAATTCACACAATGAGCCTAGGTTTAAGGCTTGCATGAGGTATAGGTGATTACCCTACCAAAGTTTGAGTTGGTTCATCTGTCCTATAATAGTAACAGTTCTAGGAATCTCACATCACGAGATCTTTCTCGTGGCGCTTATTTCAATCGACGGCCAGTGGTCGATCGAAAATGTCCCAAAGTCTAATCTCAATGAGCGTAGCATCGGTATCAACCAACCTCGGTCTACACAAAGCCGGCCATCTCACTACCTTCTAATGGCCAAGATGGGTCAATTAAGGTTCTAAAAGTTTAGTTAGCGCTGACCACCGAAGCCAAATACTATCTTCAACTTGGGAATGAAGAGTATCGGGACAACCAGTGTCACGCTAACGTAGCCATCATGTTGACCGTTTAGTTATCGTCTAGCAGTCGCGATGATCTAATGCTACTTACCTAAAGGAAAGGATCCGGTGTAGGATCCCCAACAATATAATACCCAAGCAACCCTTAAAGATAAAGCATACAAGGCAAACAAAAGCGTAAAGATGATCTAAAAATCCCTAAGGTAATTCTCTCTTTTAGGGTGTATTCCCCAGCGAGTCTCGGTTCGTAACACGGTGAAGCGACTTTGTAGGATTTTGTATCCAAATGTGCGGATAGCAAGAGTCGCCACCGACTTTTATTTTATCCAATTAAGGTAAAAGTAACGAAAAAGACCTTCGTTAGATTAAGTGCGGAGAATGGTTATGAAAAGGAAGGTATTAGCACCCTTTCCATCCGTAGTTATCTCGGGCTCTTAGTTGCTCTAGATCACTTTTTAAAATTGCTACGTGTGTTTGACAAAATGTTTTGAAAAGGCATTTCGCTTTGACTTTGTAATGACTCATGTAGGAGTGTACAAAGTGTTGGAAATGTTTTTGTTTTGAAAAAATTTGAACTTTGAAAAAGTGTGTGGTGTGAAAAGCATTTGATAGAGCAAGCAACTAAAGACTTATTTACCCACTCGAATTGGTCGTTTTGTTGTACTTCTACATTCCTTTAGAATAGCGCTAGCCATACCATTAGTTAGTAGGTAGCTCCATTCGTTGGATGTAAGCGGGACATTCGAAGGGACATCGGATGGTCATAGAAAGCAACTTGTAGGAAGTATCCTAGCACATTCGAAGGACTATCATCATTTTCGTGGCGACAATCGGGTCAAGATCATGTATTCGGAGGCGACATCGTGGGTCTTATGATCTTTGTATCGAAGGGACTATGATGATTTGTTTGGAACAGCGGTGCTAGAATACCTCTACGTTCGAGGACATGACCATTTGAATTCGAAAGGCAGCGAGAGAATTACCTAAAGGGTGCGTGTGTGAAAGAAGTGTGTTGATTTCAGAATATATTATCTTGAAGATTAGTGAGCTATGTTCAATTTTATCTTGCCATACACGCCTAATTACTAGCAATTTATAGGGTGCGGAAATTAAAATGCGGAATGTAAAATGCGGAAAGTAAATGTCCTACGCTATTACAAGGCTTTGGGGCAGATACATAATTTAAAATGCGGAAAGTAAAATCCTAAATTAAACTATTACATCCCATGAACAGTTACATTATTGGAAAAATAAAACGATAAAAAGCGTCAGAATCGGGCAACACTGAAAGCGGATGAAAATCGGGAAATATGATGAAATCGAAATAAGAAAAAATGTTAGAAAAAATGCAATTTTTTATATGGAAAAATTATTATATGCTGGAAATAAGATAAATAAGTTAAAATAATTTTTTGGGATTTTTTAGATGCAATTTAATAATTAAAAACTAATTAACAATGATTTAAATGCAAAAATATGAATAAAAATAAATATGCATGCAAAAATGTATTTCTTAATTTTGTAAATTAAATAAAGATTTTTAGAAAACAATGCAAAAAGAATAAATATTTTTGATGAATTTTTAATGCATAAAATAAATCATGAAAAGAATTAAAATAACATGCAAAATATTAAATAAATTAGAAAATAGAAAAATATTGAAAAGTTGAAGTTTGGGAAAAAAAAAACCGGTGCCGGTGAATCGAACTCGGGACACAGGAGAGTATCGGAGCAGTGGCGCTTAACCATCAGACCACTTGACACTTGGTGTTGGGAAAGTTGAAATCATTTGAATATAAGTGTACACGCGTCAGGGATGTTTGAAAATCAAAGTCAGCATGCGTGGACCCCGGTTGACTGGAAAATTTTGCAAGAGTTTGGGTGGTTTTTAGGATTAGGGTTTCGTCCTCATTGCTGGCTGCATTGCTTGATATTTATAGAGGGTTTTGGAAGAGAAAAAACAAGGAAAAAAGATTGGAGATTGAATGTGCATTGAATTCTTTCCAAATAAAATAAAATTTTGAAGAAAATTTGATTTTCCCATCAATGTGTGAGCATGCACGAAATTGGCAAGTGTATTGGGCTTTCTTGGACATTAAGAAAGATATAAATCCAACTTAATTGAAAAATAACCTAATTTTCATATTTTACATAATTTATTTTTGAATTAAATGTTATAAAATTCAAATATAAATCACAAAAATAGAAAATTACCAATGCCAAGCATTTATGGGTCAAGAATATTGTCATGAACAAGTTTGGATCAAAAGATTATAGGCCCATTTGGAAAATTTTGCAATTTGACCAAAATGTCCTTTTGTGCAATTGTCCAAAATTGCCCAACTTCTGAATGGTGTATCTTGCTCAATTTTCCATATTTTTGAGTGTTCTTGGACTTTTGGGCTCTAAGAGTCCTCTAAACAATGTCTTTGGTTTCATCTCAATTGGAGTTACCATGCTCAATATATCTTCAAATCAAAAGTTGACTTTTGTTGACTTTGAAAATGACACGTAATGTTTTGAGCTATACCTCTCAAATGAAGCATTTTTGACATTCTTGTGAGACATGAAGTTGTAGAGAATTGAATTTCCTTCAAAACAAGAGGTGGTGGAAAATTTACGAGAAAGTATGAGAAGTTATGATCGAGTCAAAGTTCAGTTGACTTTTCACCTAGAAACCCTAATTTAGAAAGTTTGACTTTTGAGCAAATCTTGAGTTTTCTTGATGAATCATGATCAACCCTTGATCAAATGATGAATGTAACTTCAAAATGAGGATGTTGACCAAAAATTATGAAGTTTGTTGTATGTTGACCACAATTGACTTTTGTCTAATCTGTTGATTTTCAACCATCGAGCAATTATAGAAACTTGACTTGTGAGGCTTAAAACTTGACATGGAGAATCTTTAAAGCATATGAGGAGGCATGAAGACCATTGGAGATGTTGGAAGCCCATCTTGGCTGAGATACCAAACCCTAGTTTGGGTTGATTGTCTAGAGAGTTTATCGATCAACTCTTGAGGAATCCTTGAGTATAGATGTATGAAATCTCTTGAGTAAATGGAGGGCAAATTTTGGGGTATGACAGGTAGGACCAAGCGAACACATCGACATATTCTTTGAGAAGATCTATCAGTTTCCCCTTGACGTTGCTGTCGAGTGAAGCTCCGATATTTACTTCTTTTTTGTCTTCCTCAGAACCCAAGTTAACTGCTTCCAAAGGCTCCTTGTGAGGCTGAATGATTCTTTCCTCGTGTTTAAGTAATCGAGAAATCTCATCCGGGATCTCTTCTTCAACTTCTTCCTTGGCGACTTAAGATTTCAAAGTTGGGAGAGGCATAGAGTTATTGCGTTCAATGGATCATCCATCATGTCTGCATATTTGATTTATGTTTGATTAATTAACTCTTTTCGTTTTTTATATAGAAAGTTAATGTGAAAGTGTATCGATTATATTTTTTTTGAAGATTTTTACTGTGTTTTTTAGGATTATCATTTCCAAGAAAGGGTAAAAATAAAAAAATAAACACAAAGTGTGGAAACAAAACAACACATTTTATTTATGATTCACAATATGAAACACGACCCTAAAATACAAACTCATTTGTCTTGGGCAAGACAAAGAGAAATTATTTAAAAGCTAAACCCTATAAAACATCACTTCACTCTGGGCGAAGCGAGAGTTCAAAACAAAAGCAAAGATAAACTACTCAGAACTATGAACATTATTCCGAACTTCAACAGGTTTCCAGTAGTGGCGAACTCCTTGGAAGTCGAGGTACTCGGACAGTTTTCCGTTTGGTTTAATCCTTGAGTAGACTTTGGTCGTTGGCTGAGCAGGCTTTGAAGACTCTGGACGAAGGACCTTGCCTTTTGTGCTGCTGAAACGATCTTCTTCGGCTTGATGAATAGATCGGGAAGCATGGGATACAGCATATGTACTTTCTATTGGCATTTGTGTTGAATTCTGGGGATGTACCCTCCAATCTTCCGAGTGTAGAGACTCATTGTCGGAGACACTTTCCAATTCGTATCCCGAATCGTATTCTTGATCCTCAGTAATCACGTTGATGTAGTAATAGTTAGGATCTGGTTTAACAGACTCCACAGGCGCGTTAAAGCAAAGATCTTCGTTTGGAACCTCGATCGATTGATGGGATCGGGAAGATGTATGCTCCTCTTCTGGTTGACTAGGGTATTCAAAAGAATCTCCCCATCCGGTGGGCTGGATATCTTCAATTCTGATTTTTGAGCTTTCCGGTGCAGTGTATCTCACCATGTAGTCAAACTTACCAGGTATCCCAAACTTCAGAAGGGACAGGCAGATTTTCATTCCTTTGTAGGGACATGCCTTTGAATGGATCAGTTGGAGGATATTATGGTGCATAAGATTCTTCCTGAGACACGTATTCAGGGTTGTTTAGATAAGTGCTCCACTCTTCAGATCAAGAGAGATCGTCTTCATCACCTTCAACGGTAATAACGTTAACTTCTTGAAGAACAGGGTTTAAGAAACCCCCACTGTAGAATACTTCTTTGATAGGGCGAAGTGCTTCATCCCTTTGCTTGTCTTTGGGAAATACTGGAGCAAATCCAATCCCAGCCTTTGTCTCGTTGTTGACAGGTTTGATTACTTGTCCCCAACCTGCAGCATTACCATCTTTCACTATCTGCGCGGCTTCTTTATAAGAAGAAATAGATGATCTACTTTTGCTAGTAGATTCATCTTCTAATGGATGTCCTGGGAGATGTGTCCCTTCAACGTTGTTGGCTGTGATGAAAGAAAAACTGGACAAATGGCTTATGAGCAAAGCTTGTTCACCGGTGATGGTTACTAGCTTCCCATTTACTGTGAATTTCAGTTTTTTTGATGGAGAGTGGATGTCACTGCTTCTGCCTCGTGGATCCATGGTCTTCCTAGCAAACAACTGTAGGCAGCTGGCACATCCATGACCTGGAAGGTGATTTGGAAAGTATGCGGACCAATTGTCATCGGGAGATCCACTTCCCCAATAACAGACTTCCTTGACCCGTCAAAGGCTCTTACCACTATGTCATTGAACTTTATCGGTGTTCCTTTGTAAGCCAAACGAGCGAGAGTCGTTTTTGGCATTACGTTTAAGGATGAACCGGTATCTACTAGTACATTGGACAGGGAATCTGATTGACAAATCATCGAGATATGCAGAGCCAGATTGTGATCTTTTCCTTATTCTGGAAGTTCCTCATCACTGAAACTTAGATTGTTGCAAGCTGTTATGTTGCCCACAATTCCTCCAAACTGGTCTGTAGTCACGTCATGATCTACATAAGATTGATCTAGTACTTTCATCAAAGCTTCTCGGTGAGCTTCGGAATTCAGAAGTAGAGATAGTATTGAAATCTTGGAGGGAGTCTGCATCAGCTGATCCACGACTCTGTACTCACTTTTCTTGATTAGCTTCAGTATCTCATCAAAATCTGGGTTAACGTCGGTTCTATCAGGCAGACCAACATTTGTGCTTGGATTGACAACGGGAATCCTTGTGGGATTCTCGGGAGATACATTAACTGGATTTTGTCTGACAATAGGAACAACAGGCGGTTTTGGTGGCAACGGAGTATGTACTCGTCCACTTCGCGTTACTCGTCCTATCTCAGTTATGTTGACATTAGCTGGAAGAGTCGGCATGGGTTTCTTCTTCCCATCCTCTATCATAGTTGCATTGTATTGATAGGGAATCGCTTTATTAGAATTGTACAGAACAGGACCGGGTAGGCAAATCACCAAAGGAGACTCTGGAACGTTTGAACCGTTATATTCAATCTCCACATGCTTGGGTACATTTAAATAGGCGACAATAACGTTTACTTCGGGATTTTCCGAGTTGATATCTGAGACTAAAAGCTCATGCGGAAAATGCCCAATAGTATTTACGTCATAGTCATCTCTGTTTCTGTAGATCTGTATGTCACCAATGTCTAGCAATCGTTGAATGTCTGCTCTTATGGTGGGACATCCTTGGAGATTCTTGAAGCAGATGTTGCAAGCTGCGTAATCGTGTTTAGTTAAGGCGCCCATTGTACTGTATGTATCATGGAGATGCACCAAGTTTCCTCTTATCAGATTCACATCTGTGACGAGATACCGATCTGTATTCCTTAGTATCAGATTCACTATATGTCCACTGTGACTGGGAAGTGGATTTGCTTGCACGTTTGGATTTGTATTTCTAAAGGAAAGAAGATTAGACCTTACTAATCTACGTACTTGACTTTAACGCTATGCAATGCTCAAGATCATGGCCGGTGCCCCTTGATGAAAAGGGCAAGATCGTCCGCTTTGTACCACCATGGCAATTTTACGGGACGGAGGTGGTGACCTTATGCTGTACAAGATTCCTTTCTATTAATGGGTATAGTTCTATATGCGTCATTGAATTGGGTCGTTGCGAGACCCGAGGCGCACGGTTTTGATTGTTGAACTGCTGAGCCTGTTGACGAGGCTGTTTAGTTTGTTGGAACTGCGGAGCAATTCCTGTGTTTGAACTTGTGTTAACAGCGGGTGCTATGGCAGCTACCTGTTGTTGTCGGCTGACATTCTTTCGTGGTTTCCCTCTGGATACCATTCCTATGTCATGTTCCTTTTTCTTTGGAAAACTGGTTCCAACCTTCTTAGTTCCACTGGAAGATCCTACCTCTTTGGTTAGGCGTCCTGTTCGAACTCCTTCCTCTAGCCGCATCCCCATGCTTACCATCTCGGTGAAATCTCCGGGAGCGCTAGCGATCATTCGTTCGTAGTAGAATGAACCGAGAGTGTTTAAGAAAACCTTGGTCATCTCTTTCTCTTCTAATGGTGGGTTGACTTGGGCAGCAATTTCCCTCCATCGTTGAGCGTATTCTTTGAATGTCTCTCTTTCCTTTTGAGACATGGAGCGGAGTTGATCCCGATCTGGGGCCATATCCAAGTTGAATTTGTATTTTTGTATGAAGGCTTCACCTAAGTCATTGAATGTTAGGATACTCGCGCTGTCTAATCCCATGTACCACTTCAGTGCGGCACCGGTAAGACTATCTTGGAAGTAATGGATTAACAACTGGTGATTGTCGTTGTACGTAGACATTTTCCTGGCATACATCGTAAGATGACTCTGTGGACAGGAGTTTCCTTTGTACTTTTCAAAGTAAGCGACTTTGAATTTTGCGGGAATCCTTACGCGAGGAACTAAGCAAAGATCATGGGCGTTCTTCCCAAACAATTCTTTCCCACGAATTGTTTTAATCTCAAGCTGCATTTTGAGGAGTTATTCCTAGAGGTTCTCCATTGAACCACGAGGGTTCGTGTTATCGCCTGGAATATGGTGAATTTCTTCGTCTGCAGTAGTGTGCACTTCGGAAGCTGAGTTCGTCATGATCGGTTGAGAAACCGTCATAGTTACCTGCGGAAAAGTTATTCCATGTTGCGGAGTAAGTGTTGAGTTCTGCAAAGTAGGTACTTCAAGCGTGGTTGTTTGTACTTGAGAAGTCGGTTGGAAATCCGATGCGAAATTGAAAGGCATGCCCCATGGATAACCTTCTGGCATACTGAAGAGTGAACTACTGGCTGCAACAGTTGAAACTGGGGTAGTAGTGTCTTCTGAAATCGCTGCTTGATTTTGACTGCTCGATGTCGGTTGTTGACTTTGCGCTGCTGCCAATGAGTTGACCAAAGAAGTGAGTCTCTCCACTTCTTCTTGCGATGTTGTCCTGTACTCTGACTCAACATTTTCTTGCTCAAATCCTTCCATTACTTTCCATCTTTTTGAACGTGTATTGTATGTTCGAGTAGGCTGTGGACGTGGTCGAGAAACTCTAAGACGCGACAGCTTGGCGATCTTTTCCTATCTGGAAAAAATTCCAAAAGATCAAACTCTAGACAATAAACTCGATATGCAAAGTATGATGCATGATTATGAATGTAAAGAAAGATTTCCAAAAATTTACACTAAAAGAGAAATTTACGGCAAATATTAGGATGGAAAACAAATATTTTATTAATTATTGAAAGAAGATTACAACAAATTTGTTTTTTGAGCATTGCTCACACAAATGATAAAATAAATGATAAAAATTACAATCTAAACTAATTAAACGTCCTCGTCGGATGAAGATCCAAAGGCTTGATGTAGCTTGACTTGAGTTTCCTTTCCATAGTGAGCTTTTAGTTCGCTTTCTTTTAGCTTGCTGATGACTTTCTTCCACTCATCGGGAGCAGGATCGCTGGTTGTCATTTCCTCAAGCTTTCTTTTCCTTTCATTGATGTATCTTTTGATCGCGTTATCTTTCTGGCGAATCTTCTCATCTTTCTCCATGAGCCATTCATCCTGGAAGTAAAGCGTCTTTTCATGATCTTTGACCTGCTTCTTAAGCTTTTCGTTTTCAAGATCAGTCTTAAGGAATTTGTCTTCCAAAGCCTCCTTCTCGAGCCTCATCTTGGCCAAAGCTTCTTGGTATTTTCCCATAGTCTCGACGGGAAAAATTGTTGATTTGGAAGTTGTTGAGAACATAGGTTCCTCATAAGCGTAAGGCATTCGGAATTCCTTTGCTCTTTTCTTTACCCAAGAAGTGTAGATTTCCATGGCTACACAGTTCTTTGCTTTCCCTTTTTCCTTCCTTCGGATGTGATGCCAAGCTCTGATCATTCTGGCTTTCAAACCTTGGGAATCCTCTCCTTCATGATAGAAGTAACTTTCTACTGTAAAACCAAGAGGTTTACTAGAGTTTGCGTATCCAAGTTGACATCTCGCCAGGAATGGGTTGTAGTTGATTCCTCCTTTTGTACCAATGAGAGGTACGTTGGCAAATTCTCCACATCTCTCAATGATTTCCATCTCATTGTCTGCTAAGGTATACCAATGGATATCATCGTTTGTAAGAGACATGAGTCTTCTTGACCAATGCCAATCGTCTTTGTTTTCACGGAAGATAGGAGATTTAGGCAAGTGTGAGACAATCCATTTGAAAAACAGAGGTACACAACACACGATAGTTCCATCTTCTTGACGATTTCTATGACGAATGGAGAAGTACGTGTCACCAAGTAAAGTGGGAACGGGATTTCCAATCAGAAAGATCCTTATGGCGTTGACATCAACAAAACTTGGGACGTTGGGAAACAACACCAATCCATAGATGAGTAAAGCTAAAATAGCTTCAAAGGCTACCATACTACCGGCTTCAGAGAATTTAAGAGCCTTCTCCATTAGGAACTTTGAAGTTAGTCCTAAGAGTTTTCCTTTGGTAGTTAGGTTTTTGTATATCTCAGATTTCTTTAAATGAGTCATTGTTGCAATGACTGGTGACTTGGGAATGGCTTCCAAACCATTGAAAGGCACTTTGTTCGATACTGAGATACCTAGGATGTGTGCGTACTCTTCCAAAGTAGGCATCAACTGATAGTCAGGGAAAATGAAATAGCGATAGACTGGATCGTAAAACTGAACGAAAGTTTTGAGAAGTCCTTCATCAACGTTAGTGTTCAGAATAGTTAAAAGAGTTCCATAGCGTTTTCTAAAATCCGAGGGATCTTCTACCAAGGATGCTAACTCTTTCAACTTTCCTACGTCAGGAATTCTAAAACTGTATCTCTTGGTGAATCTTCCTCTGACGTCCATCACTCTAACCTAAAATATTTACAAAGAAAAATCTCTAAATTCTTTGGAAATGGGAAGAGAAATGAAGTTTTTGAATGAATGCATGAATGCTACAAACATGGTTAGTAGTTATACACACGGTCAAGCGTTGAAGTCACGAGCATGAGGCCAACGATAAGAATCAAGCGTGGGTAAGTTCTAAGGGCTTATTCATACGTGAAGCAGGTTCTACTAATATCTGAGCTCAACACTTCTCTTTGAAATATTATCGGTTTGTTGAATACTCGAAGTCCAATAATATTTTCAAGAAAAACTACTTTGATCGTAGTCTCGCATAACAATTATTCTAACACTTGAATAATTTCTGCACTACATCCTAAATGGCCAGGATGGGTTATGTGTTCTACAGCCACTCAGCTTCGTTAGTTCTCTTGAAAGCAAAATGTCTTCGCAAATACTTGCTAAACACAAATACTCCCAAGACAACCTCCATTGAGAGAGGGATCTCAAATTAACTCCGTAAGTACTGAGACTTCTCACAAGTTAATAGGACTATACCCCCACCTAGATCTTAAAATGTTTCTTAAATCTGGGTTAGGATTTCTTTCCATCAAATGAAATTGCGAAAATACACAATAAAGAAAAATGAACATATTGCTTTCTTTGGAGGGTTATTATTTGTCATCTGCATATTTTTATTCAATAAAATCATTGGACTTTTGCATTTAAAATATTGCTTTCTTTCCTTTCTTTTACTTTATTACCCCTTCAAAAGCTATGTGTTCTTACACACCGTGATGCTATTGATTCACTCGATCTCATTGATAACAACTTTGTTATTGCTAAATATGACTTCGATAATCGATCTACTAAGCCGAAGGCGGTGAAAGATTGTGAAGTGCCAAGAACTTGGATTGCTACAACAAGAAGATTATCTGACCACACAAAAGCTCGATTGTGAATCTAGAATCTTGATGAAGCAGAAAAGAAATCAAGATAGGAGAGGTCTTGAGCGGTATTAAAGAAAGATTGGTCTAGATACTACGAGACTATATCGAGGTTTTGCTTGGTCATACGAAGACATGCAGTCTAGACATAGACATTGTGGTGCACGATTCACAGAGCAAAGAAGGTTTTCTCGATAAAGCAAAGGTTAGTCGTATCGTCCTGAGATATAAGAAGATCAAAGCCAAAGTTATAAACAGTTCAATGGTTTCCTGCCGTTACTTCTTATCCACAATGGGTTGTGTTCGTTAAAGTGGCTAGGGATCGAATCTGATCGAATCCTCGGCTCAAAACGATTTACTCTTTTGATTTGTTTATAAAGATGCATGAGCATCAAGCTTTATTATTTTCAACACAAGAAATTATGATTTAATGATTATGAAAAAGGAAAGTTGTTAATACCCTCAATTGATATGATATGCATTCGACTAAGCGCAAACTAGGCATAGCGCATTGGGAGATTCGGGTAAGGGGTTTGTTATATAAAGGAATAGATGGAGCACCTAAATATATATAGTTATCTATAGCTTTATATATGAATATGTTTGATATGTTTGTGTGTTTTAATTGTTATTTCTATGATTGGGAAAGTTTCTCCTTTGGGATTTTAAGAAGGATAGATTATATGGGATCCTAGTGTTTGTTATTATTGTGCTCGCAAAGATCTTTGGATCTTCTGCATACATATCCCTTAATGGGAATCGAGCATTTGTAGCTCGGATCTAAAGGATCTATGGTTTGTTTGGTCTGAGGGAGAAAGAAATTTGCTCGGCAAGGATGAGACCTTGTGCCTACGTATTCTCAAAAGGATGTTGAGAAAGTCAGAGCAATCGTAGTTCCCACTTATGCTAGTGGAAGCAACAGAAGTTAGTAAGAAGACACAGACAAATGTCATCTTAATGAAAAATGTATCTAATCTATTTCATCACATACATTTTGAAAATTTTGACTGATTAAAAAAACTCTTTCGTCGTAAGTTATAGGTGTTTTGCTTGAGTGTACAAGTGTTACCACTTACATGTTTAAGAAAGATGCTTTGAAAAAGATTTGAATCTTTTAATTGTAAGCATTGGGTGTTTTACTTGAGTGTACAAGCGTTACCACTTACAGATTAAGATATATTTTTGTTTGAAAAGAGTTTGAAAAGTTTTTGATTGTATGTGATGTGATAGATGAGATACTTCTTCCATAGAGATGATAAACGTCTAAATCTCAAGGAGAAATCGATTGGATGAAGGGGATGCTTTTAAGAAGCCCATGGGTCCTTGTATTGTAAGCCCAAGAGGAGGCATTCCGAGGGTCATCGAGGGTCCTTGTATGAAGCTCAAGAGGAAGCTATAGGGTATGGCTGGCTTTGGCTTTAAAAGGGATTTCACCGGGAAACCATCCTTTTGGAATCAAGAGCAATTTCACCGGGAAATTATACTCTCAGGGTTCTATCTCAGCGCGGGTGATTCTTTGTATTGGAAGCCCAATAGGAGGTTGTTAAGAGATTTTCTGGTCTCTTTCATTGTATGATGCCCAGAGAGGCTAAACTCAATGAGGAGTTCTTTTGAGCGAAGCCCAAGAGGAGGTGACTCAGCAGTCTTGTCTTATATGAAGCCTAAGCGGAGGCTAAACTCGGATGAATGAGTTTTCTTATATGAAGCCTAAGAGGAGGCTGAACTCGGATGAAATGAGTTTCCTTGTACAAAGCCCAAGAGGAGGCTAACCTTGTGGGAACATATTGGTTAGACTAGTTGTTATGTTATAACTAGGCAGTTATATAAACAAGTGTGTGTGTGTGTGATATGTATTCACGAGGAGTTTATGAAGGAAATATAAGCAGATGCATGATGTTTATTTACAAGAAATGAAGAAATATAAACAAGTGTACGTGAAGCGGACGTTTAAAGCAGTAACTTGATTATTTACAAGTTTGATGTGTGTATAAGGAAGTAAATATGTACACGAACGAGTCTTTATGTACAAGAGGATGTGGATGTACATAGGAGGGTTGGGACTTACACCATGATGGTGGCCCATTGGTTTAAAAGCAGTTTCACCGAGAATAATGCTCCTTTCAATACGAATGGTATTCAGTGTATATACAATCGAAACGGAAACGAATGATCGAAGTTTGTCTGTACTTTACAAAAGAGGTCTGTATTTATGTACAGGTAAAATTTTGTATGTATATGAAAAGAATTTGATATATACAAAGAAATATGTATGTACATAAAGAATGTTGGGACTTACACCGTAAGGGAGGCCCATGATCGGTTAAAAAATTGGAGAGAAAACGAATTCGGTTTTATCGTTTAATCGGATCGATCATGGAAAAAAAAGATGTAAATTTGATGAAAAGTTTTGAAGAATGGTTTTGAAAGTGTTTTTGAAAAGTGAAGTTTACTTATAAGAAATTTTGAAAAGAATCGGGCTTCGAAAGTTTGAAAAAATCACCTTTAAAGGTGTTTTGAAAAGTACTCAAAAGTACTGTTTTCGGCTCGATAAAAACATAATCGGATGAAAGTTTTTCTGAAAATTTTGACACTATCTTAAAATAGATACATTAATTGACAAGTGTACAAAAAATCACCTCAAAATGAGGAGTTTTGATTGGGTTTTGAAAACGTCAAAGTTTGTAAAAAAAATGAATGAAAAACTAAAAAGTTTGGCAAAATGGTCCCAAGGCTACTCGAACCCGGGACCTGTTAGGCAAGGCAGGGCATGAAAGTCTTAAGAGTGAGCTGGAAACCGCTGGGGCGGCAATACATCCGTGTATTGTGATCAAACAATGAAATTATATTTTAAACTGGATATTTGAATTCAAAAAAAGCAGCGACTTTCTTCATCTCGATCCTTCAATCAATCCTAAAATCTTCGTTTCTTGATGAAATCAAAAGATATAAACATCAAACTTGCTCGTTTCAAGCCCAGGAACATGATGGTGTTCTTTAATTTCATTTATTTTAAGCCTAACGTGATTGAATTTCTCAAGAACACGAAGAACCCTAAAACTGAAAAATCTAATTGAAATCGTGTATGGTGGATGATTTTATCAATTGATTGAGGGTTATTGATCGTTGATAGTGCAGAAACAAAGCGGCCAAGAGTTTTTGATTTGAACAAAGAATCATAGAGTTTGAAGTTCGAGCTCTTACATTTTGAGATCGAATTACGCTTTAGAGTGTTTCCAGTTGAGTTTTAATGATTCTTAGAGCACCATCGGCCTTCAAGAATCATGTATGAATGGTCTGCTTGCTCTGAAATGGCTTGGAATGTTCTAACCAAGTCGACCTGAATATGGCTCAAAGTGGCGGAAATCGTGGTTAGAGTTATTCTTGATGGAAACTAATGATCTGCATCATCTATATGAAGTGTGTTGATGATGTTTGAGTGAAGAAATCACAACTTGTTCAAGCCAATGTTCAAATTCGATAGTTATGGCAGTTTTGATAAGTTTATGAACATGTAGTGTAAAATCTGATTTTTAGCTTTGCTTGTGTTGATTTTAAGTTTCAAACAAGTTCCATATTGATATTAAAACATGTTATACACCAAATTACTCAAGGTTTTTCACAAGTTTGCAAAAATACAAAATCTCTCAAATTGAACTATGTTTCTTGATTTTTAAGAAAGAAGAGAGAAAGCATGTCTTTGCATGGCGTTGGTGTGGTTTGAAATTGTAAACAAGACCTCTATTTATAGGTCACAAGTTCTGAAAGATAAGTGAGAAAGTTTGGCTTTGGTATTTTCAACTTGCCTTAGAGGGCAAGGAAGTCATTTGCATTAAATGCAAAGGAAGCTTCCTTTAACCATGGTTAATTCTCAACTTTGATCTTATCCATCATAATTACATCCAACTGATTTTATCAGCTCTAGCTTATCTTTGCAAGGTGGCATGTGTTCTAGAAGAAGAAAATGCAAAATGACCTATAAATTTGAAAGTTTGTACTTGGAAATTATGGATTTTGGAGCTCTAAGTTTCAAAATCAAAAGTATGGCTAGACTCCATGGATTTGAGAGTTCTTTGAAATTTTGGAAAGCTTGTTTCAAGGGCTACAACTTTCATGTTTTGAGTTTTTCCGAATTCAAAGTGGAACTATGTGAAAAAATGCCATGAAGTTTGGAAAATATGTGAAATTTTAACACTTGAAAATTTTTCTAAGTGTTGAAAATTTTGACTTTTTGTTGACTTTTCCAAATTTCTTGATTTTTTATGATCATGATGGATCATTTGAAGTATTTTGATGATGGAAAAAGTTGTCTTGAAAAAGTTGACCAAAAGTCAAAGTTTGACTTTTCAGTGCAGATGAAATTTCATTAGATGATCCTGAAATTGACTGATGAATTCTGTGAACTTCTGTGATGTTTTGAATCCAGAAATTAGGTCAACATGTTGTATTTAAGATATGAAGATCAATCTCTAATCAAAAAAGTCATTCATTGATCATAAAATCAGAGATTACTCATGCTCGATGAAAACCCTAATTGGTCGATCCTTGATAGATCAAGAGAAAATTTTTGATATCTGAAGATCAGAGGTTGATGATTTGATCAAGATAGATCAAATGAAGTGAGTAAGACTCAAACCATAATTTCTTGCCTCTTGAATCAGATGAAAATTTGATGAAACCCTAATTTTGACCTGTGAAATCCACACCCGATTAATTCTGTTCTGAACTATTAATGGTGCAATTATGCAGATGTAAGGTGGTATATTAGGTCAAAAATTGGGGTATGACAGGTTGCAAACGTGGTGCCCGTGCCTAAGAAGGATGGCAAAGTGCGGATGTGTGTGGATTACAGCGATCTAAACAAAGCGAGTCAGAAGAAGATTTTCCACTTCCTCATATTGATGTTCTAGTCGACAACACCGCTCAACATAAGGTCTTCTCTTTCATGGATGGTTTCTCCAGTTACAACCAGATCAAAATGGCTCCTGAAGACATGGAAAAGACTACTTTCGTTACACAGTGGGGCACATTCTGATACAAGGTTATGTCGTTCGGTCTGAAGAACGCTGGTGCCACATATCAACGTGCCATGGTGGCATTGTTTCATGACATGATTCATCATGAGATAGAGGTCTACGTCGACGACATGATAGCTCGACCACAAACTGAAGGAGAACATCTCGATCATTTGTGGAAGTTCGATAGGTGAAGAAGTACATACTAAGACTTAATCCTAACAAGTGCACCTTTGGAGTCAGATCCGGTAAACTCCTGGGATTTGTTGTTAGTGGTAAAGGTATTGAAGTTGACCTCGCCAAGGTTAAAGCTATCAAAATGCAGCGCCCAGAGAAAAGTCAGAGGCTTCTTGGGACGACTAAACTACATTTCTAGATTCATTGGACATCTAGCACTACTTATGAACCAATCTTCAAATTCTTGAAGAAAGATCAAGTTGTGGAATGGAGCGATGATTGCCAAACGACTTTTGACAAAATCAAGGAATATCTACAAAATCCTCCTATCGATGCACTTTGCCAAAGGAAGACCTCTCATCATGTACTTGACATTAGAGAACTCAATGGGGTGTGTGTTGGGGAAACATGGCGAGTGCAGTCGAAAAGAGTATGCAATATACTACCTTAGCAAAAGTTTACCGGTGAAACAAGATACTCACAACTGAGAAAACTTATGCGCTTTGGCTTGGTACTGCTCACCGACTAAGGCAGTATATGTTGACTACACTACCTTGTTGATCTCAAGATAGATCAGATAAAATACATATTAGAAACCCTCTCTCAGAAAGAATAGCAAGATGGAAAATGATCCACGACGAATATGACATCCATTATACTACTTAGAAAGGCGATCAAAGTGTAGTAGCCGATCATTTGGCTCATCAAGCCGTGATGACTATCGATCTATGCGATTCGAGTTTCGGATGAAGATGTTTTACTAATTCTTGATTGCGAAGAACGAGGACGACGAAGGACTGAACAGGATCGATGGACATGGTCTTTGATGGAGCCTCAAATGCACTTGGAAATTGCATTGGCGCCATCATTCGTCTCTTTGGTGGACACCGCCTTTCAACGCCATATTATGTTTGGTTGCACGAACAACATGGCGAATCTGAGCGTGCATCATGGGTATCAAAGGCTGCTATTGACTTAGAATCGAACTCTTGCAAGTGTATGGAGACTCGCTTTGGTGATCGTCCGATCAAAGGCGAATGGGATCTGAAGCATCCAAATCTCATTCCATATCGAGCATGTTCTAACTCGATCCCTTACTTGAAGAGATCACTTTCGATCATATTCACGAGAGTGAATTAGTTGGCGAACGCTAGCTACTATGTCATCTATGTTCAAGGTCGGATGGGACAACGAGGCTCCCAAATTGTCATCGAAAAGTTCGGCGAACCGGCATATTGTTGTGAACTTGATACGGAAGAAAACTTTGGTTCTCTGAAGTGAAGAGGTATCTCGAGACTCGGGAATATCCAGCGGGGGCATCATCAATGACAAGAAATTCTTAAGAAGATTCGCATCCAAATTCTTTCTCGATGTGGCATCTTATACAAGCGCAATCACGACTTGTGCTTACTCCATTATGTAGATCGAGAGAAACGGTAAAGCGGATCATGGAAGAATTACATGAAAGCGCATTTGGTACCCACTCCAGTGGACATACAATGGCTAAAAAGATTCTGAGAACAGGTTACTATTGGTCCACTATGGAAGCTGATTGTCACTTCTATGTTCGGTCTTGTCACAAATACCAGATATATGCAGACAAGGTGCACGTACCTCTAGTACCGTTGAATGTACTAACCGCTCCTTGGCCTTTCGCAATGTGGGGCATTGACATGATCGGAGATATCAAGCCCACTGCTTCCAATGGACACCGACTCATCCTTGTTGCAATTGACTACTTTACCAAATGGGTAGAAGCAGCCTCGTTCGTATTTGTTACCAAGAACGTTGTGGCTCGATTCATCAAGCATAATCTTATCTGTCGGTATGGCACCCCCGAAAGGATCATCACAGATAATGGTACCAACCTCAACAACAAAATGATCATCGAACTCTGCACGCAGTTCAAGATCAAGCATCACAACTCTTCTCCATATCGGCCTAAAATGAACGGCGCAATGGAAGCCGCCAATAAGAATATCAAGAAGATCATACAGAAGATAACAGTGACTTACAAATATTGGCATGAGATTTTTCCATTCGCTCTCCACGGTTACCGCTTTCTGATCACGAACATCTACGGAAACCCCTTTCTCTCTTGTATCGGTATGGGCGGTCCTACCAATCGAGGTTGGTACCTCAACTAGAGTCCTCCAAGGCGAGAAATAGCGAGCGAATGGATCCGACTATCCTTGACCATATCAACGATCGAAACGTCTGCATCCATCTTCCATGGGCGGATCTATCGAGCGAATGATTAGAGCATTCATCAAGAAAGTCAAACACTAAGTCTACCAAGTCGGTGATCTAGTAGTCAAGCGCATCATCCTTCCACAAGGTGATCCAGGGGCAAATGAACTCCACCTATGAGGGACCATTTGTAGTCAAAATAGTATTTTCGGCGGACTATGATACTTAGCACCATGGATGGAAAGACTTCCCACACTGTGAGCGCAAATATAGTCAAAAAATACTACGCATGAACGAGACCGCTAGGTCGGTGACCTAGGAAAAATAAGGGCATCTGAGAACCAAAGGTTCGGGCAAAATAAAGGACATATACAAAAAAAATGTACACACAGCAAGTCGAAAACAAAAGGCGGCTTGGGCAAAGAGGTATCGGTGGTGAAACCGAAAGGCGGTCTAGGAAAAAGTTAGGGATTTAACCGTACGACTATGTCTCGTCCATATCACCTACCTACAGACTACTACTATCAGAATTCAATGTTCAAATGGTGAAAATCAATTCACTCACTTTCTACTGACAGCAAGGAGATGAGATAGTCGAAATATATGAGCAATGGCATAGTTGAAACTCGATGAGATTATTTCCGTATAGCTTTTACTTTTATTCGTCTCTTGTATACAAACTGCTTGGCCATACGCCACTTTTCAAAATTAATGCAAATTCCTTTTTTACAGTGTTAGTTTTTATTGTTTTTTGCATAAAGTCCAATGATTGCTTTGAATGACTATATGCATTTAATAATAAACATCTGTTCACAAACATACAAGAAGCGAACGAACGAAAAATTAATTACTACAAACTCTAGGAATTGAGATGACGACTAAAGTCACCAATACATCCCATGAGTTACTTTCACACATCACCTTAGTCACTGCGGTGATCTTAATCAACTTCATCTCGTTACATCAGTCTTCGAGCAGTAACAATTTATCTCATATACACAGGGATATTTATCCCCAACAGAATATCCCCCGAGGATTACCACTCCCCGACAGCAGCAGTGTCCAGACCCGGAACTTGGTCAGATAATGCATTGGAAGAAACCTACATCTCTCTCTTTCCCCAGTCAGAGGTTTCAGCAAACTTCAGATTCATCACCTCAAAGGATTCTTCGAGCCTCATCAACTTTTATGTCCTCATCAACTTTTACGTCCTCATCAGCTTTGCCACGTTACGTCAGTCTCCAAGCAATATTCGGATACTCCCCAGCAAGATCTACGCACAAGATCCTCAGCGGAGTATCTCTTAATTTCTTCCAACAACATTAATATCTAGACTCGAAACTTGGTCAGATAGTGCATCGGAGGAATCAAAAACATCTATTTTTTCTCTCCGAGTCAGGGTCCGCAACAACCTTATTCCCAAGCAAACATCGGAAATCTCCAATAGAATGTTCCTATCTTCTTCAAGATGGATATGTTTTGAAATACTACAGCATCTACATTCATACATTATTCATAGAAAGCATAACATGTGCGTATATTGTTCACGAACATTGCCATGCATCCGCATGCATCATAGTTTGCATAGAACTAACCATATCCTGTCAAAAGTTTATCTCCCCAACAGGTAAAAGGCTATTTTCCAAACGACAGATCAAAGATTAACGCCTGAAACAAGATGGGAGAACTATCTGAACGACCATGGAAATTATTTCCAGACAACAGACATCACAAATGGTCCCCAGGCAACAGACATCGGATTAACACCCGAAGCAAGACGGGAAAGCTATCCGTATTCTGCCAAATATCCACCTCGAGAATAGCCAAGACGAAGGTTTATTTTGACTCTCTCTTATTATCAATAGCAACTACATAGTCTAGCGTATGACTCAGTTGCCCCGGATGGCATGTTTAAGCCCATCTCCGACTACTTGTCGATATCTCTCCACCTTCAGAATGTTGCATATTTGGTTAAAAATCAATACATACCAATAACCTCATTCAAAGACATGCGTGAAGTCTAACGTACGACTCCAACACCAGCCATCCCGGATGGCATCTTAAGCCCATCTCCGTCGCCTTTTCTGCTAAAAAAAACCCTACAGAGTCTAGCGTACGGCTCATTCCCCAACATCAGTCTCTCTCGGATGGCATCTTAAGCCCATCTCCGTATCTTCTTCTATTTTCAAAGACACTTACGAAGTCTAACGTACGACTCAACCTCAGTCCATCCCAGATGGCATCTTAAGCCCATCTCCTATGCTTCTCCTTTTCAAACGACGCTAGCAAGTCTAGCGTACGACTCACTCTCCAGCTCTGCTTCTCCAAATGGCGTCTATAAGCCCATTCCAGCACATCATCAGCCAATAGCGAGTGCAAATTTTCACGTGTACTCAAGTGTTCAATCATCTTTTACTTTCAGGCCACGAAAGGCAAGCATGCCAATCTAACCCTTCCAGCACAAAAAGATCGAACAGGGGCAACTGCTATACCCCAAAATTTTCCCTCCCACTTCTCAAGATATTTCACATGTCCATACTTAAGGATTTCACAAGGGTCGACCAGATAAATCCTCTCCTAATCAATCCAAACTAGGGAATTGCCATTCGCAAGTCAAGATGGACATCCAACATTTCAAGTGGTCGTCATGCCTCAATATATGTTTCAAAGAATTTCCATGTCAAGTTTCAAATCTAACAAGTCAAGTTTGCTCAGACAATTGCTCAGATGGATGAAAATCAGTTGTATTGGACAAAAAGTCAATTATGGTCAACATATAGTCAAACTTCACAATTTTTGGTCAACATCAATATTTTGAAGTAATGTTCATCATTTGATCAAGGGTTGATCATGATCCCTCAAGAAAAGTCAAGATTTGGTCAAAAGTCAAAGTTTCTTAATTAGGCTTTCTGAGACAAAAGTCAACAGAACTTTGACCAGGCATAACTTTCACATACTTTATCAAAAAAATTTCCACCACAACTCATTTTGAAGAGAATTCAATTCTCTACAACTTCATGTCTCACAAGCTTGGGCAGAAAATGCTTCATTTGGAAGTTATGGATCAAAACATTACAGGTCCTTTCAAAAGTCAACAAAAAGTCAACTTTTTGTAAAGAAGTGTTCATGAAAATGAAAACTTCAATGAAGATGAAACCAAAATGGCTGTTTAGAAGACATCTTGAGCTTTCCAAAAAGTCCAAGAACACCCAAAAATGTTAAAAATTGAGCAAGATACACCTTGTGCAAGTTAAGCATTTTTTAGGAGGTGCACAAAGAGAAATACTTGAGAAAATCAAAATATTTCCAAATGGGCCTAACTTTTCATGATTCAAACATGTTCCTTTGCTGAATTGGAACCTCCGAGCCCAAGGCCACGAATTTATTTATTTATTTTTTTTATTTTGGAATTTTAATCATTTAAAACCAATTTAATTAAAATAAAAGATAGAAAATAAAAAATTAATCTCAAGATGGATTTTCTCTCATCCTTGAGGTTCAAGGAAGCCATTTAATCTGATTATTTCGAAATAATCATGATTGGCAAGTGATTTAATTGAAATTGGCTCAAAAGAAGAAATATTTGTTTGATTTCAAATCAAATCTTTTTTCATTGAATGGCATGGTATTTTCCTACAATTCTTGACCTAATTTCTTACAATATAAATAGACAATGATACTACATGCACAAGAGGCGAAATTAGGCCTCAAAGAACCTAGAAAGCTTTAAAAGCTGTGTGTTCCAAGCAACTAGCAGACCACAGTTTGCTTCATTCAAAGCATTCTAAGCCTTGCAATCGATTCTTTGAGGTCCCTGATCAATTCAGATACTCACAAGCAAGCAAAGCGTCTTTGCAACGATATCAAATCACGGTTTGCATCTTTTATGTCAAAATCGATTTCTGTTATTTATGCATCATAAACATAATTTGATTATATATTCTTGATCGTGATGATGTTTGCAAGCTTTCTGGTTTGGTTAATTTGATTTTAGATGCAGATATGAGGATATGCCATTGTTAGGTTTTCTGAGCTTCAAATTGGGATCCATCGATTTAGGAAAAATTGGCCAAGACTTGGGATATATTCATGATCAGGAGGATGAAAGCAATCGATTCATGTATTCCTAATGAATTTATATTACGTTTTCTGGATTTTGGAAATTTGCAGGTGCTTTAGTAACAGACAAAACCGTCACTATTGGTTTTTGCTACGATTGTGTCCGTAGGTAAAAGCCTGTGAGGAATTTAAATGGGAAGACGAAGGCTTGACGCGCGTTCTGTTTCATATCCAGGGATCAATTCCCTTTATTTTGTTTTGTTCCATTGCACTAACACCAAAACAGGTTGGCTCGATTGGCAAAGGCGGTGCGTTCGACTTGGTCCCTTGTTGAAACCCAACACCTCACATATTTTTTTTAACACTTGAAAAACTAACATATTTTCTTATTTCTTTTCCATATTTTCTTTTCTAATTTAATTTATTTTCAAACAATTTTCTAATGCATTAAAAAATCACAAAAAAATTATTTCTTTTTGCATTTAGGTCAGGAAAATACGTATTTAATTTTTGACATGGAAAATTATATTTTGCATGCATATTTTAATTAATTATTAATTAATCGAAAAATTGACTTTTAATTGTTTTTCCTTACTAAAATCAATCCAGAAAATTCCCAAAAAATATTTTCTCATCTAATTAGGTTTACTAACCCTAAAATATTTTCCTAACTCAAAGATCTTTTTTACTAACATTATTTTCTATTATTCGCAATTCGATTCTTTTTTCGATTAATATATCTGCTTCAAGGTTGTAATAGTTAGGTTAATTTTCTCGCATTTCTTTTTCCATATTATGTAACTGCTCATGGGATGTAATAGCTTAATTAGGATTTACTTTCCGCACTCCTATATTATGTAACTTCCCCAAAGCCATGTAATAGCGTAGGATTTACTTTTCGCAATTTACTTTCTGCACCCATATAAACTGCTAGTAACTAGGCGTGTATGGCAAGATAAAAACAAACATAGATCACTTCTAAATCTCAAGATAAAATATCTGAAGTTGACACACTCTCTTCACACATGCACCCCCTAGGTTATTCTCTCTCGTTGCCTTTCGAATAAATGGTCAAGTCCCTCGAACGTAGAGGTATCTTAGCATAGTTTCCTACAAACATATCATCATAGTCCCCTCGAATCAAAGATCATAGTCCCTCGATATTTCCTACGAATACATGATTTAGTCCCTCGATTGTTGCCTATGAAAGTGATGATCGTCCTTGAATGTACTAGGATACTCCTACAAGTTGCCTTCTATGACCATTCGATGTCCCTTTCGATGTCCTTTACATCCAGAATAGGGTTACCTACCAACTAATTATGGATAGTGTATCACCCAATATTACCCAATGTTTTATAAAAAATCGAGTAATTTAAAATTTCATAAATTCAATGGCGTCACACCTTCAAAACCAAATCACTTTAAGCAGTTTGCTTTAAGTATAAATCTGGATACATAGCATCCTCGAAATCATAAATTGAATCTTAGAAATCAAAAACACCTTCTTTATTAAACCTCCTCATCAAATCATATTTTCATAAAGTATGATCCTTATTCTGGAATAAGCGAAATTCACGGCGAGATACTTGATGTCACGAGAATGTTATGACGATGTCGACACTATGTAGACAATTTACGATGCATAAGAAGCGATAAATAACACAATAAGTTGTTCACCGATTCGGTTCTAACAAACCCTAAATGCAGGCTACCAAGCCGGGAGGAAATTCACTATTAGTAGTATCAATTGAGTTAAACTCACCCGTTTACAACTCCTCACTTAATCACTACCCAATGACACTTCAACCTAAGTCCTACTTAGATCGAGTTCTACTCCCCCCTCAATCACCGCATGATATCAACCTATTGATTAATTGAATTGTGAAGTCACACTTCAATAAACTATCTTGATCTCGCTTCAAAGCTTACAATCAAGAGACAAACACTCGTGCTTCAAAGCTTTGGTGATAAACTACCCTTCTGACAAATCCTAGTCCAATCCACTTATCAATTGATAGTTGCTTGGCTCCAGAGAGAAACTAGAATTACACAATACCAACTGTTACTAACCTTAACGGTACACAAAATACAACTGCAATATCTTCAATATCTTACGGAGGCGTGGCTGTAGAGTAAGGGTTGAATTCTTTATATAAAGCGATCTGAATCTTGATTTTGGGCTTCCATAAAGATAGCTAGGGTTTACTTAATTCTCTCCTAAAAACATGGTTTGTTCAACAACCAATTTAGGTTTAATTAAGATTAACCTAGCAGCCACGTGAAACATGCTTTCTAATAACGAGAAAAACATAAATAAAATGCTCAACAAACTTCGAAAAATCTCGGGAAAAAGCGATTACGAGCAGAATGTCTGCTTGAATGTCATAACATACTGTTATGACATCGTATTTTCTGCAATTTCGGACTGACTTTAGCTTCTGGCTATGCTTTTACCATCCTTGTCTAGTAGGATTTATCTTCAATCTCTGAATGTCATGACATCTATCAAGACATTTCTAAAGTCTAGTTTTGTCAAAATTGATGCCAACTTAAAACACTAACAAACTCCCCCTTTGGCACATTTTTGGCTAAAACTACTAGACCTATCAGAGTACAAAATGCGTGAGAAGACTAACAACCTAGTTCTAAGTTTTCCTAAGCTTCAAGTAACTAGAACTAAGAGAAGATTAATTCTACCCATACACAAGTCCCACAATTTCCACAATTGCCCACAAACAAAACAGGCCATAAAATTTTAGGCCATACAATCCCCAACATGCCATACAAGTTCCCAAAGTCCCATACTACTGTCAACACAGTAGTTCTTCTCCCCCTTTTTAGCCATAAAGGGCCAAAGGAAACCATACAAGTCCCCAAACTTTTAATCAAGCGATTATCGACAACAAAAGTTATACCGACAAGTAATTAAGTACCGGCAAGTATCTGAGGATACATCTCTGTCGGGACAATGTTCTGATCATCCAAAAGAAGCACAAATGGAAAATACAAGAAAAAAGCGAGAACATTGGCGAAATAACGACGAGGGAAATGAAATCGACAATGACAGCGGGGGAGACATCAAGTGCTTTCTTCTCCAGAAGAAGCAGTGTGGAAGGAAGCATCTTCAGAACCTTCTTCACCACCAGCCATCTGAACATCATCATCTTCAGTAACACCAATAGCATCATTATCAGCTTTCTCTTCATCCTCAACCTCTGTGTCCTGCTCTAGTTGAGAGATAAGCTCTTCCAGACTTTGCTTTCTTGAAACTCCTTGCAAGTTGCTCTGCACAAGCAATGACATTTGCCTTCTGAGAATTTTCTTTGACAGCTGATGTCTCAGCAGATGTCATGACAATGTCTGGAACATGCTTCCCTTGGAACAGTTTGTAGTGGAAGCCAAGAGCACGGGCTCTCTTGCAGACTGAATCTCTATCACCAAGAATGTCTGGATACTGATCAATTATAATGCCACACAGCAGGGAGGGAAAAGCTATTGGATCTTTGATAGCATAGCATTAGCATGCTTGAAGTCGATCAAATATGTAGGATCCATAGTCAAAGGCTTGAGTTCCTACTGCATAAATGAATCTTCGAATCCATTAGAAATAGTGGATTTGTGATTGGTTGGGACCAGTTTGCAGCAATCTTATGCGATATGTGAAATTTGACACTCAATTTGCTGGTGAGAGTTTTCCTTTAGAGGCCATTGTCGACTTGTTTGGCAGTGGTTTGACATATCTTGTTGTCGGTTTCTTCCACTCTGGTGAGTGTTGTGATTACCTAGGAATCTATTGATCACATTTGAAGAAAACTTGATTTTTCTCCCCCTCACATAAACAGTCTGGTAATCATCAGAATTCCTATCTCCACAGCCATTTGAGAGATTGACAATAAACTCTCTTACCAAAGTTTCATAACAGTTTGAGAGTTTCTCCACTGTTTTCATCAGTCCTGCCTCCTTAATCGATTTACAATCTTTACACTCGAGCACTTTATTGCTCCCTCTCAAAGCAATCCTCTTCAGGCAAACATACTTCCATCTCCCAGCATTCTCAGGATGATGGAATGAGATGTTGTCAATGGCCTCAGGCACCATGGGCAGTTTCCCAAGAGTTGCCTTCTTCCTTGGATGGATGTCAGTGACATTCATTTCAACATCAAACTCAGAATCTTGATCTGACTTTGAAGGTTCAGGTATTTTTCTTTTCTTTACAATTGGTGTCCTCATGGGTCTGGAGCCACCACCAACAGTTTTTGCCCTACATTTCTTTGTAGAGGGTTCAGCCTTGATCCATTTCTCGATATTAGAAACAACAACCTTTTCTTAGCAGGGACTCGTGAGGCATCCTGTTTTCCCTTTCTCCTCATCATCCTCTTTGCAATGCTAGGATTAACATTGGCAATGAGGTCATTGTCTGAGAATACTTCATCCAGGTCTATGACAGGGGTTTCATCCAAATTCTCAGAATCTTGAACAGGGGACTTTTCAAGTTTATCATCAACTGGTTTCTCTGGAGTCTCTTCTAGAATACTATCAGAGATATAGTCAGCAGGAGTTTCATCTGAAATACACTTAGCTGGAGATTCCTCAAGAACATCATCAGAAATCACATCTTCATTAGCAGCGGGAGTTTCATTACAAGCATCGTTAATACTCACTTCAGAATCTTTAACAGAAGGATCAACAGTATTCTTATCAGGAGAATCAACATGATCACCAGATGTCTTGACATTCTGTGACATGGATCAACCGCTAAGCTAGGCTAGCAGACTTTTCATTTAGAGGCTGAAATCCTGAGAATGATTGATTCTCATTTAGGATACTGTCACTATCCTAGCTATTGCTACATCGCATGACCTAGACTCCTTGGGTTCACTCTTTACGGAACGAAGATGATGGAACAGTCTTACGAGGGGAAGCTATTTCTTGCATTTCTTGTGCGTAATTTCTTAACTTTTACGGATCGGTAGCTATTGCGCGCAATGGTGTAACCTTCAATGCTTTAGCTTGCATGGATTCAACATTTTCCCGACTTCACCATGGAGGAGATGGAGAGCTGTCTTTTGGGATGATAGCGAGGATGAAGACATTTTTATTGTTGGTTGTTGAGAGGTGAGAGCGAAAAAGGCAAGGGATTTCGAGTTTCTTTTAGATGAAGAAAGAATGATACTACTTTAAGAGAACCTTTTATATGTGGGTGTCTCTTCCTATTCTTGGACTTTTAAAATGAGGATGAAAATACTTAAATAACCCACTTATGAGCAATTGAAATAACAAGTCCATTTTATCCCTTGTTGTAGGCACGATTAATTGCTACAACTCCTCATATTGACAAAACCCAATTTGTCCCTTAAAGTCTTAAGTCGACTAACCTCAAGAACTTTTAACAATGTCCCAAAGACAAAGTTATGACATCCCGTATGACATTGTACTCAAACGATTGTACCTTCATCGAGACCACCCTAGAACAATTGCTATCGGTATTGTGAGCTCACTCAACATTGTATAGGATCACATAGTTTTGCTTCTTTCTGATCCAAGGAATGACATTACTTCTCAAGGGGACACATCCAACAGAAATCCTTTTCCACAAGCTTTGATCAACACTTTTTCCACTTGTTCTTTTGGACACCTTCAAATGTGGAGGGTTAATAGTCCTAGTGTGGCTGCCATTCTTCATTGTGTCTGAGACTTCTTCAGAAGCCAAGTGATTATCATGGATTGAAGCCACCATGATATTTCCTCCTCTGATAATGAGGATTTCATCCAATACTTTTCTCCTGTAACATTTGACAGTAAGACACTTGGTCAACCTTTCATGCCGTAACCTAGTGCTTTGCTTTAGTATCAGAGTGATCAAATGTCCGACATTAAGTGTGACATTCGATTTCTGTCCAGCGACAATTACCACGTATTTTCCCTTTTCCCATGAGAATTCTTGGTAAATCCTAACTC
>CM038795.1:261239271-261301182 GCA_021764765.1 Vicia sativa
TGTCATACCACAAGCCCGTTGAAACAGTGCGCCCACGGGGTATATGAAGACTAAAGTTTGTCTATAACAAAGGAAAAACAGACCTAATGAACCAATGTCAAAGCAGATGTCACAACATTGGATTCAACATCAAAATCATAGAAACTGATCCAAAAGTTTCAAAGATGGAGATGTTATTATTGTGGAAGGTTTGGTCACATAAAGTCACACCTATAGACTACATGGTTATCTAATCAAGTTCATATATGACAAGTCCAACAAGACATCACACTCTCACTAGTGGAAGAAAGACTCTGAGCTACGATAGCACATCTTCTCTTAGGTACCTTCAAGGAAGATTGGTACTTTATTGATGGGTTGTTCCAAGCATATAGTGAGGCAAATCTTCTCAATGATGTTAAACCTCATTCTACCAGCCTTGTTACCTTTGGGGATGGAGCTAAAGGAGAAATCAAAGGTGTTGGAAACTCAATGATGCAGGTTCCAAACTGAAGAGATCTTCTTTGGTAAAAGTTTGTTGCCAAATCTCATTAGCATAAATCGGCTATGTGATATGGGATTCATAGTCAACTACTAAGGCAGATGTCTTGTGATTAATGATGAACAAGCAGTGATCATGAAGAGTCAGATCAAAGGACAAGCGCTACTTGTGGGGAATCAAGGAACCCCACTCATGTCATCTATGTGCTCTTGGACAAAGATGAAGAAAAAGTGAAGTTAGGGAAAAGCGATCGTCATACCTCGGAGGAATGAAAGGATCAGTTCCATAGAGGAGTTAAGATTACAAAAATTCTCATGGGAAAAGGGAAAATCGTGGTAATTGTCGAGGTGGACGGAGAAATCAGAATGTCACACTTAATGTCCGGACATTTGATCACTCTGATACTAAAGCAAAGCACTAGGTTACGGCATGAAAGGTTGACCAAGTGTCTTCTTGTCAAATGTTACAGGGAGAAAAGTATTGGATGAAATCCTCATTATCAGAGGAGGAAATATCATGGTGGCTTCAATCCATGATAATCCTTAACCTGAAGAAGTCTAGACACAATGAAGAATGACCACACTAGGACTATTAACCCTCACATTTGAAGGTGTCCAAAGAACAAGTGGAAAAAGTGTTGATCAAAGCTTGTGGAAAAGGATTTACATTGGATGTGTCCCCTTGAGAAGTAATGTCATTCCTTGGATCGGAAAAAGCAAAACTATGTCCTATACAATGTTGAGCGAGCTCTGTGATAGCAATTGTTCTAGGGTGGTCACGGATAGAGACCTTGTTTGAGTACAATGTCATACGGGATGTCATAACTTTGTCTTTGGGACATTGTTACAAAAGTTCTTGAGGTTAGTCGACTTAAGACTTTAAGGGACAAATTGGGTTTTGTCAATATGAGGAGTTGTAGCAATTAAGCATGCCTACAACAAGGATAAAATGGACTTGTTATTTCAATTGCTCATAAGTGGGTTATTTAAGTATTTTCATCCTCATTTTAAAAGTCCAGAATAGGAAGACACCCCACATATAAGGTTCTCCTTAAAGTAGTATCATTCTTTCTTCATCTAAAAGAAACTACGAAATCCTTGCCTTTTTAGCTCTCGGTCTCTCAACAACCATGAAAATGTCTTCATCCTCGTCATCCCAAAAGGCAGGCTCTCATCTCCTCCATGGCTGAAGTCGGGGAAAATGTTGAATCCATGCAAGCTAAAGCATTGAAGGTTACACCATTGCGCGCAATAGCTCTTGATCGAAAAAGTTGAAATGCACACAAGAAAAGAATATCACAAGCTTCCCCTGCGGGTAAGACCTACTGTTCCATCATCTTGTTCCCCAGAAAGTGAACCCGGAGGAGTCTAGATTCTGCATGTAGCAATAGCTAGGATAGTGATGTATCCTAAATGAGAATCAATACATTCACAGGATTTCGGTTCCTCAAATGAAAAGTCGCTAGCCTAGCTTAGCGGTTGATCGAATGTCCGAGAGAATGTCAAGACATGCGGTGATCATGATTCTCGATAAGAATCTTTGATCATACATTAAAGATTAAAGTGAGTATTAACGATGCTTGTAATGAAACTCCACGCTGCTAATGAAGATGTGATTTCGATGATGTTCTTGAGGAATCTCCACTAAGTGTATTTCGGATGAAACTCTGTGACTATATCTGATAGTATTCTAGAAGAGACTCGGAGAAACCGATTGATGATAAACTTGAAAAGTCCTGTTCAAGATTAGGAATTTGGATGAAACCCACATCAGACACGGATGAAGTATTCTCAGACAATGACCTCATTGCCAATGTTAATCCTAGCATTGCAAAGAGGATGATGAGGAGAAAGGGCAGGATGCCTCACGAGTCTGTTAAAAAAGGTTGTTGTTTCTAAAATTTGAAAGCAGAACAAGGTGAACCCTCTACAAAGAAATGTAGGGCAAAAACTGTTGGTGGTGGCTCCGGACCATGAGGACACCAATTGTAAAGAAAAGAAAATACAGAACCTTCAAAGTCGGATCAAGATTACGGTTTGATGTTGAAATAGATCCTTGACATCCATCCAAGGAAGAAGGCAACTCTTGGGAAGCTGCCCATGGTGCACAGAATGGCCATTGACAACATCTCATTCCATCATCACGAGAATCTTTGGGAGATGGAAGTATGTTTTACTGAAGAGGATTGCTTTGGAGAGAAATAAAGTGCTCTGGAGTGTAAAGAGATTGTAAATGTCGATTAAGGAGGCGGGGCCGATGAAAGCGAGTGGAAACTCTCAAATTGTTATGAAACTTTAGTAAGAGAGTTTATTGTCAATCTCTCAATGGGCTGTGGAGATAGGAATTACATTACTTACCCATTTATGTGAGGGAGAAAAATCAAGTTTTCTTCAAATGTGATCAATAGATTCGGTAGAGCTAACACTCAGCAGTTTGGAAGAAGCCGACAACAAGATATGTCAAACCATCCGCAAACAAGTAGGACAATGGCCTCTAAAGGAAAACTCTCAGCCCAAATTGAGTGTCAAATTTGCATCTTGCATAAGATTGGTGCTGCAAAGGTCCCAACCAATCACAAATCCACTATTTCTAATGGATTGGGAAGATTCATTTATGCGTAGGAACTCAAGCTTCCTTTGACTATGGATCCTACATATTTGATCGGACTCTCAAGCATGCTACTATTGCTATCAAAGATCAATAGCTTTTCCTCCTGGTGTGGCATTATAATTGATCGATATCCGGACATTCTTGGTGATAGATTGATGCAAGAGAGCCGTGCTCTTGGCTTCCACTAAAAGCTGTTCCAAGGGAAGCATGTTCCGGACATTGTCATGACATCTCTTTGAGACATCATTTGTCAAAAAAATTCTCGGAAGGCAAATGTCATTCTTGTGCTAAGAGCAACTTGCAAGGAGCTTGAAGCAAAGCAAAGTGCAGGAGAGCTTATCTCTCAACTAGAGCGGGACACGGAGGTTGAGGATGAAGAGGCGATAATGATGCTATGGTGTTCTTGAAGATGATGATGTTCGGATGGGTGGTGGTGAAGAAGGTTCTAAGATGCTTCCTTCCACTGCTTCCTTACGGAGAAAAGCACTTGATGTCTCCACCTTATTCTTCTTTGTCTTGATTTCATTTCCACTATTCTGTTATTTACATCAATGTTCTTTTTCTTGTATTTTTCCATTTGTGCTTCTTTTGGATATTTAAACATTGTCTGAGATGTATCCTGTATACTTCTTTGGTACTTATTACTTCTTTGGTATAACTTTTTATTCTTGACACTTTTGATTAAAAGTTTGGGGACTTGTATGGTTTCCTTTGGCCCTTTATGGCTAAAAGGGGAGAAGAACTCTGTGTTGTGATGGTATGGGACTTTAGGAACTTGTATGGCATGTTGGGGATTGTATGGCTAAAATTTTATTTTGTTTTGTTTGTGGGCAATTGTGGAAATTGTGGGACTTGTGTATGGGTAGAATTAATCTTCTCTTAGTTCTAGTTACTTGAAGCTTAGGAAAACTTAGAACTAGGTTGTTAGTCTTCTGCTGCATTTTGTACTCTGATAGGTCTAGTAGTTTTAGCCAAAAATGTGCCAAAGGGGGAGTTTGTTAGTGTTTTAAGTTGGCATCAATTTTGACAAAACTAGACTTTAGAAATGTCTTGATAGATGTCATGACATTCAGAGATTGAAGATAAATCCTACTAGACAAGGATGGTAAAATCAGTTCGAACAGGAAGCTAAAGTTTGTCTTGGAAATGACGATCGATGTCATAGCGGATGTTATGACATTCGATGTGACATTACGATACTGAGTCAGTTTTTCTGAGATTTTTAGGAAGTTTGTTGAGCATTTTATTTATGTTTTACATTGTTAGAAAGCATGCTCACGTGGCTGCTAGGTTAATCTTAATTAAACCTAAATTGGTTGTTGAACAAACCATGTTTTTAGGAGAAATTAAGTAAACCTAGCTATCTTTATGAAGCCGCGAAGATTCGGGATGCTTATATAAAGATTCAACCTTACTCTACAGCCACGCCTCAGAAGATATTGAAGATATTGCAGGTTGTATTTTGTGTCTTTAAGGTTAGTGGTTGGTATTGTGTAATTCTAGTTTCTCTTGTGAGCCAAAACTATCAATTGATAAGTGGATTGGACTGGATTTCTTTATAAGGGTAGTTTATCACTCAAAGCTTTGAAGCACGAGTGTTTGTCTCTTGATTGTAAGCTTTGAAGCGAGATCAAGATAGTTTATTGAAGTGTGACTTCACAATTCAATTAATCAATAGGTTGATATCCTGCGGTGATTGAGGGAGTGGTAGGAACTCGGATCTAAGTAGGACTTAGGTTGAAGTGTCATTGGGTAGTGATTAAGTGAGGAGTTGTAAACGGGTGAGTTTAACTCTGAATTGATACTACTAATAGTGAATTTCCTCCCTGGCTTGGTAGCCTCCAGACGAGGGTTTGTTAGAACCGAACTGGGTGAACAACTTATTGTGTTATTCTTGCTTTACGTATTTCTTGTAAATTGTCTACATAGTAGAATCTTTGTGTCATAACATTCTCTGTGACATCAAGTATCTGCTGCCAGGAATTTCAGTTATTCCTTTTGTGAATAAGGATCATACTTTATGAAAATATGATTTGATGAGGAGGTTTAATAAAGAAGGTGTTTTTGATTTCTAAGATTCAATTTATGATTTCCGAGGATGCTATGTATCCGAGATTTATACTAAAGCAAACTGTTTAAAGTGATTTGGTTTTGAAGGTGTGACGCCTCAGTATTGAATTTATGAAATTTTAAATTACTCTGATTTTAATTATAAAACATTGGGTAATATTGGGGTGATACACTATCCATACAATTAGTTGGTAGGTAACCCTATTCGTTGGATGTAAAGGGACATTCGAAAGGGACATCGAATGGTCATAGAAGGCAACTTGTAGGAGTATCCTAGTACATTCGAAGGGACGATCATCACTTTTCATAGGCAACAATCGAGGGACTAAATCATGTATTCGTAGGAAATATCGAGGGACTATGATCTTTGATTCGAGGGGACTATGATGATATGTTTGTAGGAAACTATGCTAAGATACCTCTACGTTCGAGGGACTTGACCATTTATTCGAAAGGCAACGAGAGAGAATAACCTAGGGGGTGCATGTGTGAAGAGAGTGTGTCAACTTCAGATATTTTATCTTGAGATTTAGAAGTGATCTATGTTTGTTTTTATCTTGCCATACACGCCTAGTTACTAGCAGTTTATATGGGTGCAGAAAGTAAATTGCGAAAAGTAAATCCTACGCTATTACATGGCTTTGGGGAAGTTACATAATATAGGGTCACGGAAAGTAAATCCTAATTAAGCTATTACATCCCATGAGCAGTTACATAATATGGAAAAAGAAATGCGAGAAAATTAACCTAACTATTACAACCTTGAAGCAGATATATTAATCGAAAAAAGAATCGAATTGCGAATAATAGAAAATAATGTTAGTAAAAAAGATCTTTGAGTTAGGAAAATATTTTAGGGTTAGTAAACCTAATTAGATGAGAAAATATTTTTTGGGAATTTTCTGGATTGATTTTAGTAAGGAAAAACAATTAAAAGTCAATTTTTCGATTAATTAATAATTAATTAAAATATGCATGCAAAATATAATTTTCCATGTCAAAAATTAAATACGTATTTTTCTGACCTAAATGCAAAAAGAAATAATTTTTTTGTGATTTTTTAATGCATTAGAAAATTGTTTGAAAATAAATTAAATTAGAAAAGAAAATATGGAAAAGAAATAAGAAAATATGTTAGTTTTTCAAGTGTTAAAAAAAATATGTGAGGCTGTTGGGTTTCGAACAAGGGACCTCGAAGTCGAACGCGCGCTGCCTTGCCAACTGAGCCAACCTGTTTTGGTGTTAGTGCAATGGAACAAAAACAAAATAAAGGGAATTGATCCCTGGATATGAAACAGAACGCGCGTCAAGCCTTCGTCTTCCCCATTTAAATTCCTCACAGGCTTTTACCTACGGACACAATCGTAGCAAAAACCAATAGTGACGGTTTTGTCTGTTACTAAAGCACCTGCAAATTTCCAAAATCCAGAAAACGTAATATAAATTCATTAGGAATACATGAATCGATTGCTTTCATCCTCCTGATCATGAATATATCCCAAGTCTTGGCCAATTTTTCCTAAATCGATGGATCCCAATTTGAAGCTCAGAAAACCTAACAATGGCATATCCTCATATCTGCATCTAAAATCAAATTAACCAAACCAGAAAGCTTGCAAACATCATCACGATCAAGAATATATAATCAAATTATGTTTATGATGCATAAATAACAGAAATCGATTTTGACATAAAAGATGCAAACCGTGATTTGGATATCGCGTTTCAGCACGTTTTGCTTGCTTGTGAGTATCTGGAATTGATCAGGGGACCTCCAGCAATCGATTGCAAGGCTTAGAATGCTTTGAATTGAAGCAAAACTGTGGCTGCTAGTTGCTTGGAACACACAGTTTTTTAAAGCTTTCTAGGGTTCTTTGAGGCCAGAATTTCGTCTCTTGTGCATGTAGTATCATTGTCTATTTATATTGTAAGAAATTAGGTCAAGAATTGTAGGAAAATACCATGCCATTCAATGAAAAAAGATTTGATTTGAAATCAAACAAATATTTCTTCTTTTGAGCCAATTTCAATTAAATCACTTGCCAATCATGATTATTTCGAAATAATCAGATTAAATGGCTTCCTTGAACCTCAAGGATGAGAGAAAATCCATCTTGAGATTAATTTTTTATTTTCTATCTTTTATTTTAATTAAATTGGTTTTAAATGATTAAAATTCCAAAATAAAAAAAATAAATAAATAAATTCGTGGCCTTGGGCTCGGAGGTTCCAATTCAGCAAAGGAACATGTTTGAATCATGAAAAGTTAGGCCCATTTGGAAATATTTTGATTTTCTCAAGTATTTCTCTTTGTGCACCTCCTAAAAAATGCTTAACTTGCACAAGGTGTATCTTGCTCAATTTTTAACATTTTTGGGTGTTCTTGGACTTTTTGGAAAGCTCAAGATGTCTTCTAAACAGCCATTTTGGTTTCATCTTCATTGAAGTTTTCATTTTCATGAACACTTCTTTACAAAAAGTTGACTTTTTGTTGACTTTTGAAAGGACCTGTAATGTTTTGATCCATAACTTCCAAATGAAGCATTTTCTGCCCAAGCTTGTGAGACATGAAGTTGTAGAGAATTGAATTCTCTTCAAAATGAGTTGTGGTGGAAATTTTTTTGATAAAGTATGTGAAAGTTATGCCTGGTCAAAGTTCTGTTGACTTTTGTCTCAGAAAGCCTAATTAAGAAACTTTGACTTTTGACCAAATCTTGACTTTTCTTGAGGGATCATGATCAACCCTTGATCAAATGATGAACATTACTTCAAAATATTGATGTTGACCAAAAATTGTGAAGTTTGACTATATGTTGACCATAATTGACTTTTTGTCCAATACAACTGATTTTCATCCATCTGAGCAATTGTCTGAGCAAACTTGACTTGTTAGATTTGAAACTTGACATGGAAATTCTTTGAAACATATATTGAGGCATGACGACCACTTGAAATGTTGGATGTCCATCTTGACTTGCGAATGGCAATTCCCTAGTTTGGATTGATTGCTTAGGAGAGGATTTATCTGGTCGACCCTTGTGAAATCCTTAAGTATGGACATGTGAAATATCTTGAGAAGTGGGAGGGAAAATTTTGGGGTATAGCAGTTGCCCCTGTTCGATCTTTTTGTGCTGGAAGGGTTAGATTGGCATGCTTGCCTTTCGTGGCCTGAAAGTAAAAGATGATTGAACACTTGAGTACACGTGAAAATTTGCACTCGCTATTGGCTGATGATGTGCTGGAATGGGCTTATAGACGCCATTTGGAGAAGCAGAGCTGGAGAGTGAGTCGTACGCTAGACTTGCTAGCGTCGTTTGAAAAGGAGAAGCATAGGAGATGGGCTTAAGATGCCATCTGGGATGGACTGAGGTTGAGTCGTACGTTAGACTTCGTAAGTGTCTTTGAAAATAGAAGAAGATACGGAGATGGGCTTAAGATGCCATCCGAGAGAGACTGATGTTGGGGAATGAGCCGTACGCTAGACTCTGTAGGGTTTTTTTTAGCAGAAAAGGCGACGGAGATGGGCTTAAGATGCCATCCGGGATGGCTGGTGTTGGAGTCGTACGTTAGACTTCACGCATGTCTTTGAATGAGGTTATTGGTATGTATTGATTTTTAACCAAATATGCAACATTCTGAAGGTGGAGAGATATCGACAAGTAGTCGGAGATGGGCTTAAACATGCCATCCGGGGCAACTGAGTCATACGCTAGACTATGTAGTTGCTATTGATAATAAGAGAGAGTCAAAATAAACCTTCGTCTTGGCTATTCTCGAGGTGGATATTTGGCAGAATACGGATAGCTTTCCCGTCTTGCTTGGTGTGTCAGATGTACATTGCACGGGACCATTTGTGATGTCTATTGTGAAATAATTTCCATGGTCGTTCAGATAGTTCTCCCATCTTGTTTCAGGCGTTAATCTTTGATCTGTCGTTTGGAAAATAGCCTTTTACCTGTTGGGGAGATAAACTTTTGACAGGATATGGTTAGTTCTATGCAAACTATGATGCATGCGGATGCATGGCAATGTTCGTGAACAATATACGCACATGTTATGCTTTCTATGAATAATGTATGAATGTAGATGCTGTAGTATTTCAAAACATATCCATCTTGAAGAAGATAGGAACATTCTATTGGAGATTTCCGATGTTTGCTTGGGAATAAGGTTGTTGCGGACCCTGACTCGGAGAGAAAAAATAGATGTTTTTGATTCCTCCGATGCACTATCTGACCAAGTTTCGAGTCTAGATATTAATGTTGTTGGAAGAAATTAAGAGATACTCCGCTGAGGATCTTGTGCGTAGATCTTGCTGGGGAGTATCCGAATATTGCTTGGAGACTGACGTAACGTGGCAAAGCTGATGAGGACGTAAAAGTTGATGAGGACATAAAAGTTGATGAGGCTCGAAGAATCCTTTGAGGTGATGAATCTGAAGTTTGCTGAAACCTCTGACTGGGGAAAGAGAGAGATGTAGGTTTCTTCCAATGCATTATCTGACCAAGTTCCGGGTCTGGACACTGCTGCTGTCGGGGAGTGGTAATCCTCGGGGGATATTCTGTTGGGGATAAATATCCCTGTGTATATGAGATAAATTGTTACTGCTCGAAGACTGATGTAACGAGATGAAGTTGATTAAGATCACTGCTCAGGGACTAAGGTGATAAAGCTGTTGTGAAAGTAACCTGCGGGGGATGTATTGGTGACTTTAGTCGTCATCTCAATTCCTAGAGTTTGTAGTAATTAATTTTTCGTTCGTTCGCTTCTTGTATGTTTGTGAACAGATGTTTATTATTAAATGCATATAGTCATTCAAAGCAATCATTGGACTTTATGCAAAAAACAATAAAAACTAACACTGTAAAAAAATTTGCATTAATTTTGAAAAGTGGCGTGTGTTAAGCCGGTTTGTACAAGAGACGAATAAAAGTAAAAGCTATACGGAAATAATCTCATCGAGTTTCAACTATGCCATTGCTCATATATTTCGACTATCTCATCTCCTTGCTGTCAGTAGAAAGTGAGTGAATTGATTTTCACCATTTGAACATTGAATTACGATAGTAGATGCAGTAGGTAGGTGATATGGACGAGACATAGTCGTACGGTTAAATCCCTAACTTTTTCCTAGACCGCCCTTTCGGGTTTCAGTCTACCGGGATACCCTCTTTTGCCCAAGCCGCCTTTGCAGGTTTTCGACTTGCCAGGTGTACATTTTTTTTTGTATATGTCCTTTATTTTTGCCCGAACCTTTTGGTTCGTCAGGATGCCCTTACTTTGGTCGATCCTAGCGGTCTCGTTCATGCGTAGTATTTTTTGACTATATTTGCGTTCACAGGGTGTGGGAAGTCTTCTCCATCCATGGTGCTAAGTATCATAGCTCCGCCGGAAAATACTATTTTGACTACAAATGGTCCCTCATAGGTGGGAGTTCATTTGCCCCTGGGATCACCTTGTGGAAGGATGATGCGCTTGACTACTAGATCACCGACTTGGTAGACTTAGTGTTTGACTTTCTTGATGAATGCTCTAATCATTCGCTTCTGATAGATCTGTCCATGGAAGATGGATGCGAGACGTTTTTCGTCGATCAAGTTGATATGGTCAAGGATAGTCTGGATCCATTCGTCTTCGCCTATTTCTGCGTCTTGGAGGACTCTAGTTGAGGGTACCTGAACCTCGATTGGTAGGACTGCTCCATACCGTATACAAGAGAGAAAGGGGTTTCCCCTGTAGATGTTCGTACTGTAGTGCGGTAACCGTGGAGAGCGAATGGAAAAATCTCATGCCAATATTTGTAAGTCACTGTTATCTTCTGTATGATCTTCTTGATATTCTTATTGGCGGCTTCCATTGCGCCGTTCATTTTAGGCCGATATGGAGAAGAGTTGTGATGCTTGATCTTGAACTGCGTGCAGAGTTCGATGATCATTTTGTTGTTGAGGTTGGTACCATTATCTGTGATGATCCTTTCGGGGGTGCCATACCGACAGATAAGATTATGCTTGATGAATCGAGCCACAACGTTCTTGGTAACAAATACGAACGAGGCTGCTTCTACCCATTTGGTAAAGTAGTCAATTGCAACAAGGATGAGTCGGTGTCCATTGGAAGCAGTGGGCTTGATATCTCCGATCATGTCAATGCCCCACATTGCGAAAGGCCAAGGAGCGGTTAGTACATTCAACGGTACTAGAGGTACGTGCACCTTGTCTGCATATATCTGGTATTTGTGACAAGACCGAACATAGAAGTGACAATCAGCTTCCATAGTGGACCAATAGTAACCTGTTCTCAGAATCTTTTTAGCCATTGTATGTCCACTGGAGTGGGTACCAAATGCGCTTTCATGTAATTCTTCCATGATCCGTTTCGCTGTTCTCTGATCTACACAATGGAGTAAGCACAAGTCGTGATTGCGCTTGTATAAGATGCCATTACTGAGAAAGAATTTGGATGCGAATCTTCTTAAGAATTTCTTGTCATTGACAGATGCCCCTGCGGGATATTCCTGAGTCTCGAGATACCTCTTCACTTCGTAGAACCAAAGTTTCTCTTCTGTATCAAGTTCACAACAATATGCTGGTTCGTCGAACTTTTCGATGACAATTTGGGGAGCCTCGTTGTCCCATCTGACCTTGAACATAGATGACATAGTAGCTAGCGCGTCTGCCAACTAATTCACTTCTCGTGGAATATGATCGAAAGTGATCTCTTCGAAGTAAGGGATCAGAGTTAGAACATGCTCTCGATATGGAATGAGATTTGGATGCTTCGTATCCCATTCGCCTTTGATCTGACTGATCACTAAAGCTGAGTCTCCATACACTTGCAAGAGTTCGATTCTTAAGTCAATAGCAGCTTTGATACCCATGATGCACGCTTCGTATTCGGCCATGTTGTTCGTGCAACTGAAACATAATATGGCAGTGAAAGGCGTGTGTCCACCAGTAGGAGACGTAATGATGGCGCCAATGCAATTTCCAAGTGCATTTGAGGCTCCATCAAAGACCATGTCCATCGGGATCCTGGTTCAGGTCCTTCGTCTGGTCCTGGTTCTTCGCAATCAGTAACTAGTAAAACATCTTCATCTGGAAACTCGAACTGCATAGACTGATAGTCATCTACGGCTTGATGAGCCAAATGATCGGCTACTACACTTCCTTTGATCGCCTTCTAAGTAGTATACTGGATGTCATATTCTGTCAGGATCATTTTCCATCTTGCTATTCTTTCGGAGAGAGCAGGTTTCTCGAATATGTATTTTATCGGATCTATCTTGGAGATCAACAAGGTAGTGTGAGTCAACATATACTGTCTTAGTCGGTGAGCAGCCCAAGCCAAAGCGCTGTAAGTTTTCTCGAGTTGTGAGTATCTTGTTTCACAGTCGGTAAACTTTTTGCTAAGGTAGTATATTGCATACTCTTTTCGACCAGACTCGTCATGTTTCCCCAACACACACCCCATTGAGTTCTCTAATGCTGTCAAGTACATGATGAGAGGTCTTCCTTTGGCAGGCGGCATCAGGATAGGAGGATTTTGTAGATATTCCTTGATTTTGTCAAAAGCTGTTTGGCAATCATCGTTCCATTCCACAACTTGATCTTTCTTCAGTAACTTGAAGATTGGTTCATAAGTAGCAGTTAGATGTCCAATGAATCTAGAAATGTAGTTTAGTCGTCCCAAGAAGCCTCTGACTTCTTTCTCGGTGCGGGGCGCTGGCATTTCCCGGATAGCTTTAACCTTGGCGAGGTCAACTTCAATACCTTTACCACTAACAACAAATCCCAGGAGTTTACTGGATCTGACTCCAAAGGTGCACTTGTTGGGATTAAGTCTTAGTATGTACTTCTTCAGTCTATCAAACAGTTTCCACAAATGATCGAGATGTTCTCCTTCAGTTTGTGGTCGAGCTATCATGTCGTCGACGTAGACCTCTATCTCATGATGAATCATGTCATGAAACAATGCCACCATGGCACGTTGATATGTGGCACCGGCGTTCTTCGACGAGCGACATAACCTTGTATCGAGAATGTGCCCTTACGTATAGCGAAAGTAGTCTTTTCCATGTCTTCAGGAGCCATTTTGATCTGGTTGTAACTGGAGAAACCATCCATGAAAGAGAAGACCTTATGTTGAGCGGTGTTGTCGACTAGAACATCAATATGAGGAAGTGGAAAATCTTCTTTCGGACTCGCTTTGTTTAGATCGCTGTAATCCACACACATCCGCACTTTGCCATCCTTCTTAGGCACGGGCACCACGTTTGCAACCTGTCATACCCCAATTTTTGACCTAATATACCACCTTACATCTGCATAATTGCACCATTAATAGTTCAGAACAGAATTAATCGGGTGTGGATTTCACAGGTCAAAATTAGGGTTTCATCAAATTTTCATCTGATTCAAGAGGCAAGAAATTATGGTTTGAGTCTTACTCACTTCATTTGATCTATCTTGATCAAATCATCAACCTCGATCTTAGGATATCAAAATTTTCTCTTGATCATCGGATCGACCAATTAGGGTTTCATCGAGCATGAGTAATCTACGATTTTATGATCAATGAATGACTTTTTGATTAGAGATTGATCTTCATATCTTAAATACAACATGTTGACCTAATTTACGGATTCAAAACATCACGAGTTCACGAATTCATCGGTCGATTTGGGATCATCTAATGAAATTTCATACACCTTTGAAAAGTCAAACTTTGACTTTTGGTCAACTTTTTCAAGACAACTTTTTCCATCATCAAAATACTTCAAATGATCCATCATGATCATAAAAAATCAAGAAATTTGGAAAAGTCAACAAAAAGTCAAAATTTTCAACACTTAGAAAAATTTTCAAGTGTTAAAATTTCACATATTTTCCAAACTTCATGGCATTTTTTCACATAGTTCCACTTTGAATTCGGAAAAACTCAAAACATGAAAGTTGTAGCCCTTGAAACAAGCTTTCCAAAATTTCAAAGAACTCTCAAATCCATGGAGTCTAGCCATACTTTTGATTTTGAAACTTAGAGCTCCAAAATCCATAATTTCCAAGTACAAACTTTCAAATTTATAGGTCATTTTGCATTTTCTTCTTCTAGAACACATGCCACCTTGCAAAGATAAGCTAGAGCTGATAAAAATCAGTTGGATGTAATTATGATGGATAAGATCAAAGTTGAGAATTAACCATGGTTAAAAGGAAGCTTCCTTTTGCATTTAATGCAAAAATGACTTCCTTGCCCTCTAAGGCAAGTTGAAAATACCAAAGCCAAACTTTCTCACTTATCTTTCAGAACTTGTGACCTATAAATAGAGGTCTTGTTTACAATTTCAAACCACACCAACGCCATGCAAAGACATGCTTTCTCTCTTCTTTCTTAAAAATCAAGAAACATAGTTCAATTTGAGAGATTTTGTATTTTTGCAAACTTGTGAAAAACCTTGAGTAATTTGGTGTATAACATGTTTTAATATCAATATGGAACTTGTTTGAAACTTAAAATCAACACAAGCAAAGCTAAAAATCAGATTTTACACTACATGTTCATAAACTTATCAAAACTGCCATAACTATCGAATTTGAACATTGGCTTGAACAAGTTGTGATTTCTTCACTCAAACATCATCAACACACTTCATATAGATGATGCAGATCATTAGTTTCCATCAGTAACAACTCTAACCACGATTTCCAGTTTCACTTTGAGCCATATTCAGGTCGACTTGGTTAGAACATTCCCAGCCATTTCAGAGCAAGCAGACCATTCATACATGATTCTTGAAGGCCGATGGTGCTCTAAGAATCATTAAAACTCAACTGGAAACACTCTAAAGCAGAATTCGATCTCAGCTTGAACAGGTAAGAGCTCGAACTTCAAACTCTATGATTCTTTGGTTCAAATCAAAAAAACTCTTGGCCGTTTTGTTTCTGCACTATCAACGATCAATAACCCTCAATCAATTGATAAAATCATCCACCATACACGATTTCAATTAGATTTTTCAGTTTTAGGGTTCTTCGTGTTCTTGAGAAATTCAATCACGTTAGGCTTAAAATAAATGAAATTAAAGAACACCATCATGTTCCTGGGCTTGAAACGAGCAAGTTTGATGTTTATATCTTTTGATTTCATCAAGAAACGAAGATTTTAGGATTGATTGAAGGATTGGAGATGAAGAACAAGCTGCGCGCGTTTTTTTTGAATTCAAATATCCAGTTTAAAATATAATTTCATTGTTTGATCACAATACACGGATGTATTGCCGCCCCAGCGGTTTCCAGCTCACTCTTAAGACTTTCATGCCATGCCTTGCCTAACAGGTCCCGGGTTCGAGTAGCCTTGGGACCATTTTAAACTTTTAGTTTTCATTCATTTTTTACAAACTTTGGCGTTTTCAAAACCAATCAAAACTCCTCATTTGAGGTGATTTTTTACACTTGTCAATTAATGTATCTATTTTAAGATAGTGTCAAAATTTTCAGAAAAACTTTCATCCGATTATGTTTTTATCGGGAAAGCAGTACTTTTGAGTACTTTTCAAAACACCTTTAAAGGTGATTTTTTCAAACTTTCGAAGCCCGATTCTTTTCAAAATTTCTTATAAGTAAACTTCACTTTTCAAAAACACTTTCAAAACCATTCTTCAAAACTTTTCATCAAATTTACATCTTTTTTCCATGATCGATCCGATTAAGCGATAAAACGAATTCGTTTTCTCTCAATTTTTAACGATCATGGGCCTCCCTTACGGTGTAAGTCCCAACATTCTTTATGTACATACATATTTCTTTGTATATATCAAATTCTTTTCATATACATACAAAATTTTACCTGTACATAAATACAGACCTCTTTTGTAAAGTACAGACAAACTTCGATCATTCGTTTCCGTTTCGATTGTATATACACTGAATACCATTCGTATTGAAAGGAGCATTATTCTCGGTGAAACTGCTTTTAAACCAATGGGCCACCATCATGGTGTAAGTCCCAACCCTCCTATGTACATCCACATCCTCTTGTACATAAAGACTCGTTCGTGTACATATTTACTTCCTTATACACACATCAAACTTGTAAATAATCAAGTTACGCTCGTTTTAAACGTCCGTTTCACAGACACTTGTTTATATTTCCTTCATAATTTCTTGTAAATAAACATCATGCATCTGTTTATATTTCCTTCATAAACTCCTGTGAATACATATCACACACACACACACACACTTGTTTATATAACTGTCTAGTTATAACATAACAACTAGTCTAACCAATATGTTCCCCACAGTGTTAGCCTCCTCTTGGGCTTTGTACAAGGAAACTCATTTCATCTGAGTTCAGCCTCCTCTTAGGCTTCATATAAGAAAACTCATTCATCTGAGTTTAGCCTCTGCTTAGGCTTCATATAAGACAGCACTCCCCTGTTGAGTCAGCCTCCTCTTGGGCTTCGTTCAAAAGAACTCCTCATTGAGTTTAGCCTTCTCTTGGGCATCATACAATGAAAGAGACCAGAAAATCTCTTAACAACCTCCTATTGGGCTTCCAATACAAAGAATCACCCGCGCTGAGATAGAACCCTGAGAGTATAATTTCCCGGTGAAATTGCTCTTGATTCCAAAAGGATGGTTTCGGTGAAATCCCTTTTAAAGCCAAAGCCGACCATACCCTATAGCTTCCTCTTGAGCTTCATACAAGGACCCTCGATGACCCTCGGAATGCCTCCTCTTGGGCTTACAATACAAGGACCCATGGGCTTCTTAAAAGCATCCCCTTCATCCAATCGATTTCTCCTTGAGATTTAGGCGTTTATCATCTCTATGGAAGAAGTATCTCATCTATCACATCACATACAATCAAAACTTTTCAAACTCTTTTCAAACAAAATATATCTTAATCGTAAGTGGTAGCAACTTGTACACTCAAGTAAAACACCCAATGCTTACAATTAAAAGATTCAAATCTTTTCAAACATCTTTCTTAAACATGTAAGTGGTAACACTTGTACACTCAAGCAAAACACCTATAACTTCGACGAAAGAGTTTTTAAGTCAAAATTTTCAAAATGTATGTGATGAAATAGATTAGATACATTTTCATAAGATGACATTTATGCAATGTCTTCTTACTAACCTGTTGCTTCCACTAGCATAAGTGGGAACTACGATTGCTCGACTTTCTCAACATCCTTTTGAGAATACGTAGGCTGAGGTCTCATCCTTGCCGAGCAAATTTCTTTCTCCCTCAGACCAAACAAACCATAGATCCCTGATCAGAGCTACAAATGCTCTGATTCCCATTAAGGGATATGTACGAGAAGATCAAAGATCTTTGCGAGCACAATAATAACAAACACTAGGATCCCATATAATCTATCCTTCTTAAAATCCCAAAGGAGAAACTTTCCCAATCATAGAAATAACAATTAAAACACACAAACATATCAAACATATTCATATATAAAGCTATAGATAACTATATATATTTAGGGTGCTCCATCTATTCCCTTTATATAACAAACCCCTTACAGGAATCTCCCCAATGCGTTGCGTCTAGTTTGCGCTAGTCGTAATGCATATCATATCAATTGAGGGTATTAACAACTTTCCCCTTTTTCATAATCATTAAATCATAATTTCTTGTGTTGAAAATAATAAAGCTTGATGCTCGCGGCATCTTTATAAACAAATCAAAAGAGTAAATCGTTTCGAGCCAGAGGATTCGAATTGATTCGATTCCTAGCGTCACTTTTAAGCGAACACAACCCATTGTGGATAAGAAGTAACGGCTAGGAAACCAGGGTTGAACTGTTTCATAACTTTGGCTTTGATCTTCTCAGACATCTCAGGACGCATACGACGAACCTTTTGCTTTACTGGGAGAAAACCTTCTTTTGTCGGTAATCGGTGCACCACAATGTCTATGTCTAGACCTGGCATGTCTTCGTATGACCAAGCAAAAACCTCGATATAGTCTCGTAGTATCTAGACCAATCTTTCTTTAATACCGTTCTCAAGACCCTCTCCTATCTTGATTTCTTTTCTGTCTTCATCAGTACCTAGATTCACAACCTCGACTGGCTCTTTGTGTGGCTGTATAACCTGTTCTTCTTGTTGTAGCAATCTGACAAGTTCTCTTGGCACTTCACAATCTTCCTCACCTCCGTCTTCGGCTTAGTAGATCAGATTATCGAAGTCATATTTAGCAATAACAAAGTTGTTATCAATGAGATTCGGAGTGAATCTGCAGTGCATCACGTGGGTGTGTGTAAGAACACATAGCTTTTGAAGGGGTAATAAAGTAAAAGAAAGGAAAGAAAGCAATATTTTAAATGCAAAAGTCCAATGATTTTATTGAATAAAAATATGCGGATGACAAATAATAACCCTCAAAAAGCAATATGTTCATTTTCTTTATTGTGTATTTTCGCAATTTCATTTGATGGAAAGAAATCCTAACCCAGATTTAAGAAACATTTTAAGATCTAGGTGGGGGTATAGTCCTATTAACTTGTGAGAAGTCTCAGTACTTACGGAGTTAATTTGAGATCCCTCTCTCAATGGAGGTTGTCTTGGGAGTATTTGTGTTTAGCAAGTATTTGCGAAGACATTTTGCTTTCAAGAGAACTAACAGTGTGGTGTAGAACACATAACCCATCTGGCCATTTAGGATGTAGTGCGAGAATTATTCGTAAGCCTAGAATAGTGTTATCGAACTACGATCGAGCGAGTTTTCTTGAAAAATATTATTGGACTTGGTATTCAACAAATCGATAATATTTCAAAGAGAAGTGTTGAGCTGTATTATTAGTAGAACCGTTTCACGGATGAATAAGCCCTTAGAACTTACCCGTTTGATTCTTATCGTTGGCCTCATGCTCGTGACTTGAGCGCTTGACCGTGTGTATAACTACTAACCATGTTTGTAGCATTCATGCATTCATTCAAAACTTCATTTCTCTTCCCATTTCAAAGAATTTAGAGATTTTCTTTGTAAATATTTTAGGTTAGAGTGATGGGCGTCGGAGGAAGATTCACCAAGAGATACTGATTTAGAATTCGGCGTAGGAAAGTTGAAAGAGTTAGCATCCTTGGTAGAAGATCCCTCGGTTTTAAGCGCTATGGAACTCTTTTAACTATTCGAACACTAACGTTGATGAAGGACTTCTCAAAACTTTCGTTCGATTTTGATCAGATCTATCGCTATTTCATTTTCACGACTATCGATTGATGCCTACTTTGGAAAATGCGCACACATCCTAGGTATCTCGATATCGAACAAAGTGCCTTTCAATGGTTTGGAAGCCATTCCCAAGTCACCAGTCATTGCAACAATGACTCATTTAAAGAAATCTGAGATATACAAAAACCTAACTACCAAAGGAAAACTCTTAGGACTAACTTCAAAGTTCCTAATGGAGAAGGCTCTTAAATTCTACGGCCGGTAGTATGGTAGCCTTTGAAGCTATTTTAGCTTTACTCATCTATGGATTGGTGTTGTTTCCCAACGTCCCAAGTTTTGTTGATGTCAACGCCATAAGGATCTTTCTGATTGGAAATCCCGTTCCCACTTTACTTGGTGACACGTACTTCTCCATTCGTCATAGAAATCGTCAAGAAGATGGAACTATCGTGTGTTGTGTACCTCTGTTTTTCAAATGGATTGTCTCACACTTGCCTAAATCTCCTATCTTCCGTGAAAACAAAGACGATTGGCATTGGTCAAGAAGACTCATGTCTCTTACAAACGATGATATCCATTGGTATACCTTAGCAGACAATGAGATGGAAATCATTGAGAGATGTGGAGAATTTGCCAACGTACCTCTCATTGGTACAAAAGGAGGAATCAACTACAACCCATTCCTGGCGAGATGTCAACTTGGATACGCAAACTCTAGTAAACCTCTTGGTTTTACAGTAGAAAGTTACTTCTATCATGAAGGAGAGGATTCCCAAGGTTTGAAAGCCGAATGATCGAGCTTGGCATCACATCCGAAGGAAGGAAAAGGAAAGCAAGCGTGTAGCCATGAAATCTACACTTCTTGGGTAAAGAAAAGAGCAAAGGAATTCGAATGCCTTACGCTTATGAGAACCTATGTTCTCAACAACTTCCAAATCAACAATTTTTCCGTCGAGACTATGGGAAAATACCAAAGCTTTGGCCAAGATGAGGCTCGAGAAGGAGGCTTTGGAAGACAAATTCCTTAGGCGATCTTGAAAAAGCTTAAAGCAGGTCAAAGATCATGAAAAGGCGCTTTACTTCCGGATGAATGGCTCATGGAGAAAGATGAGAAGATTCGCGAGAAGATAGCGCGATCAAAAGATACATCAATGAAAGGAAAAAGCTTGAGGAAATGACAACCAGCGATCCTGCTCCCGATGGTGGAAGAAAGTCATTAAGCTAAAAGCGAGAAAGCTGAACTAAAAGCTCACTATGGAAAGGAAATCCTGAAGCTGAAGCTACATCAAGCCTTTGGATCTTCATCCGACGAGGACGTTTAATTAGTTTAGATTGTAATTTTTATCATTTATTTTATCATTTGTGTGAGCAATGCTCAAAAAACAAATTTGTTGTAATCTTCTTTCAATAATTAATAAAATATTTGTTTTCCATCCTAATATTTGCCAGAAATTTCTCTTTTAGTGTAAATTCTTTGGAAATCTTTCTTTACATTCATAATCATGCATCATACTTTGCATATCGAGTTTATTGTCTAGAGTTTGATCTTTTGGAATTTTTTCCAGATAGGAAAAGATCGCCAAGCTGTCGCGTCTTAGAGTTTCTCGACCACGTCCACAGCCTACTCGAACATACAATACACGTTCAAAAAGATGGAAAGTAATGGAAGGATTTGAGCAAGAAAATGTTGAGCTTCGTAGTACAGTGACAACACTGCAAGAAGAAGTGGAGAGACTCACTTCTTTGGTCAACTCATTGGCAGCAGCGCAAAGTCAACAACCGACATCGAGCAGTCAAAATCAAGCGGCGATTTGAGAAGACACTACTACCCGATTTCAAGCTGTTGCACCGATGGTTCACTCTTGATATGCCAGAAGGTTATCCATGGGGCATGCCTTTCAATTTCGGCATCGGATTTCGTCAACCGACTTCTCAAGTACAAACAACCACGCTTGAAGTACCTACTTTGCAGAACTCAACACTTACTCCGCAACATGGAATAACTTTTCCGCAGGTAACTATGACGGTTTCTCAGCCGATCATAGCGAACTCGACTTCGAAGTGCACACTCTGCAGACGAAGAAATTCACCATATTCCAGGCGATAACACGAACCCTCGTGGTTCAATGGAGAACCTCTAGGAATAACTCCTCAAAATGCAGCTTGAGATTAAAACAATTCGTGGGAAAGAATTGTTTGGGAAGAACGCCCATGATCTTTGCTTAGTTCCTCGCGTAAGGATTCCCGCAAAATTCAAAGTCGCTTACTTTGAAAGTACAAAGAAACTCCATCACGAGTCATCTTCGATGTATGCCGGGAAAATGTCTCGTACGACAATCACGATTGTTAATCCATTACTTCAAGATAGTCTTACGGTGCCTTTGAAGTGGTACATGGGATTAGACAATGTGAGTATCCTAACATTCAATGACTTAGGTGAAGCCTTCATACAAAAATACAAATTCAACTTGGATATGGCCCCGGATCGGGATCAACTCCGCTCCATGTCTCAAAGGAAAGAGACATTCAAAGAATCGCTCAACGATGGAGGAAATGCTGAGTCAACCCACCATTAGAGAAAGAGATGACCAAGGTTTTCTTAAACACTCTCGGTTCATTCTACTACGAACGAATGATCGCTAGCGCTCCCGGAGATTTCACCGAGATGGTAAGCATGGGGATGCGGCTAGAGGAAGGAGTTCGAACAGGACGCCTAACCAAAGAGGTAGGATCTTCCAGTGGAACTAAGAAGGTTGGAACCAGTTTTCCAAAGAAAAAGGAACATGACATAGGAATGGTATCCAGAGGGAAACCACGAAAGAATGTCAGCCGACAACAACAGGTAGCTGCCATAGCACCCGCTGTTAACACAAGTTCAAACACAGGAATTGCTCCGCAGTTCCAACAAACTAAACAGCCTCGTCAACAGGCTCAGCAGTTCAACAATCAAAACCGTGCGCCTCGGGTCTCGCAATTCGACCCAATTCCGATGACGTACATAGAACTATACCCCGCATTAATAGAAAGGAATCTTGTACAGACAAGGTCACCACCTCCGGTCCCAGAAAAATTGCCATGGTGGTACAAAGCGGACGTATCTTGCCCTTTTCATCAAGGGGCACCGGGCCATGATCTTGAGCATTGCATAGCGTTAAAAGCGAAAGGAGATTAGTAAGGTCTAATCTTCTTTCCTTTAGAAATACAAATCAAGCGTGCAAGCAAATCCACTTCGATCCACGGTGGACATATAGTGAATCGATACTAAGGAATACGGATCGGTATCTCGTCACGAGATGTGAATCGATAAGAGGAAACTTGGTGCATCTCCATGATACATCTGATACAATGGGCGCCTTAACTAAACACGATTCGCACTTGCAACATCTGCTTCAAGAATCTCAGGATGTCCCACCATAAGCGGACATTCAACGATTGCTAGACATTGGTGACATACAGATCTACAGAAACAGAGATGACTATGACGTAAATACTATTGGGCATTTTCCGCATGAGCTTTTAGTCTCAGATATCAACTCGGAAAATCCCGAAGTAAACGTTATTGTCGCCTATTTAAATGTACCCAAGCATGTGGAGATTGAATATAACGGTTCAAACGTTCCAGAGTCTCCTTTGGTGATTTGCCTACCCGGTCCTGTTCTATACAATTCTAATAAAGCGATTCCCTATCAATACAATGCAACTATGATAGAGGATGGGAAGAAGAAACCCATGCCGACTCTTCCAGCTAATGTCAACATAACTGAGATAGGACGAGTAACGCGAAGTGGACGAGTACATACTCGTTGCCACCAAAACCGCTGTTGTTATTGTCGGACAAAATCCGGTTAATGTATCTCGAGAATCACAAGTTCCGTTGTCAATCAAGCACAAATGTTGGTGCGCTGATAGAACCGACGTTAACCCAGATTTTGATGAGATACTGAAGCTAATCAAGAAAAGTGAGTACAGAGTCGTGGATCAGCTGATGCAGACTCCCTCCAAGATTTCAATACTATCTCTACTTCTGAATTCCGAAGCTCACCGAGAAGCTTTGATGAAAGTACTAGATCAATCTTATGTAGATCATGACGTGACTACAGACCAGTTTGGAGGAATTGTGGGCAACATAACAGCTTGCAACAATCTAAGTTTCAGTGATGAGGAACTTCCAGAATAAGGAAAAGATCACAATCTGGCTCTGCATATCTCGATGATTTGTCAATCAGATTCCCTGTCCAATGTACTAGTAGATACCGGTTCATCCTTAAACGTAATGCCAAAAACGACTCTCGCTCGTTTGGCTTACAAAGGAACACCGATAAAGTTCAATGACATAGTGGTAAGAGCCTTTGGCGGGTCAAGAATTATTGGGGAAGTGGATCTCCGATGACAATTGGTCCGCATACTTTCCAAATCACCTTCCAGGTCATGGATGTGCCAGCTGCCTACAGTTGTTTGCTAGGAAGACCATGGATCCACGAGGCAGAAGCAGTGACATCCACTCTCCATCAAAAACTGAAATTCACAGTAAATGGGAAGCTAGTAACCATCACCGGTGAACAAGCTTTGCTCATAAGCCATTTGTCCAGTTTTTCTTTCATCACAGCCAACAACGTTGAAGGGACACATCTCCCAGGACATCCATTAGAAGATGAATCTACTAGCAAAAGTAGATCATCTATTTCTTATAAAGAAGCGAGATAGTGAAAGATGGTAATCTGCGGGTTGGGGACAAGTAATCAAACACATCAACAACGAGACAAAAGGCTGGATTGGATTTGCTCGGTGTTCCCAAAGACAAGCAAAGGGATGAAGCACTTCGCCCTATCAAAGAAGTATTCTACAGTGGGGGTTTCTTAAACCCTGTTCTTCAAGAAGTTAACGTTATTACCGTTGAAGGTGATGAAGACGATCTCTCTTGATCTGAAGAGTGGAGCACTTATCTAAACAACCACGAATCGTGTCTCGGGAAGAATCTTATGCACCATAATATCCTCAATGATCCATTCAAAGGCATGTCCTACAAAGGAATGAAAATCTTGTCATACGAAGTTTGGGATACGGTAAGTTTGACTACATGGTGAGATACCTTTGCCGAAAGCTCAAAAATCGAATTGAAGATATCCGCCCACGGATGGGGAGATTCTTTTGAATACCTAGTCAACGGAAGGAGCATACATCTTCCGATCCATCAATCGATCGAGGTTCCAAACGAAGATCTTTGCTTTACGCTGTGGAGTCATTAAACGGATCCTAACTATTACTACATCAGCGTGATTGCGAGGATCAAGAATACGATTCGGGATACGAATTGGAAAGTGTCTCCGACAATGAGTCTCTACACTCGGAAGATTGGAGGGTACATCCCCAGAATTCAACACAAATGCCAATAGAAAGTACATATGCTGTATCCCATGCTTCCCGATCTATTCATCAAGCCGAAGAAGATCGTTTCAGCAGCACCAAAGGCAAGGTCCTTCGTCCAGAGTCTTCAAGCCTGCTCGACCAGCGACCAAAGTCTACTCAAGGATTAAACCAAGCGGAAAAGCTGTCCAGTACCTCGACTTCCAAGGAGTTCGCCCTCTTGGAAACACATTGAAGTTCGAATAATGTTCATAGTTCTGAGTAGTTTATCTTTGCTTTTGTTTTGAACTCTCGCTTCGCCCAGAGTGAAGTGATGTTTTATAGGGTTTAGCTTTTAAATAATTTCTCTTTGTCTTGCCCAAGACAAATGAGTTTGTATTTTAGGGTCGTGTTTCATATTGTGAATCATAAATAAAATGTGTTGTTTTGTTTCCACACTTTGTGTTTATTTTTTTATTTTTACCCTTTCTTGGAAATGATAATCCTAAAAAACACAGTAAAAATCTTCAAAAAAAAAATATAATCTGCATACACTTTCACATTAACTTTTTCTATAAAAAAAACGAAAAAAAGAGTTAATTAATCAAACATAAATCAAATATGAGATTAACGGATGGACAGGATCCATTGAGCATAATAACTCTATGCTCTCGACTTTGAAATCCCGTGAAGTCGCCAAGGAAAGTTGAAGAAGAGATCGGATGAGATTTCTCGATTACTTAAACACGAGGAAAGAATCATTGACCTCACAAGGCCTTTAGGGCAGTTAACTTGGGTTACGGAAGACAAAAAAGTAAATATCGGGCTTCACTCGGACAACGTCAAGGCGATAGATCTTCTCAAAGAATATCGATGTGTTCGCTTGGTCCTACTCATACCCCAAAATTTGCCCTCCATTTACTCAAAGATTTCATACATCTATACTCAAGGATTCCTCGAGAGTTGATCGGATAAACTCTCTCTAGACAATCAACCCAAACTAGGGTTTGGTATCTCTCGAGCCAAGATGGACTTCCAACATCTCAATGGTCTTCATGCCTCCTCATATGCTTTAAAGATTCTCCATGTCAAGTTTCAAGCCTCACAAGTCAAGTTTCCTCAAACAATTGCTCAGATGGTTGAAAATCAGTTGTATTGGACAAAAAGTCAATTGTGGTCAACATACAGTCAAACTTCATAATTTTGGTCAACATCCTCATTTTGAAGTTACATTCATCATTTGATCAAGGGTTGATCATGATTCATCAAGAAAACTCAAGATTTGCTCAAAAGTCAAACTTTCTAAATTAGGGTTTCTAGGTGAAAAGTCAACTGAACTTTGTTGATCATAACTTTCTCATACTTTCTCGAAATTTTCCACCACCTCTTGTTTTGAAGGAAATTCAATTCTCTACAACTTCATGTCTCACAAGAATGTCTAAAAATGCTTCATTTGAGAGGTATAGCTCAAAACATTACGGGTCATTTTCAAAGTCAACAAAAGTCAACTTTTGATTTGAAGATATATTGAGCATGGTAACTCAATTGAGATGAAACCAAAGACATTGTTTAGAGGACTCTTAGAGCTTTCAAAAGTCCAAGAACACTCAAAAATGTGGAAAATTGAGCAAGATACACCATTCGGAAGTTGGGCAATTTTGAATGATTGCACAAAAGGACATTTTGGTCAAATTGCAAAATTTTCCAAATGGGCCTATAATCTTTTGATCCAAACTTGTTCATGACAATATTCTTGACCCATAAATGCTTGGCATTGGTAATTTTCTATTTTTGTGATTTATATTTGAATTTTATAACATTTAATTCAAAAATAAATTATGTAAAATATGAAAATTAGGTTATTTTTCAATTAAGTTGGATTTATATCTTTCTTAATGTCCAAGAAAGCCCAATACACTTGCCAATTTCGTGCATGCTCACACATTGATGGGAAAATCAAATTTTCTTCGAAATTTGATTTTATTTGGAAAGAATTCAATGCACATTCAATCTCAATCTTTTTCCTTGTTTTTTCTCTTCCAAAACCCTCTATAAATATCAAGCAATGCAGCCAGCAATGAGGACGAAACCCTAATCCTAAAAACCACCCAAACTCTTGCAAAATTTTCATCAACGGGGTCCACATCGCGACTTTGATTTTCAAACATCACGTAGCGTGTACTTATATTCAAATGATTTCAACTTTCCCACCAGTGTCAAGTGGTGCGATGGTTAAGGCGCTCAGCATTCGGATACTCTCGAGTCTGAGTTCGATTCACTGGCACGGTTTTAGTTTCTTTTCCCAAACTTCAACTTTTCAATATTTTCTATTTTCTAATTTATTTAATATTTTGCATGTTATTTTAATTCTTTTCATGATTTATTTTATGCATTAAAAATTCATCAAAAATATTTATTCTTTTACATTGTTTTCTAAAATCTTTATTTAATTTAAAAATTAAAAATACATTTTGCATGCATATTTATTTTTATTCATATTTTGCATTTAAATCATTGTTAATTAGTTTTTAATTATTAAATTGCATCTAAAAATCCCAAAAATTATTTTAACTTATTTATCTTATTTCCATATAATAATTTTTCCATATAAAAATTGCATTTTTCTAACATTTTTTATTCGATTTCATCATATTTCCGATTTCTCATCGTTTCACGAGTTGCTCGATTCGGACGTTTTCTTTTTATCGTTTTATTTTCCAATAATGTAATTGTTCATGGGATGTAATAGTTTAATTTAGGATTTTACCGCATTTTAAATTATGTATCGCCCAAAGCCTTGTAATAGCGTGGGACATTTACTTTCCGCATTTTACATTCCGCATTTTATTTCGCACCTATAAATTGCTAGTAATTAGGCGTGTATGGCAAGATAAAATTGAACATAGCTCACTAATCTTCAAGATAATATACGAAATCAACACACTTCTTTCACACACGCACCTTAGGGTAATTCTCTCGTTGCCTTTGAATTCAAAATGGTCATGTCCCTCGAGCGTAGAGGTATTCTAGCACCGTTGCCTTCAAACAAATCATCATAGTCCCTTCGATACAAAGATCATAAGACCCACGATGTCGCCTCCGAATACATGATCTTGACCCTCGATTGTCGCCTCGAAAATGATGATAGTCCCTTGAATGTGCTAGGATACTTCCACAAGTTGCTTTCTATGACCATCCGATGTCCTTGAATGTCCGCTTACATCCAGAATGGAGCTACCTACTAACTAATGGTATGGCTAGCGCTATTCTAAAGGAATGTAAGTACAACAAAGCGACCAATTAAGGTGGGTAAATAAGTCTTTTAGTTGCTTGCTCTATCAAATGCTTTTCACACCACACACTTTTTCAAAGTTCAAATTCTTTTCAAAACAAAACATTTCGAACACTTTGTATACACTCCTACATGAGTCATTACAAAGTCAAAGCGAAATGCCTTTTCAAAACATTTTGTCAAACACACGAAAGCAATTTTAAAAGTGATCTAGAGCAACTAAGAGCCCGTAGATAACTACGGATGGAAAGGTGCTAATACCTTCCCTTTTCATAACCATTCTCCCGAACTAGAATCTAACGAAGGTCTTTTACATTACTTTTACCTTCCCTTAATTGGATAAAAATAAAAGTCGGTGGCGACTCTTGCTATCCGCACATTTGGATACAAAATCCTACAAAGTCGAGTTCACCGTATTCTGAGCTGGCGACTCTGTGAGGAATACACCTAAAGAGAATTGCCTTAGGGATTTCTAGATCATCTTTTTGCTTTTGTTTGCCTTGTATGCTTTATCTTTAAGGTTGCTTGGGTATTATATTGTTGGGGATCCTACACGGATCGGGTTTCCTTTTAGGTAAGTAGCATTAGATCATCGCGACCGTTAGGCGTATAACTAAGCGGTCAACATGATGGCTACGTTAGCGTGACACTTTGGTTGTCGATACTCTTCATTCCCAAGTTGAAGATAGTATTTGGCTTCTGCGTGGTGTCATCAGCGCTAACTAAACTTTTAGAACCTTAATTGACCCATCTTGGCCATTAGAAGGTAGTGAGATGGCGGCTTTGAGTGTAGACGAGGTTGGTTGATACTCGATGCTACGCTCATTGAGATTAGACTTTTGGGACATTTCGATCGACCACTTGGCGTCGTATTGAAATAGCGCCTCGAGAAAGATCGTGATGTGAGATTCCTAGAACCGGTTACTATTATAGGACAGGATGAACCAACTCAAACTTTTGGTAGGGTAATCACCTATACCTCATGCAAGCCTTAAACCTAGGCTCATTGTGTGAATTGTTTGTGTGCTAAACATGACATCATGACATCATTCGCATTGCATATCATTTCTAACTATTTCAAGGACCTAGGGATTTATCTTTGCTCTTTTGTAGGGATTATGGCTTCTAGAAAGACTATCGAATCAACTTCATGGGTATCCTTCTCAACTCAAAGAATTGGTTTGAAATTCCGACCATGCTCGGTTCATCAAAAGACATGGTTATCTGCTTGATTTGGTTATCTCGGTTTGAAGAAGATATGATGCATGTCTATTCGGTTCTTTGATCAAAACACCATTGCTTTACATTTCCAGTTATCGGTTGGTTCCTACCTTAGAAGAGTTCTCTAAGCTACTTGGGATACCTATTCTTGACCAAATGCCATTCACGGTTTAGAAAAGGTTCCTAAGTTCGAAGACATCGCATCACCTTACATCTTAGCGTTCGGATATTGAAGCCAATTGGGAAACTAGAAGTGGAGTTAAGGGTTTACTTTCAAGTTTCTAATTAAGAAGCAGAATTCCTCAAAGTTATGAGTTTCCATGCATTTGAGAATGTTGTGGCCTTGCTAATTTATGGTTTGGTTCTATTTCCTAACTCGGATCAATTCATCGATATCAATGCCATCAAATTGTTTCTTACCAATCCGATGCCTACTTTACTTGGAGATATCCTACATTCTCTCCACACGTACTACTAAGCGACAAGGAACTCTCATGTGTTGTGTCCCGTTACTTTCAAGGTGGTTTATTTACACCTTCCTCCATCGATTTGAAGAATGAACAAAGGTTGAGATGGTCTCAAAGATTGATGTCACTCTCTCATTCGATATCCGTTGGAATCTTTTCTCTCAAAAGTTTCACATTCATTGAGCGTTGTGGAGAATTCCCTAATGTACCCTACTTGGTATAAGGGTATTACTTACAACCCTTCTCTAGCTCTCGTCGGTTTGGTTTTGCCGAAGAGATGGTCCACATGATATGCTTCTCCAAGATGTTGTGTTCGACTACAATCACGATCTCGAATTACCAAGCGAAGGTTTATACGCTTGGGGCATGGTAAAGAAGGCGATACCAAGACTTTGGGGCACGAACTCCATTCCTTGGGACCTTACCTCAAATGGAGTGCGAGCTCGAGCTCAAAACCTCATGATGCCATTCACGCCTATTTTACCGGTAATTATGGAACTGTTGCTATAGGTGGCGTACCTATCTTGTTCTCCATCGACATGCCTCGATTTTGAAGACTTGAAGAGATCTGGATTCAACAAGAAGAAAGGGATACCTTTGAAGCTCGGTGCTATGCAAGCGAGAAGAAAGTGCTAGAGTTGACAAAGCTACTTCATGAGGCGAAACATCGCCTACATCGGCACCAAGAGGAGCGCCCATGGGAGACTTAGAGCTTTAGGATGTTTATGTTTTCTTTTATTGTTTGAACTATCTCTTGTACTTAAAAGAAAAAGAATAATAAAGTACTAATAAATGTTTGTTCATTGCTTGTTTAACAAATTTAAATCTCTTAGGTCCTTGAAAACATTGCATTGCATTAGCATAAACATCATAGCATATATAACATTGCATCACGGTACATTGGAGATTGGTTTTCTCATTTGCTCGCTATTTATTTTAGCGAAATGGCTCTTGAGCAATTGTCAAAGATCTCGGGCTCGAGAATGCTCGGTTTCGTGAGATGTTCACTGAACTTGGTCCAAGGCCAAGAAGATTTGAAGAAGCTCATCAACAAGAAGAAGAAGGTTGTTGGTCTCCTCGACATGGGTAGGCGTTTCAAAGGGGTCCAAAAGTGGTCGGTCGGATCGAGCTCTGAAGGAAGTGTCCATGGGGTACCAAGGGTGATGAAGATGACCGGCGTGAGCCAAAGAAAGAAGGAGGGACCGCTACGATTATAGCGATACTCGATGAAGATGACAAGTACAAACAACTTGAAGACCGTCCGAATCTTGTGGAAAACGAAGATGTCGGGCTGAATTTTGATGATTTGAGTCTTGTTCACAGTGTTGTGATTCCTCCCAAGTTCAAAGTTCCTACTTTTGCTAAGTATGATGGCATGTCTTGCCCTAAGCTGCATTTGAAGTCCTATGTCGGAAGATCAATCCCTTGATGACGAAAGTTGTGGATGCACTATTTTCAAGAGAGTTTGTCAGGAACTCAGTTGGAATGGTATTATCGACTAGAGAATGATGTATCCGTACTTGGGTGACTTAGCGATGCTTTCTCTGAGATAGTATGAGTACAATCTGAATTGACACCCTTTCGTACAACTACAAAGCATGTCTATGGGTGTGACGAGAAGTTCAAGGAATATGCTCGAGTGGAGAGATCTAGCGAGTTCAACCACCCTTGTCCAATAGGGAGTTGGTTGATATGTTCATGGGAACAACAGCAGGCCCGTTCTTCAATCATCGATTGGAAATTCTTCATCGGATTCACCAGGTGATATTGACGGTGACGCATTGAAGGCGGTATCAGAGTGGGAAGATCCATGTAGAGTCATCTTCAATCTGCGAAGAGATCTTTTGGTGCTAAGAAAGAAGCTAATCTTGTGTGGTCGGAAAAGCCGAGCCAAGACCGACCGCTCAATCGTAGGGGCGGTTGTGATCTCGATCCTACATTAGCACAACCTCGGTGAGACAGCGTGGCGAGCAGCGCCACGAAGGCGGTTCACGAAGATCAACATGCCTTTGTCATGAGCCTTGCAACACATGTTGAGCAGGGTGATTACCTTGAGGATCCTCCTCGAATGTCAACACTTCCTCTCAGTACAATCCTAATGCTAAGTGTGCTTACCATTCCAACAGCCGAGGCGACGACAATTGTTGGGCTCACGAAGAACAAGATTCAAGATATGATTGAAGCTAAGCGATTGAGTTTGATCCTCCATTGAGACTCGAATGTGATCAGCGCCTATGCCTAACCATGACAAGAGTTCCAATCTTTGTTGGTGATGATACTTATGTTTTCAACATAGATGACTTGACCATTCCTCGATGGTATTAAGAAGAATTTGTTGCAAGCGGTGTCGATCCGGGATGCCGGAGAGCGTCGTTGGTGCCCATCGCACTTTTGATGGTTGTGCTTGGTTGAGAAGCGTGTTCGATGCATGATGGATAACCGTGAGATACTATTTACGAAACCACACTGCGACGTGTGAAGAAATGTCTAAGTTGAAGATTGACAATCGACAGCGTACCATCATGTGGGATACCTTGGGGCAGCCAAGTGGAAAATATGATTACATGGTGAAGTACATCACGATAGTTACAAGATTCCTATTGAAGATGTTAAAGGCGAGGATGGGGTGACGATTTCCGAAGACTATCTTGATGTTAACACTGATAAGTTTCCTCTGTGATCCACATGCCTAGGTGGCTCTCATTATCACTTCTCCAGACCGGTTCCATATTCCTCGACAAGGCTATCCCTTGGAACTATGGGTGATGTTTACTATCATGGTGTCAAGCAAGATCCTCGACAATTGAAGATCTTACCATTGGAGCTTCTATTCGACATTGACAACATCACGGATCTAGTAAGGTGACCGAGAAGGAAGGTATTCTCTCGAGATCTCTCCTCCAAAGACAGCTGCGACTCCTTCGCATTCCGTCTACTCACCAATATCGACTAGAGGAAAAGAACCGGTGACTCATCTGCTCGACGGAAGTACCAAGGAAGTTCTTGAAGACACCTCAAGCGAAATGGAGGAAATTCGAAGATTATCAAGAAGAGTGACTACAATGTTGTGGAGCAGTTGGGACGAGACTCCGTCCAAGATCTCCATGCTTGCTGCTTCTTGTGCTCGAGGCTCATGCTAATGCCTTGGTGAAGTTTTGAAGAATGCTCACGTGCCTCAAGACACTACCTTGATCGATTCGAAGTTTGTATTGCTAGCACGGCTGCCAACAACGGCCTAGGCTTCTCGATCTTGATTTGACTCTATAGGAAAGAAACATAACAAAGCCTTGCACATCTACTGTTGAATGCAAGGGTACTACATTATCTCATGTTTTGGTTGACAGGTTACTGCTCGAATATCCTACAAAGCTTTTGATCGACTTGATGTCGAAGGGTTGGTTACGAGACCGGTGACATTATTGTGAGCTTTTGATGGTTCTAGCGACGGTGCTTGGAAACTCATTCTGTTAAAGTCGGTTCCCGGACTTTTGACTCCACTTTCTTTGTCATGGACATCCGTCCGACTCTCTTGCCTACTTGGGCGCCTTGGATACATGGGGCGTTATTACCTCTACCTTGCATCGAGCTGAAATACCGGTGAAAGGAAGGTTGTCACGGTATGTGGTGAAGAAGAGTATATAGTCGGTCATCTACGGTCATTCCGATACCTCGAGATGGAAGGTGAATTCTTGAGACTCCTGTCAAGCTTTTGAAACAATTCCCAGTCATGCTTGACTCTCCGGTCCTCTGAAGATGCTAAAGTTCCGCCTAGGATGGCCTCATTGAAAGATGCTCGAGCTCTTTGTTGAACAAGGAGGTAGTGCTATTTGGGGACAGCTCCCGATCTTCCTTTCAAATCGACAAAGGCTGGTTTAGGCTTCACCATCAAGGTCGAAGATGATCGCGCGAGCGTGCGGTAACTTCCTTTCGCATCGGCAGTGGAATCCATGCTATAGAAGGCGGCGACAAGCGGCCCGACAGCAAGTGGATCTTCGACTCGGATCATGGGCTCGACAATTGGAAGGCCGAAGGCGTCATACCAATCTCCTTTAGCCGGGAGTAATTGCTCTTGTTTTGTTTTGCTTTTCGTATTTCTTTATGTTTTGAACAATAAACTTTGAAAGCCTAGTGCCTTGCGGGGCATCATGGCTCGTTCTGCGAGGTTATTATCATCGTTTGCGTATTTTCATTCAATAAATTCGTTGGACTTTTGCATTCAATTGTTTGTTTTCTTTCTTTTGCTTTATCACCCTTCAAAAGCTATGTGTTTCTTACACACCCACGTGATACAACTGAATCACTCGAATCTCGTTAATACGGCTATGCTAGTGCTAAATATGACTTGATAATCCGATCTACCAAGCGAAGAAGAAAGTGAGGAAGATTGTGAAGTGCCGGAGAACTTGCAGGGCGCTACGGCAGAAGAAGCGAGTTATCTGACCACGAAGACAAGTTGAGGTTGTGAATTTGGGTGCGACGAAGGCAGAAAAGAGATCAAGATAGGAGCGGGTCTTGAGAGCGTGTTAAAGAAAGGTTGGTTCGGATGCTACGAGACTATATTGAGGTTTTGCTTGGTCATACGAAGACATGCGAGGTTGGACATTGATATTGTGGTACACGATTGCCGACAAAGAAGGTTTTCTCGGTGAAACAGAAGGTTCGTCGCATGCGTCTGAGATGTCGAGAGAAAATCAAAGCGAAGTTATGAAGCGGTTCAACGGTTTCTTTGTCACCTCTTATCCCGATGGGTTGCAAATGTGGTACCGTGCCTAAGAAGGATGGTAAAATGCGAATGTGTGTGGATTACGAGAGATCTGAACAAAGCAAGTCAGAAGCGATTTTCCACTTCCTCATATTGATGTTACGGTTGACAACACCGCTCGGCATAAGGTTTTCTCCTTCATGGATGGTTTCTCGGTTACAATCGGATCAAAATGGCTCCGAAGACATGGAAGACTACTTTTGTTACGGTGGGGCACTTTACGCTACAAGGTTATGCCGTTCGGATTAAAACGCGGGTGCCACTTATCGGTGCTATGGTGACATTGTTTCATGACATGATTCATCACGAGATAGAGGTCTCGTCGGCGACATGATAGCTCGATCCGCGGTGAAGAAGAACATCTTGATCATTTAAAAAGCGTTTGATAGGTTGAAGAAGTCTGGTTGAGACGAATCCCAACAAGTGCACTTTGGAGTCGGATCCGGAAAACTCCTAGGGTTTGTTGTCGGTAAAAGGTATTGAGGTTGACCCGCCAAGGTTAAAGCTATTCAAGAGATGCGCCCCGCCGAGAGAAGGAAGTCGAGAGGTTTCTTGGGCGATTGAACTACATTGCGATTCATTGCACACTAGCGCTACTTGTGAGCCAATCTTCAAGTTACTAAAAAGATCAAGTAGTGGAATGGAATGCGATTGCGGATCGCTTTTGACAAAATCAAGGGTACCTACGAAATCCTCCTATCACGATGCACTTGAAGGAAGACCTCTTATCATGTACTCGGTGTTAGAGAACTCAATGGGGTGTGTGTTGGGGCAACATGGCGAGTGCAGTCGAAAAGAGCATGCAATATACTACCTTAGCAAAAGTTCTTGTGTGAAACAAGATACTCCATGCTCGAGAAAACTTGCAAGCTTTGGCTTGGGCTTTTCGACTAAGGCAATATGTTGACTCACACTACCTTGTTGATTTCAAGATGGATCAATAAAATACATATTTGAGAAACCAGCTCTCTCGGGAAGAATAGCAAGATGGCAAATGATCTTGACCGAATATGACATCGATTACACTTCTCGAGGCGATCAAAGGAAGTGTAGTAGCGATCATTTGGCTCATCAAGCCGTAGATGACTATCGATCTATGCGGTTAATTTCGAGATGAAGATGTTTTACTAGTCACAGTTGCGAAGAACCGAGGCCAGACGAAGGACACGAACAAGGATCGATGGACTATGGTCTTTGATGGAGCCTCAAGCGCGCTTGGCAATGGCATTGGCGCCATCATTACATCCCTACGGTTCGCCTTTCACTTGATTATGTTTGGTTGCACTAACATGGCGGTCTGGCGTGCATCATGGGTATTAAAGCTGCTATTGACTTAAGAATCAAGTTCTTACAAGTGTATGGAGACTCGACTTTGGTGATCGGTCGAGATAAAGGCGAGTGGGATCGAAGCATCCGAATCTCATTCCGTATCGAGCATGTTCGAGTTTGATTCCCTACTTGAAGATTACAATCATATTCCACGAGAGAGAATCGGTTGGCGAACGCATTAGCTACTATGTCGTCTATGTTCAAGGTCAGATGGGACAACGAGGCTCCCGGATCATCATTGAGAGTTCGACGAACCAGCGTATTGTTGTGAGCTTGGCCGAGAGAGAAACCTTGGTACTATGGCGTGAAGAGGTATCTTGAGACTCGGAATATCCAGCGAGGCATCATTAATGATAAAGTTCATGAGAAGATTTGCATCAAATTCTTTCTCGCAACGACATCTTATACAAAGCGCAACCACGACTTGTGCTTACTCCATTGTGTGACCGGAAAGCGACAATGCGTATCATGGAAGAGTTACGAAGGCGCATTTGGTACCCACTCGATGGACACACCATGGCTAAGAAGATTTTGAGACGAGGTTACTATTGGTCCACCATGGAGGCGATTGTCACCGCTTCGCTCGATCTTGTCACAAGTGCGGTTATCGACAAAGTACCGTACCTCGGTACCTCTACGAATGTTTTAACTTCTCCTTGGCCTTTTGCAATGTGGGGCATTGACATGATTGGAGAAATTAAGCCCACGACTTCCAATGGACATCGTTTCATCCTTGTGGCAATCGATTACTTTACCAAGTGGGTAGAAGCGATCGTATGCATCATTACCAAGAATGTTGTGGCTCGATTCATCAAACATAATCTTATCATCGGTATGGCACCCGAAAGGATTATCACGGATAACGGTTCTAATCTCAACAATAAGATGATCCGAACTCTTGCGATTCAAGATCAAGCATCACAATTCTTCTCCATATCGGCCTAAGATAATGCGCGATGGAAGCCGCCAACAAGAACATTAAGAAGATTATCTGAAGATGGCATGACTTACAAAGATTGGCAGAGATGTTACCATTTGCTCTTCATGGTTATCGCTTTCGTACGAACATCGAGGGCAACCCCTTCTCTCTCTTGTATCGGTATGGGCCGTCTTACCCATCGAGGTTCGGATACCCTCGACGAGTCCTCCGAGGCGAGTTAGGCGAAGGCGATTGGGTCAGACTTGACCAGTTAATTTGATTGATGAAAAGCGACTCATCTGCCATGTCTGATTATCGAAGCGAATGATCGAGCATTTAACAAGAAGGTCAAGCAAGGTCTACCAAGTCGGTGATCTAGTAGTCAAGCGCATCATTCTTCCACAAGGTGATCCAGGGGCAAATGGACTCCCACTTATGAGGGACGTTTGTAGTCAAGGCGTATTTTCCGGCGAGCTATGATACTTAGCACCATGGATGGTGAAGACTTCCACACCACAGCAGCGAGGACATAGTCAAAAATACTACATGAAATAGACCGCTGGGTCGGCGACCTAGGCAAAAATAAGGGCATCTGGCGAACCAAAGGTTCGGGCAAAGTTAAGGATATATACAAAACATGTACACCGGCAGTCGAAAACACGAAAAGGCGCTTGGGCAAAAAAGTATCGATGGTGAAAAATCAAAAGGCGGTCTAGGCAAAAGTTAGGGATTTAAGCGTCGACTATGTCTCTTCGGATCACTGCTTCCGACTACTATCATTCAAGAGTTCAAATGGCGAAGATCGATTACTCACTTTCTCTTGACGGCAAGGAGATGAGATAGTCGAAATATATGAGTACTAGCATAGTTGGAACTTACGAGATTGTTTCCATAGCTTTTTACCTTTCTTGTGTACAAACTACTTGGCCATCGCCACATTTCAAATAGATGCAAGTTCTTTCTCTTTACAATTTTCACTTTTGTGGTTTGCATAAAGTCAATTTGCTTTGAATGATTACGCATTTGACAATAAAAATCTCTTGGCGAACATGCGTGAACATACAAAGTACTTACTACGAGCTCCGGAATTGGGATGACTGCGAAAGTCACCAAAGCATTCCCCAGGCATGATCCCGCAAAGGTGTCACTCACAACACAATTTCCCGTGAGCAAAGGGAATCCATGAGTTGCAATTCCACTCAGCAAGTAATGTTACATCAGGTCTCAGCGGTAACACCTCACCCCGGTCAAAGTATTTATCCCATGGTATCTCTCCCGTCCCTTTTCCCCGGTAGCGGTATCGGACAAACTTGGTCGGATAGTGCATCGGAGGAACCATCTTCATTCCCGGCCGGAGATTACAAGTTCGACTCTTCCAGCCCGGTCTCCGGCAACTATCAAATGCTCTCGGTGAGATCTACACCAGATCCCGATAGAGCACCTCCTAAATTTCCTCGGCGGGATCTACATACAAGGTCCCCAGCGGATCGCCTCCCGATTCTCCTCCGGGTCTATATGAGATTTGACAACGAGCTTCTCAATCTCTACCTTCCTCGACAATATCTAGGCCCAAGACTTGGTCGGATAGTGCATCGGAGGAATCGGGATATCTTTCTTCTCCTTCAGCGGGATCTCACCTACTCAATTCCCAGCGGAGTCGAAATCCTCAAGCAGGCATCGCATCTTCTTCAAGATGGATATGTTTTGAAATACCACACATCTATCATTCATACAGTCATAATTCATGCATATGTCATTCATATACTTGTGCATCATACTTTGCATAAACTAACCAAATTTTCTATCAAAGTTCTCTTGTTTTTCAAAAGTAATTGATTATAGCATAGCAGGTCGAGTTAAGCCCGAATCGGCGGAAAACTATCGAAAGACCCCTTGGTTGTCCTCCGACGGTCGAGATTAAGCCCGAATCGGCGGGAAAACTATCGAAAGACCGCCCTTGGTTGTCCTCAAACGGTTGGTCAGGATTAAGCCGAGCGAAGCGGAAAACTATCAAAGACCTACTGGTTATCCTCCGATACTGAGCATTGGATCAACACCCGATGCACAGGGAAGCTATCCACATTTTGCCAACTACAATCTCCCTCGGAGTAATCGACCACGATTTATTCGACCTCTTCCTATTATCAGCGGACTCTGAGCAAGCGACTCGGTTGCCTTGGATGGCATCTTAAGCCCATCTCGAGCTACTTATCAACGATTGCTTCACTTTTAGAATCTGCATATATGGTTAAAAATCAATACAAACCAATAACTTCATTCAAAATGAACACGAAGTCTAACGTATGACTCCTCGGATGGCATCTTAAGCCCGTCTCATGCTCCTTCGGGCGTCTGAGCCTAGCGTGCGGCTCACTCCCGGCATCGATCTTTCGGATGGCATCTTAAGCCCATCTCCGTCAATTCTCCTATCAACATTCTCGAGTCTAGCGTCACGACTCATCCTTGACCAAAGTATCAAATGGCATCAGTAGCCCATTCGCGTCATCCACCAGCGGTGCAAATTTTCGGTGTACTCGGTGTTCAATCATCTTCTACCTCCAGTCACGAAGACAAGTGTCAATCTAACCCTCGGTTACAAGAAGATTGAGCAGGGGCAGCTCATCATACCCCAAAATTTGCCCTCCATTTACTCAAAGATTTCATACATCTATACTAAAGGATTCCTCGAGTTGATCGGACAAACTCTCTTAGACAATCAACCCAAACTAGGGTTTGGTATCTCTCAATCAAGATGGGCTTCCAACATCTCAATGGTCTTCATGCCTCCTCATATGCTTCAAAGATTCTCCATGTCAAGTTTCAAGCCTCCTGAGTCAAGTTTCCTCGAACAATTGCTCGGATGGTTGAAAATCGGTTGTATTGGACAAAAGTCAGCATGGTCAACATCTGATCAAACTTCATAATTTTTGGTCAACATCCTCATTTTGAAGTTACATTCATCATTTGATCAAGGGTTGATCATGATTCATCAAGAAAACTCAAGATTTGCTCAAAGTCAAACTTTCTAAATTAGGGTTTCTAGGTGAAAAGTCAAGCGAACTTTGTGTCATAACTTTCTCATACTTTCTCGGAAATTTTCCACCACCTCTTGTTTTGAAGGAAATTCAATTCTCTACAACTTCATGTCTCACAAGAATGTCAAAAATGCTTCATTTGAGAGGTATAGCTCAAAACATTCTGGTCATTTTCAAAGTCAACAAAAAGTCAACTTTTGATTTGAAGATATATTGAGCATGGTAACTCAATTGAGATGAAACCAAAGACATTGTTTAGAGGACTCTTAGAGCTTTCAAAAGTCCAAGAACACTAAAAATGTGGAAAATTGAGCAAGATACACCATTCGAGAAGTTGGGCGATTTTGAATGATTGCACAAAAGGACATTTTGGTCAATGCAAAATTTTCCAAATGGGCCTATAATCTTTTGATCAAACTTGTTCATGACAATATTCTTGACCCATAAATGCTTGGCATTGGTAATTTTCTATTTTGTGATTTATATTTGAATTTTATAACATTTAATTCAAAAATAAATTATGTAAAATATGAAAATTAGGTTATTTTCAATTAAGTTGGATTTATATCTTTCTTAATGTCCAAGAAAGCCCAATACACTTGCCAATTTCATGCGATCATTGATGGGAAAATCAAATTTTCTTGAAATTTGATTTTATTTGGAAAAAATTCAATGCATTCAATCTCAATCTTTTCCTTGTTTTTCTCTAAACCCTCTATAAATATCAAGCAATATGTGACAATGAGGGCGAAACCTAATCCTAAAACCACCCAAACTCTTGCAAAATTTTCCAAGAATTGTGAAAAATAATTTCAAACTCCGCCGTTTTCGACCTCAAAAACCACTCCATTGTCTTGGGAGGTAAGTTTAAGTAAGTACACTCTTGCCATGGGTTAAAACATTTGAATCGAACCATATACATGCATATTCAAATTTTCTTGATTTTGCATTTTAATATCCGTGAGTTTTAATTGATTCTAATGCTTCTAATATGTTCATAAGACTCCATAGGTTCGATCTGGCCAAATTATTGATCTTGAGCGTCGAATCGCATTATGCCATTATTAGGTTTTTGGTTGTGAGCTTGAACACGGCTGAGGCCGATTCGGTATCAAATAACACCACCAATGGATTCGGAGGTCGATTTAGGTGGACAAGCCTTTCTTTCTGTTTATTTGGCGTGTTTTGCGGGATCAGAACCTCCTTGCAGGAGAAGGCGGTAGGAGCTAGGGCTCTGGCGTCGTGGACTCTTATTGGCGTGTGCATGCGTGTGAGCTCAAGCAATGCATTCAAGTCCATCCGGTCGGGGGGTCCGCGTGTTTGATTTTCAAACATCAATGGCGTGTACACTTATATTAAATGATTTCAACTTTCGACACCAAGTGTCAAGTGGTCGATGGTTAAAGGCGCTCCTTGTTCGAGATACTCTCAGGTCCCGGTTCGATTCGACTGGCACGGTTTTAGTTTCTTTTCCCAAACTTCAACTTTTCAATATTTTCTATTTTCTAATTTATTTAATATTTTGCATGTTATTTTAATTCTTTTCATGATTTATTTTATGCATTAAAAATTCATCAAAATATTTATTCATTATTTTATAAAATCTTTATTTAATTTCAAAATTAAAATACATTTTGCATGCATATTTATTTTTATTTTATGCATTTAAATCATTGTTAATTAGTTTTTAATTATTAAATTGCATCTAAAAATCCCAAAATTATTTTAACTTATTTATCTTATTTCCAGCATATAATAATTTTTCCATATAAAAAATTGCATTTTTTCTAACATTTTTTCTTATTTCGATTTCATCATATTTCCCGATTTCTCATCCGTTTCACAGGTTGCTCCGATTCGGACGTTTTCTTTTTATTGTTTTATTTTTCCAATAATGTAACTGTTCATGGGATGTAATAGTTTAATTTAGGATTTTACTTTCCGCATTTTAAATTATGTATCTGCCCCAAAGCCTTGTAATAGCGTAGGACATTTACTTTCCGCATTTACATTCCGCAATTTAATTTCCGCACCCTATAAATTGCTAGTAATTAGGCGTGTATGGCAAGATAAAATTGAACATAGCTCACTAATCTTCAAGATAATATATTCTGAAATCAACACACTTCTTTCACACACGCACCCCTTAGGGTAATTCTCTCTCGTTGCCTTTGCGAATTCAAAATGGTCATGTCCCTCGAACGTAGAGGTATTCTAGCACGTTGCCTTCCAAACAAATCATCATAGTCCCTTCGATACAAAGATCATAAGACCCGCGATGTAGCCTCCGAATACATGATCTTGACCCTCGATTGTCGCCTGAAAAATGATGATAGTCCCAGATGTGCTAGGATACTTCCACAAGTTGCTTTCTATGACCATCCGATGTCCTTGAATGTCCGCTTACATCCAGCGAATGGAGCTACCTACTAACTAATGGTATGGCTAGCGCTATTCTAAAGGAATGTAAGTACAACAAAAGCGACCAATTACGGGTGGGTAAATAAGTCTTTTAGTTGCTTGCTCTATCAAATGCTTTTCACACACACACTTTTCAAAGTTCAAATTCTTTTCAAAACAAAAACATTTAGAACACTTTGTATACACTCCTACATGAGTCATTACAAAGTCAAAGCGAAATGCCTTTTCAAAACATTTTTGTCAAACACACAAGAAAGCAATTTTAAAAAGTGATCTAGAGCAACTAAGAGCCCATAGATAACTACGGATGGAAAGGGGTGCTAATACCTTCCCTTTTCATAACCATTCTCGTGCAGAATCTAACGAAGGTCTTTTATTACTTTTACCTTCCCTTAATTGGATAAAAATAAAAGTCGGTGGCGACTCTTGCTATCCACACATTTGGATACAAAATCTACAAAGTGGGTTCACGTATTACACTACCGGGACATGTAGGGTTTAGATACCCGGCATCGTAGAGCATCACTTGCCATTAAAGCGGGTGTCACTTGATTAAACAAAGGCGAGAAGGTTCACCCACTGAAATGGCCGACAAATTAAAGGAAGTTCAAAAAGCAGCTCGGCGGTTTCCTCGTTACTTGAATATCCTCGATGGCTAGCCAACATAGTGCTGTCACCAAGAAGATGGAAAGGTCGAGAATGTGTGTTGACTCGGGACTTGAAAAAGCTAGTCCAAAGAGCGATTTCCACTACCACATGTCGACATGCTAGTGGATAGTCTTGCCAAATTCAACGTCTTTTCCTTCATGACGGTTTCTCTAGTTATAATCGGATGGGCTCCGAAGACATGGAGACATCTTTCATCACGCCATGGGGCACATTTTGCTACAAAGTAATGCCGTTTGGATTAAAGAATCGGTGCAACTTACCAAGGGGCAATGACTACTCTCTTTCGACATGATGCACAAAGAGATCGAAGTCTCGTGGATGACATGATTGCAAAGTCGACCTTTGAAAGAGCATATAGAATATCTCTTGAAATTGTTTGGCCGATTAAGGAAACCGCACAATCCTAACAAAAGCACCTTTGGGGTAAGATCACGGAAAACTCCTAGGTTTCATCGTCGGTCAAAGAGGTATTGAAGTTGACCCTGACAAAGTCAAGGCTATTCAAGAACTGCGCCACGTACGGAAAAGCAAGTAGAGGATTTCTCGGACGGTTAAATTACATCTCGGTTATCTCTCAAATATGTACTACACGTGGGCCGATATTCAAGCTTCTAAAAATCAAGAGGTTGTGTGGACAGAAGATTGTCAAAAAGCGTTTATATTAAGGAATACCTATCAGAACCACCAATACTAATCCCTCGGTTGAAGGAAGACCGTTAATCATGTACCTTCTTTGTGCTAGAAAGGTCCATGGGTTTGCGTACTTGGGCTGACAAGATGAAACTTAAGAAGGGCATGCCATCTACTACTTGGTAAAAGTTCCAGATTTGTGAAACTCATTACTCTATATAGAAAACATGTTGTGCTTGATTGTGGGCTTAAAAGCGTCTCCGCGTTATGATCAATCACACAACTTGGTTAATCTCAAAATAGATCAATCAAGTATGTCTTTGAAAAGCACGCTTTAGCAGGAAGAATTGCTCGATGGCGAGATGCTATTATCGAATATGACATCGATCAGTGCTCAAAAAGCGGTCAAAGAAGCATCCTCGTAGATCACTTGTCTTATCAACAGCTCGATGAATACCAATCTCTAAGTTTGATTTCCAGACGAGGATGTTATGTACTTAAAATGAAAGATTGTGACGAACCGCTACAGAAGAAGGTCAGGATCGAGTCTAGATGGGGCTTAATTTTGATGGAAGCGGTTAATGTCTTTGGCAATGGAATTGGGCGGTCATCATCACTCACGAGGTTCTCACATCCATTTTTAGCAGTTGCTATTTGATTGCACCAACAACATCGCGAATATGAAGCTTGTATCATGGGTATCGAAGAAGCCATCGACTTGAGGATCAAGATCCTTGACATATATGGAGACTCAGCCCTTGTGATCAACCAAATCAAAGATAAGTATGAAACTCATCATCTTGGTTTGATTCCTACAGGAGATTATCTTGAGGCGTTTGTTGACTTTCTTCACAAAGTTGAGCGCATCATATCCCTCGAGATCGAATCGAATGGCGGAGCCTTGGCTACTCTATCTTCCATGTTCAAAGTCAACGATTGGAATGATATGCCTAAGATCGTATCGAGGCCTTGAAAGACACTGCATATGTATTTGGCAGAAGTAGTCTTGACGATAAACCGTGGTTCCACGACATCAGCGTTCCTTGAACACGGTACCACTGCGGGGCATCGTTACAAAGATAAGAAAACCCTAAGGGCTTTCTAGGAACTTCTTCGGCGAAGATGTGCTATACAAAAGAAACTTCGACATGGTCACCGCTCGGATCGTCGATATAGACAAAGCGAACCTGATACGTCCATAAGTGCATGAAGGGTCCTTTGGAACCCATTCAAATGGACATGCAATGTCGAGAAAAATCTTGAAGCGAGGATACTATTGGATAACAATGGAATTCGATTCTTTGTAAACACGTTAAGAGATGTACAAGTTCGGATCTCTGAGATAAGATCCATGTCCACCACTCTCTACTCAATGTTCTCTCCTCTCCGTGGCCTTTCTCCATGTGGGGCATCGACATGATTAGGATAGTCGACCAAAGCGTCCAACGGACATCGCTTCATTCTAGTGGCTATTGATTACTTCACCAAATGGGTTGACGGTATCTTATGCCAACGTCACAAGACAAGTGGTTGTGAGGTTCATCAAGAACAACCTCATTTGCCGATATGGAGTTCGAAGCAAGATCATTCAGACAATGGATCGAACTTGAACAACAAGATGATGAAAGAGCGTGTGAGAATTCAAGATCGAGCATCATAACTCATCTCTTACCGGCCAAAGATGAGCGAGCGCCGTTGAAGCATCAACAAGAACATCGAAGATCGTCAAAGATGGTCATCACTTACAAAGATGTACGAAATGCTTCCATTTGCTCTGCATGGGTATCGTACTTCTAAATCACACTTCACGGGGCAACTCCTTTTCTCTAGTATCGGCATGGGCGGTGCTCCCGGTAGAAGTTGAGATTCCATCAATGAGAGTTCTTATGGAAACTAAGTTATACGAGGCTGAATAGTGTCCGGCGGATCGACCAATTAAACTTAATCGAGCGTCGGCGCTACATGTCACGGACAACTATATCAAGAAGGATGAAGAAAGCCTTCGACAAAGGTCCGACCTCGTGAATTCCGAGAGGCGACCTCGTGCTTAAAAGATTGTCTTTTCAGCTGATTCTAGGCAAATGGACTCCTAATTGGAAGGCCCATACATCGTCAAAAGAAGCTTTTAAGCGGTGCTATGACTCTCGTAACCATGGACGGTGATGAACTCCCGCATCACAGTGAATCTGATGCAGTCAAAAATACTTTGTCTAAAAACAAAAGCGACTCGGTAAGTCAAAAACCGAAAAGGGCGGCTTAGGCAAAAGAGCGTCTCGGTGAATTTGAAAACCTAGCGCGATCGGGCAAAAATTAGAGACAATAAGCAGAGAATATCACGATGGATTGAAAACACGAAAGGAAATCTGGGCAAAATAAGGATACAAAAAATGACAAAGTAGCGCAATCGATCACATGCCCGTCAATCGAAGAATCTTCACCAACGGATCTTCATCAAATCTTACGAAACAAACACGGTTTAGATTCAAAGTTGTTAGGGATAATAAGCGGTTATTTGCTTTCAATGTAGCCTTTTCCTAATAAATTATCATTTCGACTCTTAAATAGCTCATGGAATCATGCCTTTGGCTGATTACCATTCTATCAATAAGATTTGAGCCTTGTGCCTTTTGTTTGCAATTCTTGCTTTATTCAGTTTTACAAAATAACGCTTTTTATTGTGAAAATCACTTTTTGAAACTAAAAAAGTTTTAAATGAATTTTTACTTCAAAATTTTGAAATAAAAGCAAAATGTTCCTTCGAACTGTGAACACATAAAAGAATTTCAACAGTTCCTCCACGAATATTTTGATCTCCGAAAGCTAGAGCAATTTCTGAGAGTCTTCTTTTCCTCGTGAGAGATCATCAAAGGATGGTATTCTATTTCAAAAGAATCCCCAACAAGGTTGCCAATGAAATGCCTTTTCCAGAAAAGTTTAAAGCATGCAACTCAGATTTATCATCGATGCGTCTACACCATTCTTTGATTTTCTTTGAGTGTTGTTGATTTGCGTAGTCCTTTTCCCTAAATACCTTTTTATTGTCTTGTCAAGTATTGTCAGCATGCATCTGACATTCATCATTCATACATCATAGAATCATTAATGCGTTCCTGCATTTCTCAATGAGCATATCCATATCACTGGTTAGGATTACATTTATTCATGTGGAGGTGTTATCTCTCATGATTATCCCCATGAGAAAATACATCTTTTCTCTATCATGTTACCCAGCTGAGAACATTCCTCATTGAGAACAAAGTCTTGATTGAATGTTTCTTTCCAGTTCATTCCTGGATAGAACCTTGTCTCTAACCAATAAAACAATAAGCAATAGCCTTGTCATCTGAACCCCTTATTTCCTTTTCATCTTTAAACTTGTCGTGAAAAGATTGTTCTTCTCAACAAGTTCAAATCATGAAAGTTCAAGAAATTTTCACATTTCTTCATCTAAAGAAAACTGTGTCTTTTAATCAAAATGCCGCATCTTCTCAAGAGATCCCCGCAAGATTAGCTATGAAATAGAAACTCATTAGAGATCTTTCCATTATTGTTGTTATTCACAAAATTTGAATACTCGATAATATGTCTCAAATTTACCTTGTTATAGTTATCACTTGTTGATAATTGGTAATATCTTGAACTCGTTTGAGATCTGTTTCCATCATTATCTTATTATTCACAAAATTTGAATCCTCGATAAAAATGTCAAGAATTACCTTGTTATAATTATCACTTGATGATTGGTAATATCTTTGAATTCATTACCATGAACTATCACAAGGTGATAATTGGTAATATCATCTTAAACACCTTAAACATTGTCACAAGGTTGCAGAAGGTAATCTTTTGTTTCCCAAAGTGAACAGATATTCACATGTTTGTGAATCTCTTTTCCCTGACAGGCATATTGCATGTTTCCCAACAAATAGGATCCTCTATTCTTAAGCGGTCGAGTCATCCTCACAAATTTTTTCCCCTATGTCATTACTTTGATATCATCGAGGTGAAACTTTTCTGATCATTTTGCATCATCCGCACTTTTGGTATCTTAGGTCCAAAATTTGCGTACTCTGATATTTAAGTCTCTTCACACCTATAAAAACGAAGATATTCATCTTCATATCTCAGGTTAAAGAAACTTAAATAGGGGCATCTATCATACCCCAATTTTTGACCTAATATACCACCTTACATCTGCACCATTGCACCATTAACGATTCGAGCAATTAATGGTGTGGATTTCCGAATTAAGGGTTTCATCAAATTTTCATCTGATTCAAGAGGCAAGAAATTAGGGTTTGAGTCTTACTCACTTCATTTGATCTATCTTGATCAAATCATCAACCTCTGATCTTCAGATATCAAAAATTTTCTCTTGATCTATCAAGGATCGACTAATTAGGGTTTTCATCGAGCATGAGTAATCTCTGATTTTATGATCAATGAATGACTTTTTTGATTAGAGATTGATCTTCATATCTTAAATACAACATGTTGACCTAATTTCTGGATTCAAAACATCACGAGTTCACGGAATTCATCGGTCGTTTCGGGATCATCGGTGAAATTTCATACCTGCGAAAAGTCAAACTTTGACTTTTGGTCAACTTTTTCAAGACAAAACTTTTTCCATCATCAAAATACTTCAAATCATCCATCATGATCATAAAAAATCAAGAAATTTGGAAAAGTCAACAAAAAGTCAAAATTTTCAACACAGAAAAATTTTCAAGTGTTAAAATTTCACATATTTTCCAAACTTCATGGCATTTTTTCACATAGTTCCACTTTGAATTGGGAAAAACTCAAAACATGAAAGTTGTAGCCCTTGAAACAAGCTTTCCAAAATGTCCAAGAACTCTCAAATCCATGGAGTCTAGCCATACTTTTGATTTTGAAACTTAGAGCTCCAAAATCCATAATTTCCAAGTACAAACTTTCAAATTTATAGGTCATTTTGCATTTTCTTCTTCTAGAACACATGCCACCTTGCAAAGATAAGCTAGAGCTGATAAAAATCAGTTGAATGTAATTATGATGGATAAGATCAAAGTTGAGAATTAACCATGGTTAAAAGGAAGCTTCCTTTTGCATTTAATGCAAAAATGACTTCCTTGCCCTCTAAAACAAGTTGAAAATACCAAAGCCAAACTTTCTCACTTATATTTCAGAACTTGTGACCTATAAATAGAGGTCTTGTTTACAATTTCAAACCACACCAACGCCATGCAAAGACATGCTTTCTCTCTTCTTTCTTAAAAATCAAGAAACATAGTTCAATTTGAGAGATTTTGTATTTTTGCAAACTTGTGAAAAACCTTGAGTAATTTGGTGTATAACATGTTTTAATATCAATATGGAACTTGTTTGAAACTTAAAATCAACACAAGCAAAGCTAAAAATCAGATTTTACACTACATGTTCATAAACTTATCAAAACTGCCATAACTATCGAATTTGAACATTGGCTTGAACAACTTGTGATTTCTTCACTCGAACATCATCGACACACTTCATATAGATGATCACGGATCATTAGTTTCCATCGATATGACTCTAACCACGATTTCCGGTTTCACTTTGAGCCATATTCGGTCGACTTGGTGAACATTTCGACCATTTCGAACAAGGACCATTCATACATGATCCTTGAAGGCCCGATGGTGCTCTAAGAATCATTAAAACTCAATGGAAACACTCTAAAAGCGAGTTCGATCTCGGCTTGAGCAGGTAAGGCTCGAACTTCAAACTCTATGATTCTTTGGTTCAAATCAAAAAACTCTTGGCGTTTGTTTACGCACTATCAACGATCAATAACCCTCAATCAATTGATAAAATCATCCACCGTACGATTTCAATTAGATTTTTAGTTTTAGGGTTCTTCGTGTTCTTGAGAAATTCAATCACGTTAGGCTTAAAATAAATGAAATTAAAGAACACCATCATGTTCTGGGCTTGAAGCAGCAAGTTTGATGTTTATATCTTTTGATTTCATCAAAAGCGAAGATTTTAGGATTGATTGAAGGATTGGAGATGAAGAACAAGCTTTGCGTTTTTTTAATTCAAATATCGATTTAAAATATAATTTCATTGTTTGATCACAATACGGATGTATTACCGCATGTGATTGCCGACTCACTCTTAAGACTTTCATGCCATGCCTTGCGGGTCCGGGTTCGAGTAGCCTTGGGACCATTTTGCCAAACTTTTAGTTTTCATTCATTTTTTTACAAACTTTGGCGTTTTCAAAACCAATCAAAACTCCTCATTTTGAGGTGATTTTTGTACACTTGTCAATTAATGTATCTATTTTAAGATAGTGTCAAAAATTTCAGAAAACTTTCATCGATTATGTTTTTATCGGGCAGCAGTACTTTTGAGTACTTTTCAAAACACCTTTAAAGGTGATTTTCAAACTTTCAGCTGGATTCTTTTCAAAATTTCTTATAAGTAAACTTCACTTTTCAAAACACTTTCAAAACCATTCTTCAAAACTTTTCATCAAATTTACATCTTTTTTTCCATGATCGTCGATTAAGCGATAAAACCAATTCGTTTTCTCTCGATTTTTAATAGATCATGGGCCTCCCTTACGGTGTAAGTCCCAACATTCTTTATGTACATACATATTTCTTTGTACATATCAAATTCTTTTCATATACATACAAAATTTTACATACATAATCTGAGACCTCTTTTGTAAAGTCTGAGACAAACTTGATCGTTAGATTTCCGTTTGGATTGTATATACCTTTGAATACCATTAGTATTGAAAGGACATTATTCTCGGTGGCTGCTTTTTAAACCAATGGGCCACCATCATGGTGTAAGTCCCAACCTCTAGATTATGATCATCTTGTTGTTGAGATTAGAGCCGTTATCTTGTGATAATCCTTCATGAATGCCATCAAAGCGAGATAAGATTATGCTTGATGAATCGAGCCCGACATTCTTTAAGTGTGACAGTGCACTTCTACCCGGGTGAAATATCAATTGCCACAAGGATGAAGCGATATACATTGGAAGCTATGGGCTTGATTTCTCCGATCATGTCAATGCCCACATTGCAAAAGGCCAATGAGTGTTAGAACATTCGAGTCTGGAGGTGTGTACTTTGTCGGCATATATCGGCACTTGTGACAAGATCGAACATAATGATGACTTCCATGGTGGACCAATAATAACTTTGTTCTAAATCTTCTTAGCCATGGTATGTCCCTTTGGAATGGGTACCAAATGTGCCTTGTGTAATTCTTCCATGATATGTTCATTTTTTCACGGTCTACGGTATTAGTAAACTGAAGTCGTGGTTAGCTTGAATAGTCGTTCTTGAGGAAGAATTTGGATGCAAATCTTCTTAAGAACTTCTTATCGTTGACGGATGCCCTGCGAGATATTCACGAGTCTCAAGATACCTCTTCATCATCAATTACCAGGTTTCTGCATCAAGCTCATGATATGCCGTTAATCAAACTTTTGATGATGATCGGGGATCCTCGTTGTCCCATCTAACCTTGAACATAGGCGACATAGTAGTAGCGCGAGCACTTGGCTGATTCTCTTCTGTGTGGAATGTAATTGAAAGTGATCTCTTGAGTGAGGATTAAACTGGAACATGCTCTCGATATGGAATGAGGTTCGGATGTATATCCGCTCGCCTGTCGGTGATCACTAAAGCTGAGTCTCCGTAAACTTGTAAGCTTGATTCTTAAGTCAATAGTAGCTTTGATACCCATGATGCACGCCGTATTCCATGTTGTTGATACGGTTGAAACATAATATGGCGGTGAAAGGCGTATGTCACTTTGTAGGGATGTAATGATGGCGCCAATGCCATTGCCAAGTCGTTTGAGGCTCATCAAAGACCATGATCCGCCGGGATCCTTGTTGGGTCCTTCTTACGGTCCTAGTTCTTCACAATGATAACTAAAAACATCTTCGTTTGGAAATTCGAACTCCATGGTGATAGTCATCTACGATGAGCCAAATGATGAACTACTACACTTCCTTTGATTGCTACGAAAGTATATTGGATCGTATTCGGTCAAGATCATTTTCCATTTGCTATTCTTAGGAGAGTGGTTTCTCAAATATGTATTTTATCGGATCCATCTTGGAGATCAACAAGGTAGTGTGAGTCAACATATCATCTTGTTGACGTTAAATAACCATAAGCTGCTAGTTTCTCATTGTGAGTATCTTGTTTCACATTCGGTAAAATTTTTGCTAAGGTAGTATATTGCATACTCTTTTCGACCGGACTCGTCATGTTGCCCCAATTGAGTTCTCTAACTTTATCGAGTACATGATAAGAGGTCTTCCTTGACCTGTGGCATCGGGATAGGAGGATTCTATAGGTACTCTTGATTTTGTCAAAAGCGATCGCAATCGTCGTTCCCTCTACTTGATCTTTCTTTAGTAACGAAGATTGGCTCTGAGCGGTTAGATGTGCAATAAATCGCAATAGTTAAAGCGGTTAGAAACCTCGACTTCCTTCTCGGTCTTGGGGCTGGCATCTCTTGAATAGCTTTAACCTTGGCGGGGTCAACTTCAATACCTTTACCGCGACAACAAACCCTAGGGTTTATCGGATCTCACTCCAAAGGTGCACTTGTTGGGATTAAGTCTCAATCTATACTTCCATCTATCAAATAGCTTCCATGAGATGATCAAGATGCTTCTTGATCTGTGATCGAGCTATCATGTATTCGGCGTAGACCTCTATCGTGATGAATCATGTCATGAAATAATGTCACCATAGCTTGGTAAGTGGCACCTGCGTTCTTGATCGAGCAGCATGACCTTGTAGCGAAGGTGCCTTGTGTAATGAAGTAGTCTTTTCCATGTCTTGAGCCATTTTGATCGATTGTAGGAGAAACCATCCATGAAGGAAGACCTTATGTTGGGCGGTGTTGTCAGCGAACATCGATATGAGGAAGTGGAAAATGTCTTTCGGACTCGCTTTGTTCAAATCTCTATAATCTACACACATTACCTTGCCATCCTTCTTAGATGCAGGCACCACATTTGCAACTGTGGATAAGGCGTAGCGGCTAAGCCGGCGTTGAGCGGCTTCATAACCTCGGCTTTGATTTTTCGACATCTTAGGGCGCATCTGGCGAACCTTACCTTTCTTGGAAACCCTCCTTTGTGATGTAGATGTACCACAATATCAACGTCGAACGGCATGTCTTAGTATGACCAAGCAAAACCTTAATATAATCTGTAGCATACGAATCAATATCTCTTTGACACTTTGTTCTCAAGACCCACTCCTATCTTGATCTCTTTTACATCTTCCTTTACCCAAATTCACAACCTCAGCGGCTCTTCATGTGGCTGTAACTCGCTCTTCTTGCTATAGCGGTCGACAAGTTCTCCACGGCACTTCACAATCTTCCTCACCTTCGTCTTGACAGTAGATCGGATTATCGAAGTCATATTTAGCATAAATAGCTGTTATCACGAGATTGGAGTGATTTTGCGATTGTATCACGATGGGTGTGTGTAAAGAAACACATAGCTTTTGAAGGGGTGATAAAGTAAAGAAAGAAAAACATTTAAATGCAAAAGCCAATTTTATTGAATGAAAATATACAAATGACGGATAATAACCCTCACAAAGCGAGCCATGATGCCCAGCAGCGCACTAGGCTTTAGGTTTATTATTCAAAACATAAGCGAAAAGCAAAGCAAAAACAAAAGCAATTACTCTGTCTAAAGGAGATTGGTATAACGTCTTGATCTTCCAATTGTTGAGTCCGTTGTCGGTAGTTGGGAAGATCCACTTGCGATGTCGAAGTACGTTGCGTCTCCTATAGCATGGACCCATTACGGCTAATGTGGAAAGGAAGTTGGCGCACGTTCACGGCGTATCATCTTGACCTTTGATGGTGAAACCTAAACCGGTCTTTCGATTTGAAAGGAAGATCGGGGGCGACCCCAAATATACTACCTCCTTCTAGCGGCTTGAGCATCCTTGTGAGGCCAACTAGGGGACTTGTGTAACTAGGAGTGACGAGAGAGTGTCGGGCATGACTCTAGGGATTGTTCAAGCTTGACGGGGAGTCGAAGAATTCACCTTCCATCTCGAGATATCGGATAGTGTAGATGGTGACCATATATTCTTCTTCACCACATCATGTAACAACCTTCCGCGGGGTGCTTGACCGATGCAAGGTAGAGTATGGCCTTGCCCCATGTATCAAGGGCGTCCAAGTAGGCAAGAGTAAAAAGACGGATGTCCATGACAAAGAAGGTGGAATCAAAAGTTTGAGAACCGACTTTAACATGAATGAGCTCTCCAGTATTGTTAGCTATAACCATCAAAAGCTCTCACAATAATGTCCTGGGCTTCAAAGCCAATCCTTCAACATCAAGTCGGTTGAAAGCGGTCTTGGTAGGATATTTAGAAGCGAATCGGTATCCACCAAAACATGAGACAATGTAATGCCTTGCATTTACGAGAGATGTTTATTGTGTTTCCTTGAGCGAAGTCAAATCGACATCGGAGAAGCCTAGGCGTTGTTGGTAGCCGAGGCTAGTACAAACTTCAAATTGATCGATAGTAGTGTCTTGATGCGTGAGCATTCTTCAAAAACTTCACCAAGGCTTTAGCATGAGCCTCGAGAGAACAAGAAGCGAGCAAGGATGGAGATTTTGGACGTTTGTCCCAATTGTTCCACAACATTGTAGTCACTTTTCTTGATAATCTTAATTTCATCCATCTCTTGTTTGGAGGTGTCTTGACCTTCATTTGGTATACATACGGCGGGATGAGTTCTTGGCTCTTTCCCTCTAGTCTGGGAGGCTGGTTGAATAGGTGGAATCGAGCTAGAGTCACGATCTTTGGAGGAGAGATCTCTAGAGAACACCCTTCGGTTACGGTCACCTTACTTGATCCGGTGATGTTGTCAATGTCAAGAATGGTAGCTTGTGTAAGATCTTCAATGGTCGGAGGTCTTGCTTGCGCCATGATAGTAAACCTCGCTCCATAATTCCAAGGATAGCTTTGTCGGAGGAGTATGGGCTAGTGCAGGAGAAATAATGATGAGAGGTGTCACTCTAGGCACAAGATCGGGTGGAAATCCTTATTGTGTTAACTGACATAGTCCTCAGGAAATCGTCCCCCATCCGGTGCATAACATCTTCAATAGGGATCTTGTAGCTTTAGGAGCAGTATACTTCACCATGTAATCGAACTTTCACTTGGCTTCCCAAGGTATCCCACATTTAGTGGGTTCAATTACATCTTGATATTGGTTTCTTAGACATGTCTTCACACAGTTCTTCACGGTGGTTTTGGGAATAGTATTTCACGCTTATCCATCATACCTTTGGACAGTCTTCTCGACCAAGCCAAGCTGTCGGCAGTGGGCACCAAGGACAATTCTGGGCAGCTTTGGTTGACACCGACTGCGGCAAATTCTTCTTAACGATCATCGGAGGAATGGTCAGGTCATCTATGTTGAAAACATAAGAGTTCTCGCCAATAACATTGGAACTTTTGTCATGGTTAGGCATAGGAGCGTTGATCACGTTGGTCTCAGCAGGAGGATCAAACTCAATCTGCAGCTAATCATGTCTTGAATCTTGTTCCTCGAGAGCCCTAACGGTGTGATCGTGCCACAGGTTGTTGGAGTGGTAAGCACACTTAGCATTAGGATTGTATCTCGGAGAGAAATGTTGATGTTACGGGAGGATCCTCAGTGTCGACTCTTCTTTCAACATGTGTTGCAAGGCTTGCAACAATGGCATGTTGATCTTTTAAAATGTCTTTGTGGCGTGCTCGGTTCTGCGTTGTCTCGTTGAGGTTGTCTTGATGTAGAATTAAAGATCTAGCGCTTTGCAGTTGAGCACGGTCGGTGTTGGCTCGGATTTTCGACCATACGTGCAGCTTCTTTCTTACCACCAAAGATCTCTTGCGATTTGATGATGACTCTACCTAAATCTTCCACTCTTGATACCCAATCGCTCTCTGTCAATATCATTCGGTGAATCCGGTGAAGAGTTTCAATCGGATGATTAAAGAATGGGCTGTCGGTGTTCCCATAAACATATCAACCAACTCTATTGGACAAGGTGGTTGAACTACTGCTAGATCTCTCCATTTACGAGCATACTCTTTGAACTTCTCATCACGACCCATAGACATGCTCTGTAGTTGCATGCAGTGGGTGCCAATTGACATTATACATCATGCATGAAAGCATTTGCTAAGTCACTCCAATACGGATATGGTCACTCTCTGGTGATAATACCACTCCAGCGAGTTAGGACAAACTCTCTTGGAAATAATGCATCCACAACTTTACGTCATCAGGTGTGGGGGTTGATCTTACGAATATAGGACTTCAAATGCGACCGGACAAGAAATGCCGTCATATTTGGCAAAGTAGGAACTTTGAATTTGGAGGAATCACCACACGGGGACAAGACTTAGATCATCAAATTCAACGAACATCTTGAGTTTTCCACGACATTGAGGCGGTCTTCAAGTTGCTAGTACTTGTCATCCTCGTCAGTCTTGGTCTTCCGGTCTTCCCTTTCTTCTCAAGCTCCAGCCGTCTTCGTCATTGCCTTGACACTTCCTCAATCTTGACACTACGAGGCTCTGTCCAGGTGACCACTTTAGGACCACCTTTGTAGCGTCTACCCATGTTGAGAACACCGCGACCTCTTCTTCTACATTGACTGCTTGGATCTTCTTGGCCTTGGACGGTGGTGAACATCTCACAGGCCAGGCATTGAGGCACGGAGATCTTTGATCTGTTCAAGAGCCATTTTGCTAAAATAAATAGCGAGAAAATGAAAACCGATCTTCAAAATTTTGTTATGAAATGTTATGCCATGATATGCAATGTTTATGCAAATCGATGCAATGTTTTCAAGGACCTTAGGAATTTAAATTTGTTAAACAAACACAAACAAACATTTAATAGTTCTCTTCTTTATTCTTTTTGTTTTTAAGTACAAAGATAGTTCGAAAAATAAAAAAAACAAAAATCCTAAAACTCTAAGTCTCCCATGGGCGCTTCCTCTTGGTGCGAGATAAGCGTTGATATTCGCTCCTCGTGAAGTAGCTTGTCAACTCTAATACCTTCTTCGCTTGCATAGCATTGAGCTTGAATGTATCCCTTTCTTCTTTAAAATTTGAATCAGGATCTCTTAGTCTTCAAAATCGATAGCATGTCGGGATGGAGAGCAGTGTAAAGTCGTCACCTATAGCAGGTTCCATAATTATTGGTAGAGCAGCGTGAATGACATCATGAGGTTTGAGATCGAGCTCGCACCCATTTGAGTAAGTTCCCAAGGAGTGAGTTTGGTGCCCAAGTCTTGGTATCGAGTCTTATTCACCATGCCCGGCGTGTATGAACCTTCATGGTAATGCGGAGATCGTGGTTGTAGTCAGACACAATATCTTGGAGAAGCATATCATGAGGCCATCTCTTGAGAATAACCAAGCGGCGTAGAGCTAGAATGGTTGTAAGTGACACCTCCTCTTATGCCAGGAGTGGCACATTAGAATTCTCCTGCGCGCTCAATGAATCTGAAGTCCTTTTGGTGAAAAGACACCATGAGATATCGAATGAGAGAGAGACATTAGTCTTTGAGACCACTTCAATCTTTGCTCGTTCTTCAATCGATGGAGGAAGGTGCAAAATAAACCACACAAATAACGATATGCAACACATGAGAGTTCCTTGTCTCTTGATAAATGCAGTGTAGAAGTGTAGAAGATGTCTCCAAGTAAAGTAGGCCTTGGATTAAGTGAGGAATATCTTGATGGCGTATCTATGAATTGATCAGTTAGGAAATAGAACAAACCATAGATTAGTAAGGCCAAAAGCGTCTTCAAATGCATAGGCTTCAAGCTTTGAGAACTCTCGGGTTTCTTTATTGAGAATTTAAAGTAAACCCTTTACTCACTTCTTGTTTCCCAATTAGCTTCAATGTACGGCGTTTGGTGTAATGCGGATCGATGTCTTCATTACCTAGGAATCTTTTCTAAGACGGTGAATGGCATTTGATCAGAATGGGTATCCCAGTAACAGAGAACTCTTCAAGGTAGGAACAGCGATAACTGGGAATGTAAAAGCAATGGTGTTTGGATCAAGAATGAATAGGATGTGCATCATATCTTCTTAAAAGCGGAATAACCAAGTCAAGCAAATAACCTGTCTTTTGATGGTGACATGGTGAGAATTTACGAAACCAATTTTTTGAGTTGAGAGGTACATGAAGTTGATTGAATAGTCTTTCTAAACCATAATCCCTACAAAAGCAGGCAAGATAAATCCTAGGTCCTTGAAATAGTTAGAAATGATATGCAATGTTATGATGTCATGATGTCATGTTTAACAAGCACACACAAATCACACAATGGCCCTAGGTTTAAGGCTTGCATGAGGGTATAGTGTACCCTACCAAAGTTTGAGTTGGTTCATCTGTCCTATAATAGTAGGGTTCTAGAATCTCATATCATTGATCTTTCTCGTGGCGTTTATTTCGATCACGACTACCAGGTGGTCGGAAAATATCCCAAAGTGCAGTCTTAATGGCGTAGCATCAGTGTCGACCAACCTTAGTACTAAAGCGGCCATCTCACTACCTTCTAATGGCCAAGATGGGTCAATTAAGGTTCTAAAAGTTTAGTTAGTGTTGATGACTGAAATAAATACTATCCTCGGCTTGGAAATGAAAGTATGGGGACATCGATGTATGCTTAACGTAGCCATCATGTTGGCGTTTGGTATCGCCTAACGATCGCGATGATCTATTGCTACTTACCTAAAGGGCTGGATCCGGTGTAGGATCCCCACAATATAATACCAAGCAACCCTTAAAGATAAAGCAAGCAAGTCGAACGAAAGCATTAAAGTGATCTAGAAATCCACAAGGCATTCTCTCTTTAGGTGTCTCGTGATCGCCGAGTTCATGTCTGATGACTTTGAGATTTTTGTATCGCGGATGTGCGGATAGCAAGTCGCCACCTACTTTTCTTTTATCCAATTAAGGAAGGTGAAAAGAATAGGAAAGACCTTCGTTAGATTAAAGGTAAGGAGAAGGTTATGAAAAGGTAAGGTATTAACACCCTTTCCATCCGTGATTATCTCCCAGCTCTTAGTTGCTCTTAGATCATTTTCAAAAGTGCTTTCATGTGTTTGACAAAATGTTTTGAAAAGGCATTTCGCTTTGACTTTGTAATGATTCATGTAGGAATATATACAAAGTGTTAGAAATGTTTAGTTTTTGAAAGAGTTTGAACTTTGACAAAAGTGTGAGGTGTAAAAAGTATTTGATTGAGCAAGCAACTAAAGTCTCATTACCTACTCGGAATAGTCGTTTCGTGTTTTTACGTTCCTTTAAAATAGTGTTATCCATACCATTGGTTGGAAGGTAACCATTCATTGGATGTAGAAGGGACATTGAAGGGACATCGTTTGGTCATAAAAGGCAACTCGTAAAAGTATCCTAGCATTCGAAGGGCGATGTGTCTGTGAGCTGACTTTGATTTTTGTATCTGTGCTCGGATAGCAAGAGTCGCCACGAATTTTCTTTATCCAATTAAGGAAGGTGAATAGAGCGAGGGAAAAGACATTCGTTAGATTAAAGTAGGGAGAAGGTTATGAAAAGGGAAGGTATTACTTCCTTTTCATCCGTGATTATCTCAGGACTCTTAGTTGCTCTTAGATCATTTCAAAAGTGATTTACGTGTGTTTGAAAATGTTTTGAAAAAGGCATTTAACTTTGACTTTGTAATGATTCATGTAGGAATGTATACAAAGTGTTAGGAAATGTTCGTTTTGAAAAAGAGTTTGAACTTTGACAAAAGTGTGAGGTGTGAAAAGTATTTGATAGAGCAAGCAACTAAAGTCTTATTACTTACCTCGGAATGGTGGTTTTAGTGTTGTTTCGTTTCCTTTAGAATAGTACTATCCATACCATTGGTTGGTAGGTAACCTATTTGTTGGATGTAGAAGGGACATTCGAAGGGATGGTGGTAGAAACTTGTAGGAAGTATCGGCATTCGAAAGGACTATCATCATTTTCGTGGAAACAATCAAGGTCAAGATCATGCATTAGTGGCGACATGATGAGTCTATGATCTTTGTCGAAGGACTATGATGATTTGTTTTGAAACAGCGGTGCTAGAATCGTCTACATTCGAGGACATGACCATTTGTATTCATAAAGGCAGCGAGAGAATTACCCTAAAGGGTTGTATGTGTGAAAAAGTGTTTTGAATTCAGATATTTTATCTTAGAATTATGAGTGATCTATGTCAATTTATCTTTCCATACCGCCTAATTACTAGCAGTTTATAAGGTGCGGAAAATAAATTGCGAAATGTAAAGTCGGAAGATAAAGTCTCGCTATTACATGGCTTTGAGGCGAGTTACATAATAAGAGTCACGGAAAATAAAGTCCTAATTTAACTATTACAGCCCATGGCGATTACATAATTGAAAGAAAGGCAAGAAAAGTCGTAAAAGCGTTACAACACAATAGCAGATACATAATCGGAGAAAACAAGAAATTGCATAAGAAGAAAATGTTAGTAAAAAGAAATATTTTGAATGAGGAAAAAGTTTTATGTTAGTAATGACAACAATATGATAAGATAAATTTTGGTAATTTTTGGATCGTTTTGAGTAATTTAAAAACAATTAAAGTCATTTAAATGATTAATTAATAATTAAATAAAATATGCATGCAAAAATAATAATTTTAATGTTAAAATTAAATAAGTATTTTTCGATAATAATGCAAAAATATTTTTGAGATGCATGATAAAATTATTTGAATAAATTAAAATAACATGAAAATATTAAAGAAAAATAGAAAAATATGAGTTTTGCAAACTTGTAAAAAGAAATGGTCTTTGAGAGCTCGAACTCATTGACCATCTGACAACTCACGCTCCTTGCCTTTACTGCTGGAGCCAGCGTTTGGTGTCATAAAATTGAAGCGAGATCGTTTTAAGCAATTTGAACCACAGACATTCAAATCCTTGAAAGAACACCTTCTTCTTCGTTTGAATTTTTGAAAACTTAAAATTTGAGTTCGGCCATTAGTGTTTTAAGTTGGCATTAGTTTTGGTAAAACTAGGTTATGACAATGTCTTGATAAATGTCATGACATTGAGATTAAGATAAATCTACTTGACAAGGATGTTTAAAATGTTCAGGCCGGAAGATAAAGGCGTGGAATTACTGGAAAAATAGAACGTGTCATAATAGATGTTATGACATTCGATGTGACGATACATACTGCGAATCTGTTTTCTGAGACTTTCGAGAAGTTTGTTGGCTGCTATATTATGTTTTTACATTACTAGAATGCATATACTGCGTGGGTGCTAGGTTAATCTTAATTAAACCTAAATTGGTTATTGAAAAGACCATGTTTTAGGATTAAATTAAGTGAATCTAACTATCTTTATAAAATGGCTGAATTTCGAGACTTCTTCTATAAAGAATTCAACCCTTATCTTTATTTAGCCTCTAGAATGTATTGAAGATATTGGCGAGGTTGTTATTTGTGTAATTCTAGTTACTCTTGTGGCCAAACAATTATCATTTGATAAGTGCCTTGGACTAGGATTTGTTTGTAAGGGTAGTTTATCACTCAAAATGTGAAGCAGTGTTTGTCTCTTGATTGAAGCTTTAAGCAAGATCGAGATAGTTGAAGTGTGTCTTCACAATTCATTATTCAATAGGTTGATATCCTTTGCTATGATTGAGGTGGTGGAACTGGTCTAAGTAGGACTTAGATTGAAGTTGCATTAGGTGAGTTTAAGTGAAGGAGATAAAATGGTTGGTTTATTCACAGTTAATTCTACTAATAGTGAATTTCCTCGACTTGTAGCCCCGGATCAAGTGTAGTTGAACCGAGCAGGGTAAACAATTTTATTCTGTTCTTCTGTTTAAATTTATTATGTGGTGTTAGCAATATAGATAGTGTGTCATAACATTCTGCAGCGACATCACGTATCTGCTACGAAATTTCAATTGGCATCGGGCGGGCACCGCATGTTATTTACAGGTGAGATCTAGGGAAATATAGTTTCTTGCATAATGGATAAGGAATGAGGATTTGGAGTAGACCACTATTACGGATGGGTCTAATTAGATCTTGGAAACCTCATTGATTGCCTTTTAAGATGGTGGATATTAAAGCTTGGGAGGCTAGCGACAAAGGATGAAACATCCCACCACGCTTGAGAAAGATGGGACTACTATCTTGAAACACGAGGAAGAATAGAGCAAGAGGAAGGGCTAGCTCAGGGCTCTAAGCATTGACCTGGTAATAATTATTTGAATATCTTCATCAGTAGCAAATGGCCAGTTGGAACTCTCAAAACATACTCGAGGGACATCCAGTGAATGTCAAGACTTGATGCTCACTACAAATTTGAGAATTTGAAGATGAAGAAGATGAGACTATTCATAGGTTTCACATGAATATC
>CM038795.1:261301282-261365279 GCA_021764765.1 Vicia sativa
TAATTAGGCTTTCTCGAGACAAAAGTCACGTAACTTTGACCAGCATAACTTTCTACATACTTTATCAAAAAATTTCCACCTACAACTCATTTTGAAGAGAATTCAATTCTCTACAACTTCATGTCTCACAAGCTTGGGCGTGTAAAATGCTTCATTTGGAAGTTATGGATCAAAACATTATGTGTCCTTCAAAAGTCAACAAAAAGTCAACTTTTGTAAAGAAGTGTTCATGAAATGAAAACTTCAATGAAGATGAAACCAAAATGGCTGTTTAGAAGACATCTTGAGCTTTCCAAAAGTCCAAGAACACCCAAAATGTTAAAAATTGAGCAAGATACACCTTGTGCAAGTAAGCATTTTTAGGAGGTGCACAAAGAGAAATACTTGAGAAAATCAAAATATTTCCAAATGGGCCTAACTTTTCATGATTCAAACATGTTCCTTTGTCAATTGGAACCTCCGAGCCCAAGGCCACGAATTTATTTTTTATTTTTATTTATTTTGGAATTTTAATCATTTAAAACCAATTTAATTAAAATAAAAGATAGAAAATCAAAATTAATCTCAAGATGGATTTTCTCTCATCCTCGAGGTTCAAGGAAGCCATTTAATCGATTATTTTGAAATAATCATGATTGGTGTGATTTAATTGAAATTGGCTCAAAAGAAGAAATATTTGTTTGATTTCAAATCAAATCTTTTCATTGAATGGCATGGTATTTTCCTACAATTCTTGACCTAATTTCTTCAACAATATAAATAGACAATGATACTACATGCACAAGAGACGCAAATTCGGCCCAAAGAACCCTAGCAAGCTTAAAAACAGGTGTTCCAAGCAACAAGAGCCACAGCTTTGCTCAATTCAAAGCATTCTAAGCCTTGCAATCGATTCTTGGAGGTCCCCTAATCAATTCCAGACACCACAAGCAAAATAAACGCGATATCCAAATCACGGTTTGCATCTTTTATGTCAAAATCGATTTCGTTATTTATGCATCATAAACATAATTTGATTATATATTCTTGATCGTGATGATGTTTGCAAGCTCGTTTGTTAATTTGATTTTAGATGCGTATACGAGGATATGCTATTGTGGTTTTCTAGATTTTGGGAAATTTGGTGGTGCTTTAGATGATGTATAAAATCATTACTATTGGTTTTTGCTACGGGATTGTGTCCAGAGGTAAAAGCCCTGAGGAATTTAAACGGAAGCAGGTAAGGCTCGACAAGGTTTCCGCCATATCCAGGATCATCCCTTTATTTTGTTTTTGTTCCATTGCACTAACACCAAAACAGTCGCTCTGCTTGGCAAGGTCGATTTCCGAGGTCCCTTGTTCAAACCTAAATTTTCATACCTTTTTTTAACACTTGAAAACTAATATATTTTCTTATTTCTTTTCCATATTTTCTTTTCTAATTTAATTTATTTTCAAACAATTTTCTAATGCATTAAAAAATCACAAAAAAATTATTTCTTTTTGCATTTAGGTCAGAAAAATACGTATTTAATTTTTGACATGGAAAATTATATTTTGTATGCATATTTTAATTAATTATTAATTAATCAAAATTGACTTTTAATTGTTTTTCCTTACTAAAATCAATCCAGAAAATTCCCAAAAAATATTTTCTCATCTAATTAGGTTTACTAACCCTAAAATATTTTCCTAACTCAAAGATCTTTTTTACTAACATTATTTTCTATTATTCGCAATTCGATTCTTTTTTCAATTAATGTATCTCGCCTGTGTTGTAATAGTTAGGTTAATTTTCTCATTTCTTTTCCATATTATGTAATCGTCATGGATGTAATAGCTTAATTAGATTTAATTTCCGCACCCTATATTATGTAACTTCCCAAAGCCATGTAATAGCGTAGGATTTACTTTTCGCACTTACTTCTTCCTTCCGCACCCATATAAACCGCTAGTAACTAGGCGTGTATGGCAAGATAAAACAAACATAGATCACTTCTAAATCTCAAGATAAAATATCTAAGTTGACACACCTCTTCACACATGCACCCCTAGGTTATTCTCTCTCGCTGTTTTCAATAAATGGTCAAGTCCTCGAACGAGGTATCTTAGCATAGTTTCCTACAAACATATCATCAGTCCCCTCAATCAAAGATCATAGTCCTCGATATTGCCGAATACATGATTTAGTCCCTCGATTGTTGCCTATGAAAAGTGACGACCTTCGAAGGTACTAGGATACTCCTACAAGTTGCCTTCTATGACCATTCACGTCCTTTTACATCCAACGAATAGGTTACAACTAACTAATTTATGATGTTGTAACTCTAATATTACCCAATGTTTTATAATTAAAATCACAGTAATTTAAAATTTCATAAATTCCAATAATTCAAAAGGCCATTAATCTTCAAACCAAATCACTTTAAACAATTGCTTTAAAGAGCAACTTGAATACATAGCATCCTTAAATCATAAATCAATCTTAGAAATCAAAAACACCTTCTTTATCAAACATCCTCATCAAATCATTTTGCCAAAATTGATCCTTATTCACAAAAAAAAGGAATAACTAAAGAACAACAACAAGACAACATAAATATTCTCCCGGTGCTACGTATCGGGCGACACCGACTGGACTAATAGCAATATAATCTCCGTCTTCATAACACACGTGCAAGTATAAAGGTGGCCGAAACAAGTAAAGGGTGAGATACTCAAAACATATAATTAAAGGCATGATAACATATATATGTAGTTTTGGAATCATAAAAGATATAGGGTAATAAATGCATTCCAAAACATATCCAAATCTCACTCACTTTAATCGTCATTCTAATGTGTATAATCAACACTTTATCTCCATAACCTCATCAACATAAATCATCACAACAACACATAAACGTTTATCACTACGAAATCATCACAAGTCAATACGTCACTAATCAACACGACAATCATAAACAACAACATCAAACAACAATATCAAACAATGCTAATAACATAAGCAACAAAACTTTGGAGTATAACTCCCATCATGATTGTCGTAGTTTTCATGCCAATCAAATACAACAACACAACATAAACAAAATCATCACAATTTGGCTAAAGTCCATCGTCGCTTTTAGCATAAAAGCCCATCGTCGCTTTTGGAATAAAAGACCATCGTCACAAACATCACCATATCATATTTTCATTAAGCATTTCATCAAATTCAAATCATCGTAAAACTCATCATTTATATTCATCGCATAGTCATCATGAAATTATCACATCATATTCATTTCATGTTCATCATAAAGATCATCACAAAACAAAGCATCATATATCATCGCAATTCCACATAAACCATCACATCAAACTCAACATCAAACGACTCGACAACATAACCGACTCCATGAGACACGATTATGTTATGCATGTGGTACCCGTCGCTTTGTCCGTAATTAGGGACATTGGCATAAAGCCCATCGTCGCTTGGCATAAAAGCCCTCGTCGCCAATGCAATGTATGTGACTCGACAATAAAAATAACACAACAAAACATTATCATCGCTCATCAAAATTGACATAAAGTCCACATCACCATATTTATCCACATCAAAATAAACATATCATCGCAGCGCATATCATCAAGTATTCGTTAGTAAATACACTATCGCAAACATCATGTTTAATCACACCACATCACTATCCATTTATTCATTAAATTCTGAATACGGAAAAATAGTCAAACACCAATAATCGTCACGAAAGCCATTCCTAATAACCAGCATTAATCATAATCGTCAACATCGCAATCGGATTGTCCATACGTGTCTTAAATCGACTAAAACGCAATTCGATTCAATTTAACCGTAATTTGGCCTATTTCGGGTCGTTTCGTAAAAACTTGTAGTTTCGAAAAACTAACCTCACTACTACGTTCTACACGTCGAACTTAGCTAGCACGTCAATTTTCATTGAATTTGGAGCAACTTGTTCCGTCGCCGAAATTACCAAAATCGGGAAATCGGAACATAATCAGGTTCTAAATTTAATCTTCTAGCTTATGTCCTAATTATATTTTATTGATATAAACTATTACTATGTGAAATTGGGGAAAAATAAAGAAACAAAAGCAAAGTTACATTCTACTGATAATTATGCAGAAGACAGAAGAAAATGCAACACAGAAAAACAAGGTGACAGAAAACACAAAGTGGCATTTGCTTGCACCCGCCCTACCCACAGGAGGCGGACACCCCAGGGAGTCCTAAGGGGGGTGAGGCGGGCGCCTAGGGCATGGGACGGTCTCCCCTCAAGGATAGGTGGGCGCCTCTCATCCCTTCATCATTAATTCACTCGTCTTCTTCCCTGTTAGTCCAAAGTAGTGGAGTTTTTCTGGTATTCCTTTTTCAGTTTTCTATTTCCATTTTTATACTTCTAGTTCCTACAAGCTAGCAATGAAACACCCCATAATCCATACTCCTAACTCAACCTTTCTAAGTTATTTCAACAATCAACCAACAAAAACTCATGAATCAACCTATCAATTTATCCTAAATCCAAAATATATCTATCAAAGCCTAACTATATGGAAAGGAAAATCAAACCCCTTACCTCATCTTGTTCTTGCAAAGCTTCTTGATTTCTCTACCACTTCCAACCATAGCTTCCTCTCTTGTTGCTCTTGCTCTTCTTCTTCCTTTCCCCTAAGACACTCTCTTTTCCTCTTATGATATAAAGCCAAACATAGAGGTGTGTTTGGTTGGTGTTGGAATGGAAAGAAAATGAAGAAAGGTGTTTTATAATGTGTTCTTACTAGCAACCAAGGGTGTATACCCAATTCTCTTCAATTAATCCTGACACCCCTAATTATATTATTAATTAACACCTTAATAATATCTAATAATATTATTAACTCAATTAATTAAAATAACTTCGGGGAATTAAATATCGGTTCGAGTAATATTTTACCGAACCGAACGGAATAAAAACCAGACCGAAATGAAACGTCGCCAAATATATTAACAGATATATCGATTAATATAAATATTCTCGTCGCAAAATAAATATCGATCGGTAACTCGAAAATATTAATATAATATAATATTAATTAAAATGGGGCGTTACATATAGCACTATTCTAAAGGAAAGTAAAATAACACGGAAACGACCATTCTGTGTAGGTAATCGACTTTTAGTTGCTTGCTCTATCAAAACGCTTTTCACACCTCACACTTTCAAAACATTTTTAGAACACTTTGTATACATTCTAGCGTGAATCATTACAAAGTTCCTTTTCTAAAAACGAAACATTTCCGAACACTTCGTATACATTCCAGCGTGAATCATTACGAAGTCAAAGCGAAATGCCTTTTCTAAAACATTTTTCAAACACACATATAAAGCAAATTTTTAAAGTGAGCTAAAGCAACTAAGAGCCCGTCCCGTAGATAACTACGGATGGAAAGGGTGCTAATACCTTCCCTTCCCTTTTCATAACCTTCTCCCTTACTCAGAATCTAACGAAGGTCTTTTCTGTTCTTTTCACCTTCCCTTAATTGGATAAAAGAAAAGTCGGTGGCGACTCTTGCTATCCACAACATTTGCGATCAAACGCAAAATAATCCAAAGTCAGTTTTCCCACCGTATTACACAATCCATCCATTTATATATATAAGGATTGATCAAATCCATCCACCACATTTTAATTATCCAATGGATTATTCTTTAGATCAAATAAATCTTTTTCTTTTTAAATAAAAAAATTCATATTTTTAGAAAAATCCAAATAGAAAATAATATTTTTAGAAAAAATAGAAAATAAGTTTTGCCATAATAATATTTTTAAATGGAAAAAATAATATTTTTAGAAAAATCCAAATAGAAAATAAGTTTCTAAAAAATATATTTTTTTAAAAAAATTTAAACAAAGTTAAATTTTGTTTTTAAATAAAAAAAACTAAAACTATTTTTTTTTATAACTTTTTATTTTATATACTGAAAAAATAATTTTTTTGAAAAAAAAAACTGAATTATTTTTAATAAAACTGAATCTTTTTTTAAAAAAAAACTGAAAATTTTATTTTTTTTTCGGAAAAAAAAACTGGAAATTTACTTTTTTTGAAAAAAAAACTGAATTTTTTTTCTTTTCAAAAACTGAAAAAACAATTTAAAATTTTTTTTTTGTTTTATAAAAACTGGAAAAAATTCAGAAAAAAAAACTAGAAATTTATTTTTTTTGAAAAAAAAAATTGATTTTTACTTTTTATAATCTGAAGAAAAAAAAAACTGAATTATTTTTTTAAAACTGAAACTTTTTTTTTATAAATTAAAACTTTTTTTTATAAACTGAAAAAATATTTTTTCTGAAAATAAATTGTTTTTTCAAAAAAAAATTATTTTATTTTCAAAATAAAATAGGGGAAATTCTTTTTTTGTAAACCATAATCCGAAAAATTTAATAAAATAACTGAAGAAATATTTTTTTTCAAAACATTGAAAAAAAACAGAAATTTTTTTCCAAAAAAAACACTGAAATAATTTTAAAAAATCAAAAATTAAAAATAACCGAGAAAACAAATTTTTTTTGGATGGATTGATATCCATTAAAATGTTGTTACTGGATTTTATTTTTAAATGGATGGATTGTAATGGATTAATTGATTGTTTTGATCCATCCATTAACAATCCAATCCATATCCATCCAATTCATCCATTTTGCCACCCCTACAAAATAATTCCTTTAAGGAAAATTATCAAACATGTTAAATGCGAGAAAATAAGTTAATTCATAAAACTGGTTGGCATCGTCGAACACACTTGAAGAAATGAAAGGAAGTATAATCACTATAAAATAAAGATCACCGATCACTGATCAAAGATCACTGATCATTAAAATTCATTTTGGATTCATTTGATACTAGTAGAAATAAATAGTTTAAAATCATTAATTGTGGGTTTTTTCTAAATGTGTAGTTTTCAATGTTACATATGTTGAACATTGTTTGAATTTCTCTAAATAGTGTTCGATTTAAAAAGAAGCTTATTTCCACTTCTTCTATTGCTTACATTTTTTGTGTGTAATCAAGATAAAATATAAGAGTGAACTAAGGGTTGTAATACCCAAAAAATTTTACCTAAGATACCATTTCATATCATCACATATGCATCATTACATTATTGACAATTTCAGAACAAGTTAGATCGTGTGTATGCTCCTTGAGCCAAATTAGGGTTTTGAATCAAAAAATTTCATCAGTTCAAGATATGATCAATTAGGGTTTGAGTCTTAATTCACTTCTAATGATCTATCTTCATCAATCATCAACATTTGATCTTCAAATTCCCATCATTTCCTCAAGATCTATCTTGAATCGACCAATTAGGATTTTGATCGAGTATGGCATATCATTGACTTTTTGCTCAATGAATGACCTAATTGCTTGGAGAATGATCTCAAAATCATCAATGCAATATCTTGACCTAATTTATTGGTTCAAAACATCTCAAAAGCCATGATTGATCATCAGAGAAATTCTGAATCATCTGACAAAAAAGTCAACTATTCAGATCAGTCAAACTTTGGCTTTTGGTCAAATTTTTGAAATTCAAATATTTTCAATCATCGAAGTATTTCAAATATTCCATCATGATCATAAAAAATCAAAATGTTTGAAAAAAGTCAACAAAAAGTCAAAACTTGAAAATTTTCTAACACTTAGAAAAGTTTTCAAGTGTTTTTCACACTTCTTCCACCATTTTCATGTCCATTTTTCACCTAGATCCATTTTGATTCAAGAAAAACTCAAAACATGAAAGTTGTAGATCTTGTTCCAAGCTTTCCAAAATGTCCAAGAACTTGAAAAAACACTTTGTATAGCTAGGGTTTTGAAATTGAAACTTAGAAGTCCATAACCATAATTTTCAAGCCATTTCTCCAAGTTTTTCAAAACTTTTTTGAAATTCCTCTTCTAGAAGCCTTGTCACCATTAAGAGATAAGTTCCCATCCAATAATATCTGATGGCAATGATTGGAAGAGGATAGAATCACTTGAGTTTTTTTAACCATGGTTAACAAAGATTCCTTGTGTATTTAATGTGAATATTCCTTTCTTATTCCTTAAGCTTCAAATTGCAAACTCATCAATCTTATCCTTGCCTTACTTGCCAAACATATTGGACTATAAGTAGAAGTCATTTCTCACTTCAAAAGGACACCAAAGTAATTCTAAACAAGCTTTCTCACTTCTTTCTTCTTTTCCAAGTTTCAAAGTTCCAAAATGTGAGAATTTGCAAAACTCCAAACCTTGCAATTTCTGAGCAGTCTCTGGCTTCAAACACTCTCTAAACATTCTTAGGAAGTTGTTATAATCATCAAGCCATCACAAAAACAACCAAAAGTCAGTTTTCCCATGAAAACTCCATAAGTGTGCATTTTGAGCCTTAACTTGTCATCTCTCAATCCACTCGTGCGTTTCACTTTCTAATCACTCAAACATCATCTACATACCATATAAAAGTGATCCATAGCATCAAACCACTTCTGTAAAGCCAGAATCACCATCTTCATGTTCAACTTGCTTGAGCTGCAGTAGGGTAGGAAGTTCCAGAAGGTTTCAATCCAAGCTAAGCACATCAACACCTTGCATAAGGTCCAGTGAAGTTATCCAGATCATTAAACCAGCTTTGTAACACCTCCAAGAAAGAATTTTATTTCAACTTGAAGAGGTAAGTGCTCAAACTTTGAACTCTATGATTCTTGCATTCCAGTTCAATTATTGCTTGGCCATCTTGTTCCTGCACTCATAAACTAGGGTTCATCTGTTTTTTTTACAAAATAAGTCCTCTTAAGTTTAAAATAAATGCAATTAATCATAACCATCGTGTTCCTAAGTTCAAAACGAGCAAGTTTGATCTTTACATCTTTTTAATTTCATCAAGAAATGAAAGAGATAGGAATCAATGGAGATTGGAGGAAGAAGATGAAGCTACGCGTGATTTTTGATTTTTCTCAAAAATTCAAATATTTGTTTTGTAATATAATTAAATAAAGTTAGTTTAATGAACGGATGTATAGCCACCCCAGTGGTAGAACGCGCGTTCTTTGTCCTTTGCCTTGCCCAAGGTCCAGGGTTCGAACCCCATCCAAACCTTTTGTTTTTTTCAGTTTTCAAAACCTTCATTTTTCAACCCATTTTCACAAACTTTTTTCAAATATAATAAAATCCACGCCTTGTTCTTACAAGCCACGTGTGTGGCCCAGTGGTTAACCTTTTGAAAACTTTCAAGCCAAGGTCATGGGTTCAAACCTCTCCAAGACCAAAAACAAATTTTTATCACTAGTTTTCTTCATTTTTTAATCAAACTTCAACATTTTCAAAAACCAATCAAAACTTCTCATTTTGAGATGATTTTTTGCACACTTATCATTTAATATACCTATTTTATGATATGCCAAAAAATGCCAAGAAAAAATTTCTTTTGATATATTTTTTATTAGGTTAAAAATAGACGTTTTTAAGTATTTTAAATACTTTTCAAAAAATGTTTTCTTTCCGATTTTTCAAACCTAATCTTTTTCAAAACCTTTTGTGAATATCTTTCACTTTTCAAAATCATTTCAAAATTTCAAAAACATTTTAAACTTACACATCTTTTTTCCATGATCGATTGGTTTAATCTTTGAAAATACAAACCGAACTAGGTTTTTTCCTCGAAAATATTTCGAATTCAAAAATCAAATGGATCATTGGCCTCGCTTACGGTGTAAGTCACAACCCTCCTATGTTCATACTTAGTTTCCTTGTACATATTCAATTTCTTGTACATATTCAACTTTTTTGCAAATATTCAAGTATAACTAGTATCGTTCGCTAGTTTTATTCCACTTGTTTATACACCAATTCCACTGGTATTAAGAGGAGCATTATTCCTGGTGAAATAGCTCTTAAACCAGTGGGCCTCCCTTAAGGTGTAAGTCACACTCCCTTGTATATATTCAAGTTTACTAGCTTATCCGCTTGTTTTAAAACACTTGTTTATATTTTGCATTCACACACTCCTTTGTATATATTCAAGTTCACTAGCTTTATTTGCTTGTTTTATACACTTATTTATATATTTCCTTCATAAACTCCTATGAATGCACACACACACACTTTGTCATATATATATACTTGTTCATATACTTGTTCATGTTTATTTATGTCATTACAACAAGTATAATAACTAGCTTCCCCATAGCCTCCTCTTAGGCTTCGTACAAAAGAAATCCCTTGTTGAGTTAGCCTCCTCTTAGGCTTCATACAAAAAAACTCTCTTGTTGATTTAGCCTCCCCTTGGGCTTCGTACAAAATAACTCCTTTGTTGAGTTTAGCCTTCTCTTGGGCATCATACAAGATAGAGATATGGAAATCTCTAACAGCCTCTTATTGGGCTTCCAATACAAAGAATCACCTTCGCTAGGATAGAACCCTAAGAGTATGGTTTCCCGGTGAAATCACTCTTAAAGCCAAGCCAGACATACCTTATAGCCTTCTCTTGGGCTTCATGCAAGGACCCTTAATGTCCCTCGAAAAGCCTCATCTTGGGCTCACAGTACAAGGACCCTCGATGTCCCTTGGATAGCCTCCTCGTGTGCTTACAATACAAGGACCCACACGCTTCTTAAAAGCACCCCCCTAATTAATAACAAAACAACTCTCCTTAGAGATAAGACATGAATCATCTCTATGGAAGAAGTATCTCATCTATAACATCACACACAAATCAAACATTTTTCAAAACAAACACTTTTTCAAACAAAACATCTTTCTTAACTGTAATTGGCAACGCTTGAACACTCAAGAAAAACGCACAATGCTTACAATGAAAGATTCAACGTTTTTTCAAACATCTTTCTTAACTTGTAAGTGGTAACGCTTGTACACTCAAGCAAAACAGCCAATGCTTACAATGAAAGATTTAATCAATCAAATTTTCAAAAATGTATGTGATCAAATAGATTAGATACATTTTTCATTAAGATTACATTTGTCTTTGTCTCTTAATAAAATCATAATTGCTTCCACTAGTACATAAGTGGGAACTACGATGCTCTGACTTTCTCAACCTCCTTTTGAGAATACGTAGGAACAAGGTCTCACTCTTTGCGAGCATACATCTTTCTTCCTCAAACTAAACAAACCTTAGTTTCCCTTAGATCCGAGCTACAAATACTCTGATTCCCTCTAGGGGATATGTATGCAGAGGATCCCAATGATCCTTGCGAGCATAATAATAAATAAACTTAGGTTCCTGCCTAACCTATTTTAAAACATAGTTTGGTTCTACACCAATCTTAGATGTTTTGATGATAATAAGTATTGTTGATAACTATCATGTTCTAACAATAATAAACAAATATTTTGTATGAAACATTGTTGGCTTCTAAGGTTGTTTTAAAAGTATGCAAATAAAGTTCTAACCTCGAAAAGAAAAGAAGTTTTTTTTAACTTATCGAAAAGAAGTTCTGACGAAAGAAGAAGAACAGAAGTTTTGACGAAAGAAGAAGAACAAAAGTTTTGATGAAACAAGAAGAACATAAGTTCTGATGAAAGAAGAAGAACAGAAGTTCAGACGAAAGTAGAAGAACAGAAGTTTTGATGAAAGAAGAATAATAGAATTTCTGACGAAAGAAGAAGAACAAAAGTTCTGAAGAATGAAGAAGAAGAACAAGTTCTAATGAAGTAGAAAACGAAGTTACGATGAAAGTAGAAGAATCAAAGAAGTTCGATGTTAGGGCTAGCGCATGTTCTAAAAGCATTAGAAGATTCGATCAAAGAAGTTCTAATCATCATAAGAAGACTACGAACGAAATCGAGGAAGTTCGACTTGTTAGAAGATATTAAAAGATTCACGCTCTAAACGAAGTTCGAAAAACTTCTAAAAATATTGTAATTCCTTGAGAAACCAAGTTGTGGTGTTCTTGAGAAGACTACGATATCCATATTACATTTGAAATGCTATGAGCGTTGTGGATTAAATTGAAGATTTAGAAATTCATTGGTTAACTTCTTAAATCCCAGGGAAATCCCTCGCTTTTACAAAAATGAAAAAATTAACTCAATATTATCTAATACCTTCTTCATATACACTTTATAGATGTCTCATAGGGTATTTCACCTTCCCTTTCTTTCTTGTTTGGAAACAATAAAGCTTGGTGCTTGCAACATCTTTTAAACAAAAAAAAACAAAAGGGTAAATAGTTTTGAGTCGGAGATTCGAATTCCGATTTGATTCCCTCGTTCGTCACTTTTTACCGCAAACATGGGTTCTCTAATATTTTTACACAATAGAATGGGATAACCCTACAAAAAAGAAATTACAAACCAATTAAGATTACGAGAGAAATAACATCAGATCTTAGCTAAATTAGTAAAAACTACAATTGGAGAAAGTAATTTTCTCTATTAAAGACCATTGTCAAACCAAAAAATTTATGTTCCAAACCGTGTTATCAAAATTACCAAGTTCATTCCGGAAACATATCTCATTCCTCAACAACCATATAATCCATATGGTTGCAAGCCAAATAATACCTAATTTTCCCTCTTTGACTTTCTTTTTTTACAAAAAAAGAGCACCAATTCCTAATATTGAAAGTGAATGGAAAATATTTGAAAAAAATATAAACATGCACTTCAAGAAACCAAAATAATGCAAGAATAGTACATGCACAACAGTCGAAGCCAATATGGTAAATAAAGAAATTAAAATTTGGCACAAATGGCTAAGTCTTTACATAGAGGCCACGAAGGGCAATAATTTGTCTTAGCAAAAAGAACAGAAATCCTTAGAATATTGTAAATTTCACCTATACTTTAAAAGGGAGAGAAGCCTTCATTTTGATGTACTTAGATTTTTAGAGCATCGAGAATTTTTCGCACACAAACTTGAGGGAAGTAAGCTTCTCAACTTCTTTACCTAAGGCCTGAGCCTTTTGAACGTGTATCATTCCATCTTCGACTTCCTAGCTCAGGGCATTCTGGTCAAACTTTTAAAGCACATCCTTGCGCTCCTTATCCTTTGATATCTTAGTTTGTAGATCTTTGACTTGCGCCTCCCATGTTGTGATGTTCAGATCACATGTTTTGATCTCCTTTTTATTATGTTCGTATCTTTTTTCTAATTCGACCACTCTAGAAGTACACTCTGTGGCCGCTACCGATATAGTAGTGTGAAACTCTAATTTAGCAAGGATTACCTCGAAGCGTCCCCAATTTGATTTAGGTCACAACGACGTGATTAATCACCATCCCTAACTCTATGAAGACTTTAGAAATTTTAAAAGAGGTTTCCAACTCTTCTACTTGCTTCAAGAGATCTCTGAGGATAAATTTCGTAGAAGTATTGTGTAACACCCCAAATCTACCCAACGTTGTATAAATCAGAATGCCAAAATTTTAAACTAAAACTTGAGGTATTACACTTTCAAAACTTGAAAACACAATTAAAACCAACATAATTCTTGGCGGATACGTAACACATAAAGAATACGAACAATTGCATCATAATTAATTCTTTAACAATTCAAATTTAAAAAATAAACCGCAGCGGAAATCTCAACATAATTAATTCAAATCAGCATAGCATCTTTGAAACCAACGGAAAACTACAAAGTATTCCTCAAAACCATAACTTAGTTCAATGGAAGAAAATGCATAACATAAAGAAAACAAGCGTTCGTTTCCCCCCGAGTGCTACGTATCAGAGCGACGACGCCATAAGCTACTAAATCTTCTACTCCTCATTACCTGCACGTTACCAATATAAAGGTATTGGCCAACAAAATAGAAAGGGTGAGATATCGAATAATATAAGCAAAAGTACGATAATTCATATGCTAGGTAAAGAAACATACATTAATTACCACTTTAATCAACAACGTACGATATCCACAAAAACAACATAAAATCAACAACAACTTAAAATGCGACTCGGATGCGACTCGACAAATGCAGATGCATGTGGATCCATTTGGAGTAAACTCCCAACTTAAAATATGCCAGGTTATCAAGGCATTCAACAAGGCATAAGCCTTCAACTTACAACGTGGTGCCAATCCAGGCCAACTTGAAAATGCACACATGTTATGTACGATGCAACGGATGTAATTCCAAAAATGACTTAAACAACAGCAACTTAAAATCATGCACGAACGGCATCAACTTAATCAACAACATCAACTTCAACAACAAAATAACAACGTCAACACAATGCAACTATAATTTAATTCAATTCATTTCATTCTTCAACTTTGGCCATTTAAGCCTATGATTCTTAGATCATCCAATTCGGACATAAACAACAACGTTTCGGCAATACCTATAATTAAGCAACTAACGCGAGTTTCAACGAAATGACACTGTTTTAATTAACTACCCGTATACCCGAACTATTCTGCAAAGTTTCGTCCAATTTCGAGAAACTAATTTCTCCGCTTAAATCGACTGACAGTATTATTTTCTGCTATGTTTCTAGTTTTCCGCAACATTAATAATTAGTACTAATCATTCTCCTAATTAATTCTGTCAGTATCATTATTAATTTTGCATTTTTGATTGGTCTTTCCAGTGCTTAATTCACTTTGTCTGTGATAATTGTTGCTGCTAAATGTTATTTTCTGGTATAATTTCCTACTGCTGCTAGAGTAATTCTGCTACCTGTTATCAAATGTTGGCTTCTGCTGCTATTATTATCTTCATTATACTAATGGTATTTCTTGCCTATTGCACTACTCTAACTCCCAAAACATAAGTCAAACTAATCAATTTATCAGCAAGCCACACGAACAATAGAGGACAAGAACAGAACAACTAGCATGAGCTGAGACGTCCACCCCACCCGAGGCGGTCGCCTCACTTCCCTTTGGACCAAGGAGGCGGACGCCTCCTCTCTCCCACGGCCGTCTCCCTTTTCTCCTTCTAATGGGGCGGTCGCCTCCCTCCCTGTAGCAGCATGAAATTTTCTTCCTTTTTTTCCAGCCACAGTAACGATCCCAACACAAAATTGCAACAATCATTCATGACAACAGTAACGGTATAACACATAGCAGACCAATTCAACACAAAAAGCCATATAATTCATTCCAGTAACGTAAATTTTATCCACTAAACAAGATTAGCAGTGTAATTTGGCAGCCCTAAACCCCGCATAAAAATCATCCTACACTCGATTATATAATCTGAACCTCACCCCTTACCTGTGGATTGAAGGGTACTCGGAAAGTCGAACGGAAAAACGAAACTCTCGGACAACAATTGATCCCTGCACCCTTGCTCCAATTCACTTCCTTTCTCTCTTCTGGTTTTACTGCTACGAGTATGCCTTGGCTTTTTGTTTGCAAGCTATGTTTTTTCCTTATTTTACTAGGTCACTCAAATATATAGTGGCTCCTAATATAATTTGGTCTACTAAATAATACTCCTAAAAATGCTAATTTACCCTCATAATTAATATATTATATTTAATTTAATAATTCTACTTGATAAAATAAATTCTAATATTATTTTCATTTCGACTAATTTTACCCGATTACTAATTTAACAATTCTAACTACAATTCGACTTAATCACTAAATTAATCGGAAATTACTCTATAATCTTAAATTAAATTACTTGATTAATTACGGGTGTTACAACTCTCCCGCACTTAGAACATTTTCGTCCTCGAAAATTACCTGATTCAAACAACTCGTGATAGGAGTCCCGCATCTTGCTCTCCAATTCCCACGTCATGTTTTCTCCAGCAGCTCCTAACCGGAAAACCTTCACAAATGCAATCTCCTTGCCACTTAACATCTTTGTCTCGCGATCTGCAATTCGTACTAGCATTGTCTCTACGGTCAAGTTATCCCGCACTTGCACATCATCCATACGAATCTTGTGAGACGAGTTAGGAATATACTTCCGGAGTTGCGACACGTGGAACACATCATGCAAATTCGAAAGATTCGGCGTCAACACCACCCTATAAGCCACCTTTCCAACTCTGTCCGATATCTGATATGGACCAATGAAGCGAGGAGTAAGTTTCTTCGATTTCAATGCTCGTGTAACACCGGTTACTGGTGTAACCCTTAAGAATACATGTTCACCTTCCTGAAATTCCAAACTTTTCCTCCACTTGTCATGATAACTCTTCTGTCTACTTTGGGAAGCCTTCATATTTTCACGGATAAGTTTCACCTTCTCGGTGGTTTCTCGAACTAGTTCAGGTCCAAGTACTACACTTTCTCCCGTCTCATGCCAACACAACAGAGTCCTACACCTCCGACCATACAACGCTTCAAAAGGTTCCATTCCGATGCTAGAATGGTAACTATTATTATATGTGAACTCTATCAATGGAAGGCAAGTGCCCCACGAACCTCTCTCTTCAAGAACACATGCTCGCAGTAAATCTTCCAATGACTTATTCGTCCTTTCTGTCTGACCATCAGTTTGAGGATGATACGCTAAATTCAACCTTAACTTAGAACCCAACGCATTCTGTAAATTCTGCCAAAAATCATATGTGAACCTCGGATCTCTATCCGACACAATACTCAACGGAACACCATGTAACTTAACAATCACCCTGATATAAATCTCTGCCAACTTCAGTACAGGAAAAAAATGTCAATAGGTATAAAATGAGCCGACTTAGTAAGCCTATCAACAATCACCCAAACGGAATTATGTCCTCGCACAGTATTTGGTAATCCAGTTATAAAATACATGGAAATACTATCCCACTTCCACTCTGGAATTTCCAACGGTTGCAACAACCATGCAGGCTTCTGATGCTCAACCTTCGACTTCTGACAAGTTAAACATGCGTACACAAATTATGCAATGTCACGCTTCATTCCAGGCCACCAAAATAATTTCTTCAAATCTTGATACATTTTAGTAGCTCCCGGATGAATGCTCAACTTACTTTTATTCCCTTCTTCCAGAATTAATCTTTTCAGCTCTACATCATCAGGAGTACAGATTCGATCACGGAATCTCAACATACCCTGCGCATCTACATTAAATTCACTAGTTTCCGACTAATCAATCCCAACCATCGAATCTACCAGTTTCACATCCAACTTCTGTGCTTCTTTGATCAAATCCAGGAATGCATTATTAATCTTCAATATTCGGAGCTTAACACTCTACAGTGTCGTCTCACAAACAAGACTCATATCTCTAAACTGCTTAATTAAATCCAACTCTTTAACCATCATTGCTGACACGTGTAAAGTCTTTCAACTCAACGCATCAGCCACCACATTGGCTTTACCTGGATGATAATTCAAACCAAAATCATAATCCTTTAATAACTCCAACCATCTTCGCTGCCTCATATTCAATTCCTTCTGATCGAGCAAATACTTCAAACTTTTGTGGTCGCTAAACACTTCAATTCTAGAGCCATACAGATAATGTCTCCAAATTTTCAATACAAAAACAACTGCAGCAAGTTCCAAATCATCTGTAGGATAATTCTTCTCATGAATTCTCAACTGCCTTGATGCGTATGAAACAACCTTATCATCTTGAATCAACACTCCTGCTAAACCCATTTTAGACGCATCACAATACACCACAAAAGGTTCTTCAGGTTTTGGTAACATCAAAATCGGAGCCGACGTCAACCTCTTCTTCAACTCGGTAAAACTCTCTTCACATTCAACATCCCACACAAAAGCCTTGCCTTTACAAGTTAACTTTGTTAGTGGAAGTGCCAACTTGGAAAATCCTTCAATAAACCTCCAGTAATAACCAGCCAAACCCAAAAAGCTTCTAATCTTAATTGCTGACTTTGGAGTTTCCCATTGCAGCACAACATCTACTTTAGACTGGTCTACAGCAATACCATTACTTGAAATAACATGGCTGAGAAAACTAACTTCTTTCAACCAGAATTCACATTTGGACAGTTTAGCATACAACTTTCTTTCTTTCAAAACCTGCAACACTGTCTTCAAATGCTCTGCATGTTCTTCGTCCGACTTAGAATAAATCAAAATATCGTCAATAAACACTACCACAAACCGATCCAAATAATTATGAAAGATACGGTTCATATATTCCATAAATACTTCGGGTGCACTGGTAACACCGAAAGGCATCACAAAATATTCGTAGTGTCCATAACGTGTTCTGAAAGTCGTCTTCTGAATATCTTCATCTTTTACTTTAATCTGGTGATAACCTGATCGTAAATCAATCTTGCTAAACACACTAGCATCCACTAATTGATCCATCAAGTCATCAATTCTTGGAAGCTTATACTTGTTCTTGATCGTCACTTTATTCAATTTTCTGTAATCGACACAAAGTCTCATGCTTTCATCCTTCTTCTTTACTAACAACACTGGAGCTCCCCACGGAGATACACTTGGTCTAACAAAAATTTTCTCAAGTAGATCTTCCAACAGCTTCTTCAATTCCGCCAACTCAGATGCGGACATCCTGTACGGTGCCATAGAAACAGGTCTGGTACCAGGTACAAGATCAATACCAAATTCAACTTCCCGTTCTGGTGGTACATCTGGAATCTCCTCAGGAAAAACTTCAGGAAATTCACGCACCACCTGGAATTCATCAATTAAAGCTTGATTCTCCATCGACATAGTTTCCATCAATGAAAACATCTTAGCTTCTTCCTTCAACAACTGTCACAATTGCTTAGGCGACACCAAAACAACTTCTTCTTCAGCAGTTGAAAACCTCACAGAATTATTATAACAATTAATATGAACATAGTTATGCTCTAACCAGTTCATACCCAGAATTACATCCAACCCACTTAACGAAAAACAAATTAAATCCACAGAAAAATCCCTATCAAAGATTGACAGAGGACACTTCAAGCACACAAGAGAAGTAGTCACAGATCCCTTGGCCGGGACCTCAACTACCATGGTACCATTCAAAGAAGATAACACAAGACCCAATATTTTAACACAATCGACAACAATAAAACAATGAGTAGAACCAGTATCAATAATAGTAATTAAAGAAGTACTATTTATGAAACATGTACCTCTGATAAGTTTGTCCTCATTGCCCGACGAATCACCCGCCACAACAAATACTTTTCCACTAGATTGTGCCTTCTTTGGTTTCTTGCACTGACTCCCAATATGTCCTTCTTCACCACAATTAAAGCATATCATCTCTTTATGCTTGCAATCAAATATTGCATGCCTAGTCTGTCCACAACGGAAACACCTCTTCACCTCAATAGTACAAGCATTGCTCTTGTGACCAGCTTGCCCACACTTGTAACAAACAATACCAGCAAGAGCACCTCCCCCACTAGTTCTCTGACCCGGAGCAGCTCTCTGTTTACCTCTACCAGCTGGAGCATCATACAGTTTACCACGGTTTTGCTGATTCTTGCCCCTTCTATCACTGACAATCTTGTAATGAGCATTGTTGTCTTCCTCAAAAATACGACATCTATCACCTAAATCAGGGAAAACACAGATCTTCTGATACCCAATTGCCTTCTTGATCTTAGAATGCAAACCGTTTTCAAACTTAATGCACTTAGAGAATTCAGCAGTCTCCGCGCTGTAATGCGGATAAAACTTGGCCAACTCCACAAACTTCGCAGCATACTCAGTAACAGACATATTACCCTGTTTCAGTTCAAGGAATTCATTCTCTTTCTTACCTCGAACATCTTCCGGATAATATTTCCTCAAAAATTCCCTACGGAACACAGCCCAAGTGACTTCTTCACCTGCAGCTTCCAATCTTGCAAGCATATCCAACCACCAGTCATCAGCCTCACTAGCCAACATGTGAGTTCCATTCCGAACCTTCTACGCAGTAGTACAATTTATCACGCGAAATATCCACTCAATATCTTTCAACTACTCCAGAGCTCCATCAGGATCATGTTTGCCTTTGAACACCGGTGGATTCTCTCTTTGGAAGGTCGCCAAACTTCGGGATCCAGCATCCCCACCAGCATTAGGTTGATTCTCCAGAGCATGAGCCATTGCTTCCAAAGCAGCAGCAATCGCAACATCATTCCTTCCAGCCATTTCAACTAAGCACTGCAACATAATCAGCAGTTAGATAAAGTAATTAACAATACTCGAATACCACTAATGTAACACCCCAAATCTACCTAACATTGTATAAATCAGAGTGCCAAAATTTTAAACTAAAACTTGAGGTATTACACTTTCACAACTTGAAAACACAATTAAAACCAACATAATTCTTGGCGGATACGTAACACATAAAGAATATGAACAATTGCATCATAATTAATTCTTTAACAATTCAACTTTAAATAATAAACCGCAGCGGAAATCTCAACATAATTAATTCAAAACAGCATAGCATCTTTGAAACCAACGAAAAACTATAAAGTATTCCTCAAAACCACAACTTAGTTCAACGGAAGAAAATGCATAACATAAAGAAAACAAGCGTTCATTTCCCCCCGAGTGCTACGTATCAGAGCGACGACGCCATAAGCTACTAAATCTTCTACTCCTCATTACCTGCACGTTACCAATATAAAGGTATTGGCCAACAAAATAGAAAGGGTGAGATATCGAATAATATAAGCAAAAGTACGATAATTCATATGCTAGGTAAAGAAACATACATTAATTACCACTTTAATCAACAACGTACGATATCCACAAAAACAACATAAAATCAACAACAACTTAAAATGCGACTCGGATGCGACTCGACAAATGCAGATGCATGTGGATCCATTTGGAGTAAACTCCCAACTTAAAATATGCCAGGTTATCGAGGCATTGAACAAGGCATAAGCCTTCAACTTACAGCGTGGTGCCAATCCAGGCCAACTTGAAAAAGCACACATGCTATGTACGATGCAACAGATGTAATTCCAACAATGACTTAAACAACGGCAACTTAAAATCATGCACGAACGACATCAACTTAATCAACGACATCAACTTCAACAACAAAATAACAACGTCAACACAATGCAACTATATTTTAATTCAATTCATTTCATTCTTCGACTTTGGCCAAATTTAAGCCTACGATTCTTAGATCATCCAATTCGGACATAAACAACAACGTTCCCACAGTACCTACAATAAAGAAACTAACGCGAGTTTCAACGAAATGATAGTGTTTTAATTAACTACCCGTATACTCGAACTATTCTGCAAAGTTTCGTCCAATTCCGAGAAACTAATTTCTCCGCTTAAATCGACTGACAGTATTATTTTCTGCTCTATTTTTAGTTTTCTGCAACATTAATAATTAGTCCTAATAATTCTCCTAATTAATTCTGTTAGTATCATTATTAATTCTGCATTTTTGATTGGTCTTTCCACTGCTTAATTCACACTGTCTGTGATAATTGTTGCTACTAAATACTATTTTTCTGGTATAATTTCCTACTGCTGCTAGAGTAATTCTGCTACCTGTTATCAAATGTTGGCTTCTGCTGCTATTATTATCTTTATTATGCTAATGGTATTTCTTGCCTATTGCACTATTCTAACTCCCAAAATATAAGTCAAACTAATCAATTTATCAACAAGCCACGCGAACAAAAGAGGACAAGAACAGAACAACTGGCATGAGCTGAGACGTCCACCCCCACCCTGAGGCGGTCGCCTCACTTCCCTTTGGCCCAAGGAGGCGGACGCCTCCTCTCTCCCACGGCCGTGTCCCTTTTCTCCTTCTAATGGGCGTTAATTCAGGCTGAGAATTTGTTACTGACATGCTCAGCATCCATGCTATCTTTGAATGCCTTTAATAGCCCTTAAGTGTTTCTTTTGAGATAAAATAGTTTCAATGCATGCATAGATCATTTAATTTATCATGTCTATGCAGAGACATGTTTCGTATAATGTCCTGACATTCAGTCAGTCTTTGTCCACTCACTTCATGTGACTCACTTTTTCAAAATAGTGGATTCTCTATTGTGAGGCACTTACTTTTTCAGAATAGTGGATTCTCTATTGTGAGGCACTCTTCACTTCTGTCCACATATTTCCATAGTTCTTTTTTAAGTGGTCATGAGATAGAATCTGAACTCATTAACTTACTCAGATTATAATTTTTCTTCAGATTCACAACAATATTGATGTTCCAACATCGCATAAGACATTCACAACCTTACTTCAGAATTCATTTGTCTTAGCTGCTCTTCAAAACTTCAAATATTTCTTCAGGACATCCCACTAAAACTAATATAAATTTCTTTTCATACTTGCTTCAGAATAATCACTCCCTCTTAGTTGTTGATTGACAAACATAGATGCACAACTAGTGTTATTAGCTCCTCTTATGCACATCTTCGGCAACACATGGATATATCATCAGCACTCTTGGAGGGAAACACATAGATGGTTTCTCCTTCCATATATAGACAGTTGCCCCCCCCTTAATATTTGCACTTCTCCCTTTTAGCTTCCAAGGTGAAGCTTTCCATAATATTGTTACTCCCCCTGAGTTACATAAATTAATGACATCTTTAATGTTGGTCCTTATAATACTAGAAGCATTATTTATTTGGAAATTTCCAGAGTTTCCAAATTAGGAATCCTTAGTTTACTTGATATACAAGATACAACTTGCCACACTCTGTTACTTGTAATAGAAGAAACCATATTATCAACCATGCATATGACCAAAGGTACGTCTCCAATAGATAAGTCTGAACCTTATCTGCCTTCTTCAATCTCTGGTGTCTTCAACAGTTGTAATGTTACATATCCATGTAACACATTCTCTTATATAAATCAAAAACTTCATATCTTCTTGATTCAGATTTCCATACAAATATCCAACTCCCATCAAGATATTTGTAAGCATCTGTATGCATATTGTTATACCCCAAAATTTCCCCTCCCACTTCTCAAGACAATTCACATATCCATACTCAAGGATTTCACAAGGGTTGACCAGACAAACCCTCTCCTAAGCAATCAATCCAAACTAGGGTTTTTCCATTCTCAAGTCAAGGTGGACATCCAACACTTCAAGTGGTCATCATGCCTCATCTTATGCTTCAAAGAATCTCCATGTCAAGTTTCAAGCCTTACAAGTCAAGTTTGCTCAATCAATTGCTCAGATGGTTAAAAATTAGTTGTATTGGACAAAAAGTCAATTATGGTCAACATACAGTCAAAATTCATACTTTTTGGTCAACACCAACATTTTGAAGCAACATTCGTCATTTGATAAAGGGTTGGTCATGATTCTTCAAGAAAAGTCAAAATTTGATCAAAAGTCAAAGTTTCTAAATTAGGGTTTTTTAGACAAAAGTCAACAGAACTTTGACCAGGCATAACTTTCACATACTTTATCAGAAATTTTTCCACCAATGCTCATTTTGAAGAGAATTCAATTCTCTACAACTTCATGTGTCACAAGCTTGGGCAGAAAATGCTTCATTTGGAAGTTATGGATCAAAATATTATAGGTCCTTTTAAAAGTCAACAAAAAGTCATCTTTTTGAAAAGAAGTGTTCATGAGCATGGAAACTCCAATGAATATGAAATGTTAAAAATTGAGCAAGATACACATTGTGCAAGTTGAGCATTTTTGAGGAGGTGCACAAAGAGAAATACTTGACAAATGCAAATATTTTTCAAATGGGCTTATAATTTTATGATCCAAACTAGATCTTAACATTATTTTTCAAACATTTTTCAAATATTTTTCAAATGGTCTCTATGCTCCTTGCCACGCCTCATTTCTAATTTATTTAATTTATTTTGGATTTAAAGCATTAAATTTAATTTTAAATTAAATAAAATACAAAAGCAAGGTCTAAGACAAGTTGGGCTTGGTTTCTACTTATCTTGAGGTCCAAGATAGCCCATGCAAGCTGTAAAATTCGTGCAAGATACTACAAGGAAGGAAAAATGCATTTTTGGAAATATTTGGTAAATATTTACAAGGGAATATTTTTGCATTCAAGGGAAGATATTTTCTCATTATTTCTGATCAAATCTCATGCTCTATATATACATGATACATTCACAAGCACAAGAGAGGAAACCCTAGCCTCATGAGCCAACCCTAATATCTCAAAAAATTTCATAAACTTGCAAAATTCGTGTCCTAATTTCCAGCCGTTCCCAAGGCGATTTGAGCATCCCATCATTCTCCTGAGCATTCCAGGAGTTGATCCCAGGCCTTACACGATCCTAAAGCATCCAGAAATCGCTTCCCTAAGTGCAAAAATTGCTTTTGAGTTTTAACGCAGGAACAAGCGTTTGCCATTGTTAGGGCAAAACTGGTTGAGAGCTTCGAAGCTCATTATGTAGGGATTTTCAGGGCAAACCGATACCACCATTGAGTTCGCAGGGGTCGATTTAGGGGGGGTAGCCTCAATCTCTTGCGTGAATTCTCTTTATTTTGCAGGTTTAAAAAATCATCCCACCGGAGAAGACGATCGGAATTAGGTTTCCGGCGAGGTCCTTTGCATTGAAACGTTGACTCCCTCCGTGGCTTCGTATGATTGGTTGATTCAAACATACAGGGACCAACGCGCGTGTTTGGCTTTTAACTTGACTTTCAGGAACTAATCTTGCACATATATTCATCCATGTAACATAATTAATGGATGTATCACCGCCCCAGCGGTTGCCAGCACACTCTTAAGTCTCTTGCCCTCTCTAAGGTCGCGGGTTCGAACCCCACCTTTTGCTATTTTTTCCAAATCTGATTTTACGCAGGTACCATACATTTATTTCTAGAGCCAGCATATTGACACCACACACGCTGTGGTCCAGTGGTAAGTTTTGGAACCTATGACCCCAAGGTCACAAGTTCAAACCTTTGCAAGGCCAAACTAATTTTTAACACTTGTTTTCACCAACTCATATTTTCTTATTTTTTTTTCTGAATTTTTATTTAATTTCTTTTCAAACAATTTTCTAATGCATCAAAAAATCACAAAAAAAATATTTCTTTTTGCATTTAGGTTAGAAAAATGTTTATTTAATTTTTAACATAAAAAAATTATATTTTGCATGCATATTTTAATTAATTGTTAATTAATCAAGAAAATTGACTTTTAATTGTTTTTCCTTATTAAAATCAATCCAGAAAATTCCCAAAAAATTATTTTCTCATCTAATTAGGTTTGCTAACCCTAAAACCTTTTTCCTAACCCAAAAAAACTTTTTCACTAACATTATTTTCTATTATTTGCAATTCGATTCTTTTTCCGATTATTGTAACTGCTTCCAGGTTGGAATAGTTAGGTTAATTTTCTCGCATTCTTTTTTCCAATATTATGTAACTGCTCATGGGATGTAATAGTTTAATTAGGATTTACTTTCCGCACTCCTATATTATGTACTTGCCCCAAAGCCATGTAATAGCGTAGGATTTACTTTCCGCACTTTTTATTTTCCGCAATTTACTTTCCGCACCCATATAAATTGCTAGTAACTAGGCGTGTATGGCAAGATAAAATCAACATAGCTAACTCTAATCACAAGATAACATATTTGAACTCAACACACTCCCTTCACACATGCACCCACCTTAGGGTATTCTCTCTCGTTGACTTTTCGAATAAATGGTCAAGTCCCTCAAACGTAGAGGTATCCTAGCATCGTTGCCTACAAATATATCATCATAGTCCCTTCGAATCAAAGATCATAGTCCCTCGATGACCCTCGATGTTGCCTACGAATACATGATCTAGTCCCTCGATTATTGGCTACGAAAAGTGATGATCGTCCCTACGAATGTGCTAGGATACTCCTACAAGTTGCCTTCTATGACCATCCGATGTCCCTTTACATCCAACGAATAGGGTTACCTACCAACTAATGGTATGGATAGAGCTACTCTAAAGGAAAGTAAAATAACACGGAAACGACCGTTCTGAGTAGGTAATAGACTTTTAATTGCTTGCTCCATCAAAACATCTTTTTACACCTCACACCTTTCTAAAAATTATTTTCAAACACTTTGTATACATTCCAGTGTGAGTCATTACAAAGTTCTTTTCCAAAATGAAACATTTTCGAACACTTCGTATACATACCAGCGTGAATCATTACGAAGTTAAAGCGAAATGCCTTTTTTCAAAACATTTTCAAACACACACACAGAAAGCAAAATTTTAAAGTGAGCTAAAGCAATTAAGAACCCGTAGATAACTACGGATGGAAAGGATGCTAATACCTTCCCTTTTCATAACCATCTCCCTTACTCAGAATCTAAAACAAAGGTCTTTTCCTGTTCTTTTCACCTTCCCTTAATTGGATAAAAGAAAAGTCGGTGGCGACTCTTGCTATCCGCAAAATTTGCGATCAAACGCAAAACAATCCAAAGTCAGTTCTCCCACCGTATTATACATATCTTAATCAGAATCAGTTATTCATATAATCACCAGATAATGTTTCTCACATCCTAAACTTGTGAAGATTAACATGAACTTAATATTGACATTCAGTTTATAATATACCATGAATCCATTTGATAAACACTCAGCTCCCAACAGAGTGTATGAATTTGGTATTCAGGTTTCACACTAATAAGTACTTAGTCTCCCGTCAAAGTACCTACCAGTTAGTCAGTTAGAACTATCTACTCACACTAGATTATCCTAACTGATTTCTTCTTCACATTTCCACTTACTTCTAGGCAACAATACATTCTTTCATGACTTAAGACATTAAGATGGTGTTCTAACATCTGATACGATATCATCTATCAAAGCATGGTTCTGGGGGTAACATCTGTAACATCTCATTCATAATACTTGGGGGAAGCATATGAAGTACAATAAACACCAATCTTTACAGCCAACATAACCAAGGGATAATATGAGCCACATCTCAATAAACTTTTATTCATACTTTCATTATAATTTTGAGATGATGGATGCCATATTATGTACCTATAGAGGAGATTCCCTCAACTAGGTTTCTGGAACAGACTTGCTTATGGCAAGACACAGAAAAAATGCAGATTCTTTAAAGCAATTTGTCTCCTTTAATTCTTCCAGACACTACCCTTCCAATATAGTGTTTAGGGTAGTCAATGTTCAGGACCATTAATCATTATGGTTGAATCACAATATTCAGCTCCAAACAAAATTTGTTCTATGGTTATAAACAAAATTCCACATGTCTAGTTTCTTCGATCAGAAGAACATACCAGATACAAGCTCATCTTGATTTCACATAAAGAAACTATAGAATATACCATTATGAATCCATTTAATTGCATTGAGCTCAACTTCCATACTCCTATAAGCTTAGGTCATAAATAAACTAACATATGGAGTAGATAACTTATTGATCGTGCCCTGATCAACTAATACAAAGCAGATGTATCCTCTTCTGGATCAAGAGCAGGTTCCAAACATATGTAATCACACTACATTTGTTTAGCACCCTGAACATCTGTTCTTCAACTGGTAGCTGCATACCTATTGAAATAATGTTCTAACATCCTATAGAACATTAGTTCCATCTCCTTGGAACACATTATCCTTGATAATTTTCAAGGTCTTCAAACAATATGCAAATGTATATGAGGATCATTGATCAATTGATACTCATCAACTCTATTAGTAAATTCCTATATGAGTGGACTTGAGGAAAATATCAAGTATCTTTGACACTTTTAATATAGTTGAAAAAAATATCTTCCAAATATTATGTTGAATAAAATAGCCTTAGAATTCTTCTTTCACTTTAGGCTTGTATTAGAAGCTATGCAGCGGAATATAGCCATATCTCAACATAATTTACATAATGCTTACTCCATAATACAATTGTAATCATGACATCTAAGGATTAAAAATAAATCAACCCTACAATACACCTGCTTCTTCACCAAGCAATAGACTAGACATAACCAATACCATAACCAGAAGGAAACACATAAGCACAAGAGTTACCTCATCAATATCTTCACTACCGCATGAAGGTTTTGAGAAACTTTCTTCTCTGTGCTAAAATATAATCTGAACAATTTAATCCAAGTTCTTCACTCCCGCATGAAGTCTTTGAATTTAAACTCTCTTTGTTCCAGCTTCATCATTTTCTTTCATCAAGAAGGTACAACAGCTATGGTCAGGTTGGTCTAGTCTTCCACAAATAGGTTCATCCTCCACTACAAGGGACCATACAATATGAACACGCCTTGTTCAAATAATCTTCTACCTTGTACACAACCAGAAAGTATCCCCATGGATCTCATCCAAAAACAGACAAGATGCCTGCTCTAATACCAATTGAAATTCTAGTGCAGCGGTCCCAGATGTCACATAAGGATGTGAAGACATCTGGTCTGACATTATAAAACAGACAAGGTAGGAATAAAATAACAATGCGGGAAAGCAATAAGAACAAAACAGAGTTATTAACCTAGTTCGGTTCAGCCAACCTACATATGAGGGCTACCAAGCCAGGAAGAAGACTTCACTATCAGTAGTATTATTTTATGTAAGCAATCTCTGGTTTACAGGTAACAACCTCCGGCTACCTAATCACTACCCAATGAAACCTTTATCTTAGAAAATACATCTAAGATAAAAGAACCTCCGCTCACTTCCTAGTGGTACCTAAACGTAATGCAAACCCCTACAACATACACAACCAGTTTGGAGAACATCACTCCAAATATAAAGAAGTCAAACATGTGACTCAAAAAAACTTGGAATTGCCTCACAGCTTCTTCAATTGACACAACTACACTCATTGTTTCACAGCTTCTGAGTGAGTAAAATAATCCTCTTGCCTACAAGCTTCGTGGTACAAATCAATGACCATCCCATAACCCGGGTGGTTCACATACACGACTAACCCTAAATACTACATATTTTTAAAACTTCTAGCTTAATAAATTAGGTTACAAAATGTTTATTTATAACCTCCTACCCAACTGGATTTGGGCCTTCAAATAACAGCTTGAAGCTATAACAAAATGCAGTAACAAACTTCTGCATAAACAAATAAGCAGATAACTTCTGCTACAATCAAGGTCCTTGCTAATTTTTCTCCTTAGCTCTTGGACCTCCACAAATGCTTTCATAAACATGCCACATAGAATGTAGAATATTCCCAGAATATTCTGTACTAATTAAACAGAATTGCAACAAAACTAACATTTCAGTAGCGCGTGATGTCTGATGTTTGATATCTCGACATCTCATTTGACATGTTGTTCCAGTTGTTGAAAATATTCAACACAACATGTTTAGGCATTTCAATAGGACTTTTGCTGCATATATCCTATTGTACAATACATTGTTGCTGCTTATATTTGTTTTCTTAAAAGTAAGTCAATCTTTAGAAATCTGGAACTTACATAAACTGTTATGATTATAATCACTTTTGACTGGACTAAAATTTTCTTTCTATCCTCCTATGTTATTATGTGATAAGTTGAGTGTTGTTATGACATGCTTCGTGTTAAATCTCAAGTTATCACTTTTGAGTGAACTAAAAGTTTATTTCTATCCTCACACGAAGCATGTTGAACTTGATATTCATTTTGTGAAAGAACGTGTTATGGCTAAGAAGCTAGTTATTTAACATATACCAACTTTCGCTCAGCTTACAGACACACATGCCAAACCATTTGGGACTTCATCTTTTCAAAGTTCCGCAGCAAACTCAAGGTGCTCCCATGACAATCCCCTTGATCTTGAGGGGGTGTGTAAGAGATAAAATTAGTTCACTCAATGTAATACTTAATTTTAGCTTATGGTTTATTACAAAGTCACTTAGATTTAGCTTTAGTTGTGAAAAGTTTGTTATTGTTTCAGTTAGCTTGTGTGGTAACAAACTTCACCATGAGTATGTATATATAATCTCTAGACTTCACTTGTCAAAGGTAAGGAGAAGAATGAAAACTTTCACATTGTAATTATCCATTTCTAATATTCTAGATAGAAAAATATTGAACATTTTTTTGTCTTGCAATCCATCCCAAAGAATGATACATGCTTGGGGCAGCTTAATATAAGTAAGGATTAGGTTAAAAAAATTGACGAGTTCTTTAATAGTTAAATCTGATTATTTGAACCCTCAGTTATATCGAAAAATCGAAGGGTTGGCTTATTTAGTTTAGAATTGTAAACAAATAATAACATAATCTATAAAAGCTGAGATTCGAAGTGAGTCCTGATTTATTTTTCCACTCGATTTTCATAACAACCGAGGGAAATTTTAGTATTTAATATTTTTTAAAAATAAAACATGGTCACCTAGGCATAATACCTCTTTCTTTTTTTTTGCTGGGGTAACAATTTCGTCATGAAATGTATTATTTGTAAGGGTATGCTTGGGAGTTTGGAAGGGAATGGAGGGGAGTGTTTTGAACAAAGGGAAGGTTTGTGTGAAAAGAATTTAATGATTTTGTTTAGGAGGATTTTGGATGATTTGTTTTTATTCATAACACATAATTCTTTAATTTAGGGGAATTCAAAATTTATATTGAATGAGTTTTGGCGGATTTTAGAGGACTTACATAAATTTTCTAAATATCTTTTATGTTGTTATAATATTCAAAAAATTAAAATATAGTAATGATTAACACTCTTTTATTAATCTATACAAAATCTTTAAAAAAAATGTCAAATATTTTTCTTTTTTTAACATTTATTTTTAAAAAGATTTCTCTTTTCCTCCTCTCCAAACTCTCAAACAAAACATAAGACTCAATTAGGAGTTTTGGCTTGGTCCCTTTGTAGTTTTTGTATTCTCTTTTCTTTTAGAAGTTTTTTTTTACCTAAAAAAAATCTCCTTGTATATTTACTTTTATTGTAGTCAAAGGGAGTAATAAAAATATAATTAACAATTTATACACTAAATTAAATATATATATATATATATATATATATATATATATATATATATATATATATATATATATATATATATATATATATATATATGAGGAGGATCAAACTATATAACGTTAATTTTGATGTAGTTCAATGACATAGTAAATTATTATAGATTAATCTCAAACTTTATAGGTATGATCTATATGATAATATGTTTCAATCCAACGATTGATTTTAAAAATATTAATCCAGTAGCGTTTTTAGTGTAATTCTTGGTGTAATTTGATCCATCTCTCTCTCTCTCTCTCTCTCTATATATATATATATATATATATATATATATATATATATATATATATATATATATATATATATATATATATATATATATATATATTTTTTAGACAAAATTGTATAAGGTATTTCTTACCTTCTCTTTGTGTCAAATTATATTTTAATAAGTATTTATAGTGTTGATCCAATTGTGATTCTTATCCACTTTTGACCAACTATATATATATATATATATATATATATATATATATATATATATATATATATATATATATATATATATATATATATTAATTTTAGACAAAATTGTATAAGGTATTTTTTACCTTCTTTTTGTGTCAAATTATATTTTAATAAGTATTTATAGTGTTGATCCAATTGTGATTCTTATCCACTTTTGAGATAATATTATCTTTAACTTAACATTTTTAATATATTTAAGAATTGTTATAAATACGTTCCACACTCAAGTTATTATCCATTATCAATATGGATGCACCAAAACTTTCTACTGTCAAATTTGGAGTCTTGCTAGTTTTTGTTCTCATTGCATCAGGTCATAAATTTTAGATGTATATCAATTTGTAACATATTTTAAACAAAACATTTAATTACTCCCATGATTTTTTCCTCAAACATTCTTATGATCTTTGTTAATAATAATAATATTGTGATTTGTGTTTGGTAGATATGATCAAAATATCCGATGCAGAAGGTGAGATCGATCCTCACTGCAAGGCGGACGACCAATTTTGTAAGGATATTTTTCGGAATCCTAATTGCAGATGTATTAATTTTAGGTGTAGATGTCCAAGACATCCACCTAAACTCAATTATGTGACAACACCACCACCTGAGTTAAATGTCTAGACAATGTGGATGATAAAGGATTGTTTCTCATTGTTCATTCCGATATCATGATACACAATAAACAATAAAATTTTAGTTTTAAAGTTCAATTAGCAGTTTTACTAATTTTTTTAATTCATAGATTTTCTTTATTGATTCTCACATATGGTTTAGTTTTATGATAACAATATGTTAAAGAAGAGTTATCTATCGTGATTAGAGGTAGTAAAATGGACCGTCCGTTCCGTTCTGCTCCGTCTTAAGTCCATCAAATTAAATTTAGTTTGAAATTTAACCATCCTATCAAAACGACATGTAGGTGGACGACAGAATTGACTACCTATTTATTTATTTATTTTTAATTTTTTAATAGACTAACTTTTCTTTTTACATTTTTCTAAAAATTTTCACTTATTTTTTAAAATACTTTTATTATAAAATATTTTCTTAACAAATTTTATTTTAACATAATATTGCATATATTTGTAAATAAATATATAATATATAATCATAAAAAATTAGAATTATTAAAATTAATTAAAATGACAACTAAAAATCTAAAAACATAAAAATAATTGATTTAAAATAGAACCATCAACAAGAGTTTTAAAATTGTAGTTCAAGTATTAGTTTTTAACCAACCAAAATAAATATTTTAATAGATAGACAAACCGATACACGGACATACAATTCCAACTCAACCCACTATTTTTTTTTTTTTTTAATGAATGCGTGGACCAATCTGACCACTATCCATTTTACTTTCCTTAATTGTAATCAAATGTTTGAAATTAAAAAATATTAATTAAGAATTAATAATAAATTTAATAAATATATATTCATGGGTCGGTGAAAAAATTTGGAAGTTCCCGTCTACAAAGTTGAATTTAGCTTCTGTTGAATTGTAAAAGTTGAATTTAGTCTCCGATGAGTAGTAGATTTTTTTTAAAGAACCATATTTAACTATAAATTAAATGTAAAATATACGTATGAAGGCCATTTTTCTATAAGTTAATAATGAAAATATTCGAGGTGATGTGTTGTAAGATCCTTTGCACACTCCCAATGAGGATATGGTCAAAATGTATATATTGAATTTTTTTTGACAAAATGTATATATTGAGTTAAATAACTTATAGCTATCCAATCCAATATTTAATCTCATGGATGGTATTTATTTATATTTATGCATTTCTAAAAAAAATGTATTTATGTATAATATTTTTTACACTATATCTAATTAAATCACTTTGCTTATCACTTTTAAATTTATTCTAAAAATTACCGTAATAAATATTTATTTGATATTATTTGATTATATAAATATATAAAAAGTATATGAGTGATGTATAGATATTAGTCTCTCAAGTTTAATAATAAAAGCGTATATGTATATATTCGTTTTACATTATGTAGATTTAATAGCTTTTAGAAAATGAACACTTGTTTTTAGATACTTATTCATTATCTAATTTTTTAGATGTCTTTTTTGATGTTTGTTTATTTTTGGATGAGACCGAGTCTTTGAGCAAAAATTATATATGAGAGTTTGTTTAGTTTTTTAAGGGAAAAAATGAGCATCGATTGTAACTAGATGTTCAAGAGAAAATCAACACTAATAAAAAAAGAATGAAAAAAAATTCAATGCTCGTCTTGTAGTAAAGAGATATTCATAACATAAAGAGATTGATTATGATAAAAAATTTCTCCGGTCGTCAAACATACTTCTATCAAAATAGTATTAGTCTTGGTAGTTAGTCGAGACACACATTTAGAGCAAATGAATATGAAGATAATATTTCTTCACAAAAATCTAGATTAGCATTTACATGGAGCAGGCATATAGGTTCAGTGTCACTAAACATGGTAGACTTGTTTGAAAATTGAAGAGGTATTTGTATGGTTTAAAGTAGTCTCCATTGCAATGGTACAATCACTTTGATTCATACGTTCTTAACATTGACTACAAATGGTGTGAGTATGATTGTTGTGTTTATGTTAGGAGAATTGATGACGGCTCTTTTATATTATTGTATTGTTGATGATATTTTGATGACCTGTAAATAATATGTTGATGATAAGTTTATTGTTGCTAATCATTTACATGTTGTAAAAGAACTGAAAATCATGTTAAAAAATAAGTTTGATACTAAAGCTTAGGCGTTGGTAAAAAGATTCTTGGTATGGAAATTCAAAGGAATATGAGTGCTAGAAAAATCTAGCTCTCTCAGAAAATGTATGTTAAAACACTACTACAAAAAATACATCTAACATTGGATGTGAAATATGTTTGATGTCAATAACGGAAATGAGGTAAATAAGGTCGTCATAAAAGGTTACTTCTTATCACCTCAAATATTAAAACGCCGAGGGGACAAGTTAACTGCACGTGAGTTTGATTCCCATCATCAATATTTTTATTAACTTTAGAACTGAATGGCGTGCCCCATATTAGCACTCGGTGTTTTGTAGAACCGAAGTAACATATCAATATTCTTACCTTAGTTTATTCTAGAAACCGAGGGGTTAAGATCTAATTTTTTTCTATTGTCGTTTGCACCTGAATTACGGTACCATATTATAGAATACATAACCATATTTTGTATATTCTTGAAACAAAGACACTGTACATTTTTCCAATTCCTCAATCCGAAACAGAAATATTAATTGATTACACAAAAATGCAAACAAAAAATGGCACACACTTTATAATTTTACATCAAAACTAAAACAAATGATTAAGAAACAAAAGCAATAAACCATTTACTTACTAGTTTTCCCATATGCCCTCTTCATGATCACGATGAGTAGCATGCACATCATCTAAATCATTTTTTCCAGATGATTGATGTTCATAGTGAAAATATTGATTTTCATCAGTACTATCTGGAAAATGTTTTCCTTAAAGAACAATTGACAATCTAGTGTTAGCTGGATAAGTGACATAAAAAACTTGATTTACTTGGTTTTCTATGATGAATGGTTAGTTCTTGTAAGTTGCCTTTCGAAGATCAACCCTTGTGAATCCTAATTCATCAGTTTCTACTCTAGTTTTACTGTCAATCTCAAAAGTCTCCTCAATGATCCCAAATTATGCTCTAGATGCTAGTACTGGATTATGTTTGGAACTAGAAAAGTATGGGAAAATATGTTCTATTTCCTACTTATTTTGGGGCTAATTCTTATCATATACCCATCACAACTATATTTTTGTGGGATTTATTAGTATCTTTTGTCTTGCCTTTAATGTTGAGAAGTCTTCCAATCACTACAACAAATAACGCTTTTCATGACGAAGCTTTCACGTCAACCAGAAAAAACGAGGTTTTTCACCAACGCGCCCAATATAATCATTTAAAAAAACAACTTGAGCCCTCTTTTATCTATAAAACCGCGGTGAAATGTCATTCCAGACAAGCTTTGAATCCCGACTACGACACTTTATGTTTCTATTTGTATAAAAGTGTAAAATAAATTATCTAACTATTTGGTTTCTATAATAAACCAAGGGATAAATAATTTGGTTTGACTATAAAAACACTCGTTAAACAAATTTAACCCTAATCTTATCTTATTTGTAGCCCCCCACCATTTTTTGGGATGGATTGAAAAACTGAAAAAATGTTCTTCTACCTTGAGCAAAACATTTTTTTCATTTTTTGTGTTTCATTTCAAACAATGGTGTTGATGTTTTTGTTGTTGTTGTTGAAGGTTTTGAACAACTATGATATATTCGTCGTTACTGATGGATAGCAATTGCAGAAAAAACATTTTCCAATTTTTGCAATAGACACCTTATTAAAAACTGGAAGCATTCAAACTCACTGTCTACACTAGCGAAGGCAGTGATAATGACAGTGCAACGATCCATCTAGGATGCAATGATAATGATAACAAAACAACCAATCTTGGATCGCTATCTAGCATCTTGTATGGGACCTTAACATTATGTATTTTTAATATTCTAAGTAAACAATGTAACCATTAAAAAAACTTTAACCCTTCGGTTTATTTGAAAAGCAGAGGGGTTAGTTTAACTAACCACTCAGTTTTATTCCAAAACCGAGAGGATATTTAATTCCATTTATTTAATAATAGATTTGTTTGCTTTTACAGTTTGATTTCAATTTGTTCTTTAGTGTCTTGTTCTTCTTCTTTGAATATTCATACATAACGTTCAAATAACCCGTAGCTTCCACCTCTGACTTCATCATGCTCCTATATTCATTTCCACCTTTTGCCACTATGTCTCCATCCCATATGAACATATTACATGTCTCTTCACTCATCCAAAATGGACATCTCCAAAAAAGTATTCCTTAATTTTGTATCTTCTTTCATTGGTACGAAACCATACGACCTTCACACCCACAGAATGGTCCAGATCGTGATTTTACAAAAGTAGAAGACATAGAAACACCTTTGGATGAGTTTGTCTTCAAAGACAGTATTGTTTTAGTTTAGTTAGGCAATACAATATTCCAAAACCGAGATGATAGTTAATTGTTATTTTTCACTGTTTTCAACGGCCTTAAACAAATTTACGTCATCCATTTAAAGGTTATCAACGCTCAAGAATCCGCCTTTAGTGATCCGCGTAAAACCTAAGGGACATCCACTATACAAGTTGTCTTACAATAGAAAATCTAACCAAAATGAAACATATGAAGCACTTGAACCCTAAGAACGCTTGGAAAAATTCTCTACAATGGATTGCAAGCGCATAAAATCATATAAGTTCGATGTTTGTTTTCTTATATATTTTTTTATTATTTGATTTTTAGATTATTGTTTCCGCAAATATTAATTAACTTACCATTTTTTCATCAGAAACCATTGCATGTAAGATCTAACAGAAGATGTTCCCCAAGATTCTATTATACAAAGATCTAAATCCACATCTTGAGGGGAAATAAGATAATCAAGGAATTTATTTTTATCTTGAACCACCCTATAGAGTTTGACTTTTATCTTTATTTTATGGGTAAACAATGTTCTGTGTAAACAACGTAATATTCTGAATAAAGAATATAAATGTAACAATTTTAAAAAAACTCTAATAAAAGACCATTTTATAATAAAAAAATTATAATAAACCTAAATATTAATATACAAAATAAAAAAAATAGTAAGCCAGTTTTATAATTAAAACAAAATGATTAATTAATCTGATCCGACTATATACAGATATAATTTTTAAAAATTGTTTGATTGTTTCAATTTTTATTCACACACACACACACACACACACACACACACACACACACACACACACATATATATATATATATATATATATATATATATATATATATATATATATATATATATATATGAGAATGGATCAAATTGTACCTAAAGAATTACACCATGAGAGTTACACTCGCTCAATAATTTAACATCGGATAAATATATTTCGGATAAATATATTTTTAAATTAACTGTTGGATTGAAACATAATATCATATAAATCATACCTATAAAGTTTGAGATTAAACTATAATGATTTACTATATCATCAAGATATCCAAAGATTAACGTCAAAATGGACTTTCATATAACTTTAATTTTGATTTAGTTCAATGACATGGTAAATTATTATAAATTAATCGATAAAATTAAAATTAAAATCGTAATGCAAAAAAGTACGTCTATATATAACTAAATAATTTTTTTAATTTCATGACAGTTAGATAAAAATTAATAATGTTAAAAATTAAATATTTATTACTGTAAAATATGAATATATTAAAATTAGAACAATTGAGTTTTTTTTGGTGATCATAGGTTCAATATCTTTATCACAAAATCAAATATGAATACAATAAAATTAAAATAATTAAGTTGTTTTTGTTTGCACGGTAAATAATAGATATCAAAATTTAATACATTTATTAGTATTTTAATTTTTTGAAGTAATATTTGAAAATAATACTCATTTTATATATATTTAAATTGGTCAAAATTTTACATATTTATCTATAGAAACATCTCAAATAATACCTTTCATTATGTATAATCAATTTGAATTGTTTGAATTTACCACTAGTTGGTTTGAAATGTTGAATAATTAATAGTGAAGTTATATAAAATAATAATAAAATAAATTAAAAATTAAATACAATGAATATAATTATTTTAGGGTTAAATACCTTTTAACCCTGCAATAGTAGCGAAATTTGGTTTACTCCCTTTTTAAAAATAGGCTTAAATGCACTTTTGATCCCCCTAGTTTCAAAATTCTGAAGTTTAAGGCCCCTAGTTTAAAAGCCAGGTTTTTGGTCCCTCAAGTTTACCAGAGTTGGGATTTTTGCAGTGCCCCTCCATCTGGCTGTGAGTTTGATGACTTGACAAAGAGATTTTTAGGCATGTCATACATTCTAAAATTAAATAATTTGATATTATACTAAAAACATTAAAAATTATTTTTTTATATTAAAAAAATATGTTAAATTAGGGCACGTTTTCATCCTCAATTCTATTTAATATATTTTTTTAATATAAACTTTTTTTTTTAATGTTTTTAGAATAATATCAAATTATTTAATTTTAGAATGTATGACATGGCTAAAAATCCCCTTGCCAAGTCATCAAACTCACAGCCAGATGGAGGGGGACTGCAAAAATCCCAACTCTAGTAAACTTGAGGGACCAAAAACCTGACATTTAAACTAGGGGGCGTTAAACTTCAGAATTTTGAAACTAGGGGGACCAAAAGTGAATTTAAGACTAAAAACAATATTCTTTCCGCCCCTTAAAAAAAAAATTCTAAAATAAAAAATCTTTAGTGCCAGATTTCCTTTGATTTGATTACGTGGCCATATTCTATTTGCTGGCTGGGCAATTGTAGCCATGTTGGCTGGACACTAGTTATAACATAGTTTATATACTGATTCTCCCCTTAAAAATCTAGGGTTCACTTTCAGTCATAGTTTAAAAATCGAAAACGGGAAGAAGAAATGTGCATCGAAGAAGAAGAAACAAATGTCACCTTTGAAGCAAGCAAAGCAACCATCACGGTCAAAGCAAGTGAGGAAAACGAAGAAAAAATAATCACAGTCGACGCAAGCGAAACAAATAGAGAAGCACGATGAAGAAGGACAATTTGTTGATGCTGAAAAGGTTAGTGTATATACGTTTTTGTTCCTTTAGTCAAGAATGTGGTGAATTGTTAGGTTTTTAATGTTTCTCTACTATAATTTCAGAGTAATGATGTGCTCAATGATATATTCCAATATGGTGGTGAGTTTGTACTGTTGAACAATGGAGATACAATTTACAAAGGGGGTGTATATTCCTTAGTTTCGGAACTTTGTTTAGACCAGTTTACAATGGTTAGTATCCATAGGTTGGTGACCGATTGAGGTTACAAGGAAGGAACATATAGAATTTTGACCTTAAATCGTGAAATAGATGAACATTTTTTCCAGAATAGGAAGGATGATGATTGTTATGATTTCGCTTCATATGGTTGTGTGGCCCTAGTAGACGGGGAAATTTTTGTAGAGCATGATGTTACTGATATGGGAGCATCAGTTAGTAGTCCTAGGTGTGTCAATGATATTGTTGAGATGGAAGGATGTGATGAAGATGTAGTAGAAGGATTGGGTGATATTTTTAATTGACCCATTATTTTAATGTAGATTAATCAGAATTGATCACTGTAATATTAAGAAATTGAATAAATATTTTTAATTGATAATTATAATTTCTAAATAAATAGTTTTTTTTACGGAAAAAACATTTAACTCATATCATTAATAATAATATTTTGAATACATGTTGATACAATAGTGAAGATCTGAAAACTAGCGAAGCATGGAGCCACCCGTGCCAAAGCATGAGCAACTTCATTACTTTGTCTCCTGGAGAACTTAACATGGGAGTTCGTAAAAAGAATAGATAACAAGCGACTATATTCCTGAGTAATCGCAAAAAATTATGACTCATTTGGTTTCAAGTGATTCACACCATCAACCACACTTTTTGTGTCTAGTTCGAAATCCATATTATCGAGGCCAAGCTCATGAACCAATTGATAGCCGCTAAAAGAGAAAACAGCTCTCCAGTAGCGACGTCAATAATGGGAGAAAAACAATTTGTACAAGCAATAACAAAATGACCCTCATAATTTCTAATGCATATTCCTGTGACAAGCTTATTCTGATTAAAAGAGGCGTCGATGTTGCACTTAAGCTGCCCAGTTGACAGTCGCATCCACTTAATGCCAGCTAAATGGTGACTCTGATTAGAGTTGTCGTCGCGGACTAGTTGAGCATCCCGCCAATCAGTAAATAAATGCAACGCACGAAAATAAATGTCAACCGGGGATTCTACCATAAGATTCCATATATAATTATTTATAGATTTCCAAATACTCCACAAAACTGTAGAGAAATTTGCCTATTGATCTGGGCTTAAAACTTGTAAAGAAGAAAAAGTAACAGCAACAAAGGTGACACCGGGTGTGGTCAATGGATGAATAAGAGGCCAAAGACCGCTTCTTTCCAAACACTCAACACTTTCCGGGCATTGAAAAAACAAATGAAAATTATTTTATTCACAATCATTACACCCTACATAGATAACAGGACAATCCACACCTTTATACAACAAACGTCTTCTGGTTGGCACACAATTACTACACAGGCGCCACACAAAATTTTTAACTCTCGGTGGTGCTTTAATATTCCAAATCAAGTTCCATCTTTCAAAAATCATAAGATAAGTAGTGTCAACAACTTCCATAATACAGTACCGATACACACTACGGACGGAAAACAAGCCATCCCTCTCTAGATTCTAGAGTAATTTATCATGCTGGACTACTATGAATAAAATAGTATTAAGAATTTTCTGAGCAACTGTCTCTCCCACTAAATTACCAATTAAAACCGGGTTTCACATTTTATTATCAGGCGACATCTGTTCGCGTTAAAAAGTGACGAACGAGGGAATCGAATCGGAATTCGAATCTCAGGCTCAAAACGATTTACTCTTTTGATTTGTTTTAAAAAGATACCGCGAGCATCAAGCTTTATTGTTTCCAAATAAGAAAATAAGATGGAAAAGGGGAAAGCTGAAATACCCTAAATAAATAATGATATGCGGTACGACTAGCGTGAACTAGACGCAACACATTAGGGAGAGACCTGAGTAAGAGGGTTTGTTATATAAAGGGAAGGTATTAGCACCCAATATATATATATATATATAGTTATCTATAGCATTTTTTGTATATATGAATATTTTTTATATGTTTGTGTGTTTTAATTTGCTACTCTATTCTTGGGAAAGTTTCTCCTTTGGGTTTTAAGAAAGGTAGGTTAGGCGGGGTCCTAGGTTTTGTTATTATTATGGTCGCAAAGATCATTGGGATCCTCTGTATACATATCCCCTAGTGGGAATCAGATCATCTGTAGCTCAAATCTAAGGGAACTATGGTTTGTTTGGTTTGAGGGAGAAAGAAGTATGCTCGCCAAGAATGAGACCTTGTGCCTATGTATTCTCAAAGGGAGGTTGAGAAAGTCAGAGCAATCGTAGTTCCCATTTATGCTAGCGGAAGCAAAGGGTGTTATTAAGAGACAAAGACAAATGTCATCTTAATGAAAAATATATCTAATCTATTTCATCACATACATTTTTGAAAGGTTGATTGATTAAATCTTTCGTCGTAAGTATTAGGTGTTTTGCTTGAGTGTACAAGCGTTACCACTTACGAGTTAAGAAAGATGTTTGAAAGATTATTGAATCTTTAATTGTAAGCATTGGGTGTTTTGCTTGAGTGTACAAGCGTTACCACTTACAATTAAAAGATATTTTGTTTGAAAAAGTGTTTGAAAAAGTGTTTGATTTGTATGTGATGTTATAGATGAGATACTTCTTCCATAGAGATGATAAATGTCTAAATCTCTAGGAGAAATTGATTATTGATTAGGGGAATGCTTTTAAGAAGCCCGTGGGTCCTTGTATTGTAAGCCCAATAGGAGGCATTCCGAGGGTCATCAAGGGTCCTTGTATGAAGCTCAAGAGGAAGTTGTAGGGTATGGCTAGCTTTGGCTTTAAGAGTGATTTCACCGGGAAACCACCCTATTAGGATTCAAGAATGATTTCACCAGGAAATCATACTCTTTGGGTTCTATCCTAGCGCGGGTGATTCTTTGCATTGGAAGCCCAATAGGAGGCTGTTAAGAGATTTCCAGGTCTCTTTCTTGTTTGATGCCCAATAGAAGACTAAACCCAATGAGAGAGTTCTTTTAAACGAAGCCCAATAGGAGGCTAACTCAGCTGGGGAGTTGTCTTACATGAAGCCTAATTGGAGGCTAAACTCAATAGGTGAGTTGTCTTATACGAAGCCTAAGTGGAGGCTAAAGGGAACCTAGTTTTTAAACTAGTTGTTATGTTATAAATGAACAGTTATATGAACAAGTATATGATAAAGTGTGTGATGTGTATTCACAGGAGTTTATGAAGAAATATATAAACAAGTGTATAAAACAAGCAATTAAAGCAAGAGTAACTTGAATATATGTGTGAAAGTAAATATATAAACAAGTGTTTAAAACAAGCAGATAAGCTAGTATACTTGGATATATATAAAGGAGTTGGGACTTACACCTTAAGGGAGGCCCATTGGTTTAAGAGCAGTTTCACCGGGAATAATGCTCCTCTTAATACCAATGGAATCGATGTATAAACAAGTGGAAGAAAACAAACGAACGAAATTTGTTATACTTGAATATTTACAAAGATGATTGAATATGTACACAAAAGGGTGAATATGTACAAGGAAATAAATATGTACATCAAAAAGGTTGATATGTAAAAGGAAATAAATATGTACATAAAAAGGGTTGGGACTTACACCGTGAGGGAGACCCATGATCAATTTAAAGGAAATTCGAGGAAAAAACCTAGTTTGGTTTATCTTCAAATCGAATCGATCATGGAAAAAAGGTGTGTAAGTTTATTGAAATGTTTTTTGAAAGATTTGAAAATGATTTTGAAAAGTGAAGGATATTCACAAGAAGTTTTGAAAAAGATTAGGTATGAAAATCGGAAAGAAAACATTTTTGAAAAGTATTAAAAATACTTAAAACGTCTCATTTTTAACCTAATTAAAATATAATCAAAAAGAAAATATTTTTGGATTTTTTTGACATAATAATAAAATTGGTATATTAAATGACAAGTGTGCAAAAAATCATCTCAAAATGAGAAGTTTTGATTGGTTTTTTTGAAAATGTTGAAGTTTGTTAAAAAACTTAAGAAAATTAGTGATAAAAAGAAGGTTTTGGGCCTAAGGAGGTTTGAACCCAGGACCCTTGGCTTAGAAGTGAAAAGTTTTACCACTGAGCCATGTGCTTGACTTGTCATTTACACGCCTCCATTTGATTATATTTAAAAACAAGTTTTTGAAAATGTTTGAAAATAGTGAAAATGGAAGGAGAAGTGAAAAAGATGAAAAAAATGGTCTCAGTGGGATTTGAACCCTGGACCATAGGCAAGGCAAAGGACTAAGAGCGTACTGGAAACCGTTGGGGCGGTAATACATTCGTGAGTAAAACCCAAACTATTAAATATATTTTAAAACAAGAATTTGAATTTTCCAGAAATCAGAAAACGCGTGCAACTTCATCTTCAACCTCCAATCTTCAATCAGTCTTATCTCCTTCATTTCTCAATGAATTTGAAAGTTGTAAACATCAAAGTTGCTCGTTTCAAGCCCAGGAACACAATGGTGATTATTAATTTCATTTATTTTTAGCTTAGAACTGTTAATTTTCGCAAGAAAACGAAGAACCCTAATTCTAAGAATTGATCGTGAAATCGTGTATGGACATGGAATTAAGCAATTGATTGAGGGTTATTATTCAGTGGTTGTGCAGAAACAAGATGGCATAGCAATTTTTGAACTGGAAATCAAGGATTAAAGAGTTCAAAGTTCAAGCTCTTACCTCTTCAAGTTGAATTCTGATTCTTCGAAGGAGGTGTTATAGAGCTAATTTGATTATTGCTACAACACCAATGGACCTTTTGGAGTGTGTATGGATGCTTAGCTTGGATTGAAATGGCCTGGATCACTCTGACAAAGTCTAACTACAGTCACATGAAGTGAGAATCGAATTTGATGATTCTGAGTTTACAGTGAGGAAAAGATGGTTTGGATTACTTCTATATGATGTATAAAAGGTGTTTGAAGTGAAATATTGGAAGATGCACGAGTGGATTGAGAATTTGGAAGTTATGGCTCAATATATGCATACTTGAGGTTTGGAAGAGGTTTCTGAGTTTGGATAGTTCTTGGGATAGCTTGAGGATTCCCAAAAACTTTATAATAATATTTATAAAGTGTTTGAAGCCTAAGATTGCTCAGAAATTGCAAGGCTTGGAGTTTTGCCATTTCTCCCACTTAGAAACTTGAAACTTGAAACTTGAAAAACAAGAAAGGAAGAAGGAAAGCTTATTTAGGAATGCTTTGGTGTGATTTTGAATGAAGAAGTGACCTCTATTTATATACCAAGAGTTCTGAATGGCAAGGGAGAGATAAGCTTGAAAGGAAATAATGACTTGCCTTAAGGGGTAGGAAAGGGATTTTTGCATTAAATGCACATGGTTAACTTCTTTAACCATGGTTAAAAATATCACTTGATCTAATCCTCTCTCAATTATTATCATCTGATATTTATCTCTCAAATTCTATCTAATTTGATGGCAAGGCTTCTAGAAGGAAGAATTTGTGAAAAATGACCTATAAACTTGAAAAATGACTTGTAGAAATATGGTTATGGAGCTCTAAGTTTCAATTTAAAAACCCTAGCTACACAAAGTGTTTTTGCAAGTTATTGGACATTTTGGAAAGCTTGTAACATATCTACAACTTTCATGTTTTGAGTTGCTCTTGAATCAAAATGGATCTAGGTGAAAAATGGCCATGAAAGTGATGAAAAACCATGTTTCACTTGAAAATTTTTCTACGTGTTAGAAAAATTTCAATTTTGACTTTTTGTTGACTTTTGCACACTTTTAGATTTTTTTATGATCATGATGGATAATTTGAAATGATATTATGATTGAAAAAATTTGGATTTGAAAAAGTTGACCAAAAGTCAAAGTTTGACTTTTTTGAACAGTTGAATTTTCATCAGATGATTCAGAATTTGTCTGATGATCAATCATGAATTTTGGAATGTTTTGAACCAAGAAATTAGGTCAAGATGTTGCATTGATGATGTTAAGATCAATCTCCAAGTAAATAGGTCATTCATTTAGCAAAAAGTCAATGAATCACCATCCTCGATAAATACCCTAATCGGTCGATTCAAGGTAGATCATGAGAAAAAGTTGGGAATTTGAAGATCAAATGTTGATGGTTGGTGAAAATAGACCAATTGAGGTGAGTGGGGACTCAAACCCTAATTGATCACATCTTGAACAAATGAAAAATTTGATAAACCCCTAATTTGGCTTTAGGAGCACACACACGATCTATCATGTTCTGAAACTGTTAGTGATGCAATGCAAAAATCAGGGTATGACAGATTGCCCTATTTAAGTTTCTTTAACTTGAGATATGAAGATGAAAATATTCGTCTCGATAGGTGTGAAGAGACTTAAATATCATAATACACAAATTTTGGACCTAAGATACCAAAAAATGCGAATGATGCAAAATAATTGCAGAAAGTTTACCCAGGAGGTATCAAAGAGTGACATGCTGGGGAAAAAATTGTGAGGATGCCTCAATTTGTCTAAGAAAGGAGATTCCTGTTTATTGGGAAACAAGCCTATGTTTCACTGGGAAAATAGATTCACAAAGCAAGTGAATATCTATTTCACTTTAGGAAACGAGGAGATTACCTTCTGTCAGCCTTGTGACAATGTTCAAGGTAATTAGAGGTGACATTACCAATTATCATCCCAGTGATAGTTTATGGTAATTTGAAATGAAGACTCATTTAACGATTATCAGTCTTGTGATGGTAAATGGTATGAGTTCTGAAGATATTACCAATTATCAGCAAAGTGATAACTATAACAAGGTAATTCTTGAAAATTTTACTGAGTATTCAGCCTTGTGAATAACAGACAATGATGGAAACAGATCTCAAATGAGTTTTTATTTTCACAGTTACAATCGTGTCGGGGATCTTTTTGAGAAGATGCGAGTATTTTGATTGTAAAGATACAGGTTTTTTCAGACAGAAAGACAACTGCGGGGATTTCTTGAACTTTCATGATTGGACTTGTTAAGAAGAACAATCGTTTTATGATAAGTTCAAAGATAAAAAAGAAATAAGCGGATCAGATGACTTGTTTGCAGGTAGTTTTTTTTTTAAAATCTAGACTTGAATTGGTTAGAGACGAGGTTCTATCCAAGAATGAACTGGAAAGAAACGGTCAATCAAGACTTTGTACCCAATGAGGAATGATCTCGATTGGGGAACTGGAGAAAAGAATGAATTTTTCTGCTTGGGGATAATCTATTGGAGAGACGACCCACACATACTTGTTTTTTTTTGGGAATAAATGCAACCTAAACAAGTGATATTGAAGCAAACATTGAGAAGTGCAAGAATGCATTAATGATGCAATTATGTATGACTGATGAATGTCATATGTACGTTGACAATACTTGACAAGACAACAAAAACGTATTTGGAAAAGGACTACATCACAGTTCAATCAAATACTCAGAAAAATCTTCAACAATGGTGTAGATGTTACTGATGATGAATCTGAGTTGCATGCTTTAAACTTTTCTGGAAAAGGCATTTTACTGGCAACCTTGTTGGGGATTCTTTTTTGGATAAGAATACCGTCCTTTGATGATCTCTTTCGGGGAAAAGAAACTTCTCAACAGTTGTTTACCTTTCAGAGGTCGAAACACTCATGGAGATAACTGTTGAAATTCCTTCCGTGTTCACAGTTCAAAGGAAAATTTCTCTTTTATTTCAAAAATTTTGAAGTAAAAATTCATTTAAAACTATTTTTTTTAGTTTCAAAAGTGATTTTCACAAGGAAAAAGCGTTATTTTGCAAAACAGAATAAAGCAAGAATTGCAAACAAATGGGCACAAGGCTCAAATTTTATTGATAGAATGGTAGTCAGCCAAAGGCGTGATTCCATGGACTATTTATAAAAGTTAGAAATGGTAATTTATTGGGAAAAGGCTACATTAAAAGCAATAAACGCTATTCTCCCTAACAACTTTGAATTCCACTTGTGCTTGTTGCTTTAGAAGATTCGATTGAAGATTCGCTGATGGAAGATTCTTCAAATTCACGAAGTACGGACTGATGTAGTTACTTTGTCATTTTGATCCTTAATTTTTGCCTAGATTGCCTTTTCAGGTTTTCAATCTACCAGGATAAATTTCTGTTTATTGTCTCTAATTTTTTCCTGGACCGCCTTTTCAAGTTTTCAGTCCACCAAGATCCTCATTTTTGCCTAAGCCGCCCTTTTCGGGTTTTCGACTTACCGAGCTGTTCTTTTGTCTTTTTAGACAAAGTATTTCTTGACTGCATAAACATTTACAGGATGCGGGAGTTCATCACCGTCCATGGTCGTGAGAGTCATAACACCGCCAGAACAGCTTCTTTTGACTATGTATGGGCCTTCATAATTAGGAGTCCATTTGCCCCTAGATTCTGGTTAGAAAGACAAAATATTTTTAAGCACGAGGTTGCCTTCTTGGAATTCAGGAGGTCGAACCTTTTTGTCGAAGGCTTTCTTCATCCTTCTTTGATATAATTGCCCATGACACAGAGCGGTCAGACATTTTTCTTCGATTAAGTTCAACTGATCGTATCTTCTTTGACACCATTCAACCTCAGCTAACTTAGCTTCCATGAGAACTCTCATTGTTGGAATTTCAACTTCTACGGGGAGCATTGCTTCCATGTCGTGTACTAAAGAAAAAAGGGTTGCCCCTGTCGAAGTGCGTACTGAAGTACAATACCCATGTAAAGCATATGGCAGCATTTCATGCCAGTCTTTGTAAGTGACGACCATTTTATGGACGATCTTTTTGATGTTCTTGTTGGCAGCTTCCACAACGTCGTTCATCTTTGGTTTGTAAGGAGACAAGTTATGATGCTCAATCTTGAATTCCTCACACAGTTCTTTCATCATTTTGTTGTTCAAGTTCGATCCATTGTCTATAATGATCTTACTTGGAACTCCATATCGGCAAATGAGGTTGTTCATGATGAACCTCATAACCACTTGTCTTGCAACGTTGGTGTAAGATGTTACTTCGACCCATTTGGTGAAGTAATCAATAGCCACTAAAATGAAGCGATGACCATTTGACACTTTTGGTTCAATCATTCCAATCATGTCGATGCCCTACATGGAGAAAGGCCACGGAGAGGAGAGAATATTGAGTAGAGTCGGTGGCACATGGATCTTATCTGCATAGATATGGCACTTGTGACATCTTTTAACGTGTTTACAGCAATCAGATTCCATTGTTATCCAATAATAACCTGATCTTATGATTTTTCTAGACATTGCATGCCCATTTGAATGGGTTCCAAAGGACCCTTCATGCACTTCGTGAATTAACATATCTGCTTCGTGTCTATCCACGCATATGAGCAAGACCATATCGAAGTTTCTTTTGTATAACACATCTCCATTCAGGAAGAAATTTCCAGAAAGCCTCCTTAGAGTTTGCTTATATTTGTTCGATGCCCCGAGTGGGTACTCTTGAGTTTGACGGAAGCGTTTGATGTCGTGGAACCACAGTTTATCATCGATGACTGCTTCAGTTGCAAACACATATGCAGGTCTTTCAAGGCGTCTGATGTTGATCTTAGGAATATCGTTCCAATGGTTGACTTTGAACATGGAAGATAGAGTAGCCAAGGCGTCTGCCATTCGATTCTGATCTCGAGGAATATGATGTAATTCAACTTTGTTGAAGAAAGTCGACAAATGTCTTGCATTATCTCGGTAGGGAATCAAACCAAGGTGATGAGTTGCATACTTGTCTTTAATTTGATTGATCACAAGGGCTGAATCTCCATATATGTCAAGGATCTTGATCCTTAAGTCGATGGCTTCTTTGATACCCATGATACAAGCTTCGTATTCTGCGATGTTGTTGGTACAATCAAATAGCAATCTGGCGAAAAACGGGATATGAGAACCCTCGAGAGTAATGATGATTGCCCCAATTCCATTGCCAAAAACGTTAACTGCTCCATAAAAAATTAAGCCCTATCTAGATTCTAGATCAGGACCTTCTTCAGGTAACGGTTCGTCACAATCTTTCATTTTTAAGTACATAACATCCTCGTCAGGGAAGTCAAACTTGAGATATTGGTATTCGTTGATCGGTTAATAAGCCAAGTGATCGGTGAGAGTGCTTCCTTTGACCGTTTTTTGGGCACAATACTCGATGTCATATTTAGATAATAGCATCTGCCATCAGGCGATTCTCCCTGTTAAGGAAGGATTTTCAAAGACGTACTTGATTGGATCCATTTTGGAGATTAACCAAGTCATGTGGTTGATCATGTACTGGCGGAGACGTTTCGAAGCCCACACCAAAGCACAACATGTTTTCTCGAGCATGGAGTAACGAGTTTCATAATCTGTGAACCTTTTACTTAAGTAGTAGATGGCACACTCCTTCTTACTGGTTTCATCTTGCTGTCCAAGCACGCAGCCCATGGAATCTTCCAACATGTTAAGGTACATGATTAATGGTCTTCCTTCGATTGGAGAAATCAATATTAGAGGTTTTGACAGGTATCCCTTGATACTGTCAAATTCTCTTTGGCAATCTTCTGTCCATACAACCTCTTGATTTTTGCGGAGAAGCTTGAATATTGGTCCACAAGTAGTAGTCATTTGAGAGATAAATCTGGAAATGTAATTCAACCGTCCAAGAAATCCTCTTACTTGCTTTTCTGTATGTGGCGTAGGCATTTCTTGAATAGCCTTGACTTTGACGGGGTCAACTTCAATACCTCTTTGACTGACAATGAAACCTAGGAGTTTTCCAGATCTCACCCCAAAGGTGCATTTGTTAGGATTTAAGCAAAGCTGATATTTCCTTAGTCGTCAAAACAACTTCAAGAGATATTCTATATGTTCTTCTTCAGTGTCAGACTTTTCTATCATGTCGTCCACTTAGAGTTCGATCTCTTTGTGCATCATGTCATGAAAGAGAGTGGTCATTGCCCTTTGGTAAGTTGCGCATGCATTCTTTAATCTAAACGACATTACTTTGTAGCAAAATGTGTCCCATGGCGTGATAAAAGATGTCTTCTCCATGTCTTCGGGAGCCATTTTGGTTTGATTATAACCATAGAAACCGTCCATGAAGGAAAAGACGTTGAACTTAGTAGTGCTATCCACCAGCATGTTGATATGCGGTAGTGGGTAATCGTCCTTTGGACTAGCTTTGTCAAGTCCCGGTAGTCAACACACATCCTGACCTTTCCATCTTTCTTTGGACAGGCACTATGTTGGCTAACCATTGAGGATATTCGGAGGTGACGAGGAAACCTGCGTCGAGTTGTTTTTGAACCTCCTTTTTGATTTTATCGGCCATATCTGGGTGAATCTTTCTCAGTCTTTGTTTGACTGGCGGACATTCCGGTTTTAATGTAAAGTGATACTCTACGATGTTGGTGTCCAACCCTGGCATGTCCCGGTAAGACCAAGCAAACACATCGACATATTCTTTGAAAAGATATATCAGTCTGCTCTTGACATCGTTGTCGAGTAGAGCTCCGATGCTTACTTCTTTTGTGTTTTCCTCAGAACCTAAGTTGATTGTTTTTAAAGGCTCTTCTTGAGGCTGAATGATTCTTTCCTCGTGCTTAAGTAATTGGTGTGCGATCGACCTGATGTATCTAACGGTATCTTAACTGCAAGTTCACAACCTATCGCGATAGTAATAAAAAGATGTCGAACCCACAGGGACTTTGTAATCACTCTAGTGCTATAAAGGTTTGCTAGTTTAGCTAAGGCGGATATTGTCACGTTTGGTTTTTAGAGGTTAAAGTAGAGGAAAACTAAATCGAATTAAGGAAATAATAATAAATACGTGGTCGGTATGTAATATAGTGAACCTAAGCGGATTTAATCGAACCTAAACATATAAAGATATTTAACTTAAATGGTTATGTAGAAATTATCAGTTTAAAAACCCTCAACTCACACTCTCGTGGTCTTATCTCGGGTTATACTCCTAAAGTCCTATGTCTGCTCTCGCTAGCCCATAAGTGTTTAGAAAATACTCTTTGAAAACTTAATAAAGTCTAATTCATTTTAAAGCGCTCTCGCTGTATTTAAATCGAATGCCTAACTTTAGCTATCTGGTTAAAACCTCACACTCTCGTGGTCTTGATCCTAACCTATCCTACTTTTCTTACTCTCGTAACAAAAAGATTGATTTTAATTTTAAAAAGTCACAGCCAGAAATTAAGTTAATTAGGATTTTAGCTTAGGAACAATTTAATTCATTCAATTACTGTTATCACATACCTACTCTGGAAATTTAGCTAGACATGGTATTTGAAACAAACACACAGAAAATATAATTGGAAAGCAATAAAACATTCATCATAAATAAATAACAAAAATTTAACATAAACAAATTGTACTTAAAATTAAATGCGATTAAAAACCTAAATAACAATATTATTCCTCACGCTCCCTCTTCCACAAGTCGGCAAGATTGGAACCTTCGGAATCGAAACTAAAAATGAAGTCTGAGGCTAAAAATAAATCGTAACTAAATAGCAATTTCCTAATGTTGGAAATGGCTATTAAATGGTAATAGGAAGTAAAAACAAGAATAGCAGAAAAATTGAAAAGTGGGAATTGGTTCTTAAAATCGGTAGAGCTTCCGGAAGAAATTTCTAAAATACACTCTGTGTTCTTCTTCATCGAAGTCTCTGCTATTTATAGATGAGAAATTGGCAGTTGAAAATTAAAAACGTGGGCTTTTCAATTGAACTGCTGAGAAAAACCAGGAAGGTGGGCGTTGTTGAGGTTAAGAGATTTTAGGAGTATCTGAAGACACCTTCCCCCACGTCTTCACTTCACGTTCTTCACTTCATAAAGTTGGATTTAGCGTGTAACGGTCGTAAGTGGTGTGTGACGAGCATTCTTCAAGTAATAGCGCGTTACGACCGTAACAACAAGGTGACGGGCGTAAGACGCTAAACAGCGCGTTACTTTCGTATGAGATGTGTGACGACCGTCACAGCATCAAAAACTGCAGATCTTTGTAGAATTTCCCCTTTTCTTCTGTTCTTCATGTTAACTTTCTTCATCTGATCTTTTTCTGCTAATTTGGCTTGAGACATGTAATACCTGTGAAAAGACATAAAAGCTCGGAACAATCGGGAGTTAAATGGATTAATGCAATATGGAAACGGGCTAAAAACATAACAATTTATACGATACGATTTCTCGTTATCAAATTCCCCCATACATAATCCTTTGCTTGTCCTCAAGCAAATAATCATTTAGAAAAATAGGACAAGTTTTATCAGAAGCACATGCATAACATACCTTTGGTTTTTGAAACAATTACAGGAAATCAATCGTTAGTTCGGCCGATACTTAAGTAAAACACTAACGATACGCTAATGACACAAGCAACAAGCTAAGTCGTGGACTTCCATTTTAAACAAACAGTCCAATTGTTATGTTATAATTCAATCTAGAGCCTCTTGTACCTATTTCACCCGGTTTCGTTCTAGCACAATCACATTAAGCCCTTTGTCTTAGCATGCACGTAGTGGAGTAGCCGGTTAGTGACTTTGATCCTTTTTAGCATGGGGTCTGGTACACGAATGTGGCAACCCTACACATATTATCCAAATTGGAGGTTGTGGGGGATCGAGCCGTAACACGCCCTACCAATTTCAGAACTAGATACCTCTGAACCAACCAACAATGGACTCCTTCATTATTTGCTCATCTCTTATATACGACCTTGTACTTTGGTGCAAATTTTTCTTTTTAGCAGCGAGATAAGAAGGATATTTCCTTGATTAGGCATCAAACACTTATATTCATCGGCTCCCCACGTGGTTTGTGTCTAGACGGTGCTGACTGCTAGTATAAACTACTAGGGGTTACTTTAGAACTAAAACTCAAGATATAGGTATAACGGTTATTGAAGCGGATCACGTAAGTAGGAAGTCTAAGGTGTCATAACCGTATCGATCTTGTTGAATTGTTCTCGGCTTCCTAACTAAGATTTCGTTAAGGTAGGTAATGTCGGGCTATGCGAAGTTAAAGCGGAAAATTTTCGGTATGGCTAAATAAAGCGGGGAAGAATTGAAACTGAGAAATATCATAAAAATTACTTGTTTAATGGAAAATGCAGTACCTCTCCCACACTATATCAGACATTGTCTCAATGTTGTGATATAACAGCGAGGAAATACAAATACAAGAATAAACAGCAAATGCAAACTGATGAAGAATAAAAACTACTGTATGTCTATGTCCTCTGCTCTTGATGCGGGATCGTCTGGTAGGCGTGGCTTCGGAATCAGTGCTCTGGGAGCCAAGAGTGCTGACATCCATCCTTAAAGCGTTCAGTTCAGACAGAGCCTCGTTTAGCTTCTCGTTCATGCTCCGTTAGCCACTCAAAATTTGAGCATTCTGTGCACATAAGCTGTCATATTGCTCCTGTTGTTTTCTTGCAAATGTTGCACCCATTTGATTCTGCTGGTGGATGGCTCGGAGAATTTCTTCAAGGGTGATAGGAGGTGGTGCGGATGAAGTCTCCGGAATGTCATGAACGGGGGCAGCTCGGTCCAACTCTTCTTGCATCTCGTCTGCGGGGGCATCAGGCTGTTGTTCATGAATAGGAACATGGCCCTCGGGAGCTGTAGGATCGAATAGCCAATTGGCCTTGTTTTACGGATCAATTCGGTCCCTGCAAGGAAAAATAATGTTAGGAAAAATGATGTTTCGTATTACAGGGTGGAATTTTCCATCTTCCCGCTCGTGGATGAGGTGGGCAGACTTGCAGTGGTCCAAAGTAAGCAAAGTCGGTGTCATAGAAGGCATATCAGTGAGGGCCGCACCATGGTTCAAAGATAAAGCAAGAGAAGTGACAATCCCTCCGAAATAGAAGGGTTTGCCTCCTCTAGTGCAGATGGAGTGAATGTGGGCCAAGAGAAATGGAGCGACGTTGATTTTCTGGCCGGTAAATGCACAGTGCATGAAGAAAAGCTCCTTGGAGTTGAGTTTGTGGTTGCTATCTCTGGTGAAGATGTTGCAAAGGATGCGGTGAAAATATCTGATGGCCGGATTATAGGTATGGGTGGCGTTGAGGTGGTCATAAGAGTTGGCACGATTGTTTGTCATGCTGTGCCATAAGTTGAATGCATCCTCGCTGAAATTATCCGACACACGAAGGTGGACACCTTCATCGGAATTGAAACCGAGCAGCCGCGTGATATCAATTTGTGTTAGCTGATACTCAGTGCCGAACATGCGGAATTTGGTCACGCCAGAGAGTTGGTTGAGGGCTCCAGTAGGGGTGATGTAAGAAAATGAACTCAGAAACTCCAAAGTGAGAGTTTCATAGATAGGCTGTGGTTGGTTGCACAGAGTCCACAAATTGACATTTTGCAAAAGTTGTTGGACGCTTTCAAGAAGTCCCAAATCCCTCAGACAGTCAAGGTCGACATACCAAGTTGGTTGGAGACCGCGGAGTTGGAATTTTTGGAACTTCGTTCTCTGGGTTTCTCCTTGGTCTCCTTCTCTAAGAATGATGTTAGGGATTTGCTGCTGGTTGTTGGCCATTGCATGCAGGGTGGTTGAAACGTGAAAGGGGTTAGATTTGAGAGATATGGAAAATAGGGATGAATGGGTGGAATATATAGTGTAGGAAGGAATGTGGGAAGTTGGAATGTGAATGGGGTAGTGGAGTGGAGTAATGAAATTTAAATGTTGGAGTGGGTGATTAAAGAAAGAATTGGAATGGGTGGTGGACGGTTTTGGGAAAAAGAAGAGAAGTGGAAGGTTGAAGAAGAAAATGCTTCTGGAAGTTCAGAAAACGTGTTTCAGAAGCGCGTGACGGTCGTCACAGGAGGCTGACGGGCGTAACACGGTTAAACGCGTGTTACAATTGTCAAGGGAGGCTTACCGTTACGGCTACAAAGTTTGCAATTTCAAACCGGACAACACTTGTATCAAATTGAAACAGATTAATTCCAACACATTAATTATTCCAACAACAATATATATTAAACACAATATCAGTCAATTTGAGTATACATCCCAAATATCATGCAACCAATCAATCAGAGCAAAATTTGCAAAGTGCAAGTAGCAGTATAATAGCTTAATGATAATTTTAATGAAACTTGTAAATAAAGACTAACTGAAATTTGCATTGAAATGAATATTTGTTTTGTAACAGAAATTTAAAAGTTGCAGAAAGTAAACTTGTGCAGAATTAAAATGAAATCTGAAATTTGCAGAAAGGGAAACTACCTAGAAACAAAAATAGAAAGAAAAGTAAAAACTAAAGCTGATCACTGCTACTTCATCCAAGTCTTGTTTTTAAATCTTCCAAAACTGAATTCATGTGATAAAATTGCTCCATAGTTAAGTCAGTCAAGCCTATTATGTCTAGACGCATGCTCTTCAATTCTTCCTTGATTCCATTAATGTCAGTCTGATAAACATCCAATGTGGTTAAGATTTTGTTCAAATTCTCAGTGTGATCTCCTTTGGTTATTTCAGGGGCTTCAGTATCCTCTATAGTGTTGTTAATGTCATAATAACTAGGAGGGGTCTCAGGATCACTCTCATCAGACATCTTATCATCAGTAACTTGGTAAGATTGTGGTGTTTCAGGTGTTGAAGGATGGTCAGGAGGGTTCAGCTCATAAATCTAGTTATCACGATTGTGGACACTCACTTTAGCATGGTTCGGAAGGGTAAATAAAGTGACAACTTCATTCCTTATCAGGTATTCAAAAGGTGTAGGACCTAGATTTCCTATTATGCGTAGGTCGAAACAGAAATCAATATTCATAGGGCGAATCGAACCGAAGTGTGTACACTTATGCAGTTGGTATCTAAGTCCGAGGGCATTGGCAATCATGGTGACTAGGCCTCCTACGATCATCGGTTCATTAGGGTCCCGAACAATGCGAGAAAAGGTTTGCATCATGAATGGCACAACATTAACAGCTCGACCTTGGTTCATACAGTACAGTAAAAACATCTCATCCTTAGACACTACAGTACGGTTCTGTTCCTTTCCAAATACAGTGTGGCTAGAATCTTATTGAAATAGCGGATAGCGGGGTTATGTATTTCATTGTTGTCCATGTTATCCGGCTCAGGGTGATAGTTTCCGGTTAAGGTTCCCCAAAAGTAATCTAGATCGAAATCCATTAGTTCCACCTGGGTGGTAGTAAAAGCAAAAGATCCGCTAGGGAATCCTAGTAGGTCAGCTAAATCCTTATGGTTATAAATGAACTCAACACCAAATAATCTGAAGGCTATAATTCCTTTTCCGACTCCGACACCGTGCTCAGGTATATAGACTAGGGAGCTCAAAAATTCAAAGGTAAGCTCGCGGTATATGACAAACCTAGACTTAATATGGGCTTTTTCCCATCCCAGTTGGTTAAACAGATAAATGACACTATCCTTTATACCTAAGGTGTCCATGGTTGGTTCATCATAATACAGAGTCATACCGATGCTTCTTTGTGACAATTCCTCAAATCTCCTCCTTTGGTTCCTTCCTCTAAAGGTGGTTTCCATAAAATTTTGTGGTTGTGGTTCCATACCCCAAAATTTTCCCTCCATTTACTCAAGAGATTTCATACATCTATGCTCAAGGATTCCTCAAGAGTTGATCAGACAAACTCTCTCTTAGACAATCAACCCAAACTAGGGTTTGGTATCTCTCAAGTCAAGATGAAATTCCAACATCTCCAATGGCCTTCATGCCTCCTCATATGCTTCAAAGATTCTCCATGTCAGGTTTCAAGCTTCACAAGTCAAGTTTCCTCAGACAATTGCTCAGATGGTGGAAAATCAGTTGTATTGGACAAAAAGTCAACTATGGTCAACATGCAGTCAAACTTCATAATTTTTGGTCAACATCCTCATTTTGAAGTTACATTCATCATTTGATCAAGGGTTGATCATGATTCATCAAGAAAACTCAAGATTTGCTCAAAAGTCAAACTTTCTAAATTAGGGTTTCTAGGTGAAAAGTCAACTGAACTTTGACTAATCATAACTTTCTCATACTTTCTCAGAAATTTTTCCACCACCTCTTGTTTTGAAGGAAATTCAATTCTCTACAACTTCATGTCTCACAAGAATGTCCAAAAAATGCTTCATTTGAGAGGTATAGCTCAAAACATTGAGTCATTTTCAAAGTCAACAAAAGTCAACTTTTGATTTGAAGATGTATTGAGCATGGTAACTCCAATTGAGATGAGACCAAAAGGATTGGTTAGAGGACTCTTAGAGCTTTCCAAAAAGTCCAAGAACACTCAAAAATGTGGAAAATTGAGCAAGTTACACCATTCACAAGTTGGGCAATTTTGAAAGAATGCACAAAGAGAGATACTTCCAAAAATCAAATCTTTTGCAAATGGGCTTGCTTTTTCTTCATCCAAACTTATTCCTCATACAATTAGGAATATCCAAGCCCAATGCCACGAATTTTTGATTTATTTTTCTATTTAATTTTGAATTTATTCATTTAAATACAAATTAAATTTTAAAATAAATTATAAAATCAAAATTAATTGAAAGATTGATTTTATTCCTTCCTTGAGATTCAAGAAATTCATTAAAAGCCAGCAATTTCGAAATTGGATCAAAAAAGGCAAGATTGGATTGAAATTGATCAAGTTTTGAAAATTTGATTTTCATGAAAAAATCAAATTTGATTATCATTGATTATTGATCAAATCTTTCCCAAAACAATGCCAAATCCATCCAGCATATATACCTGATGCATACCAATCACAAGAGGACGAAAAAATTGCCCCAGAAACCCTAACCTAACTCAAGAAAAACCGTGGTTACAAGACATTTGCAGCTTGGTTTTTGTTTCGATTCAACCAATTTTAAGCCTGCCAATCGCTTCCTGGAGGTCCATTGATTCACTCCAGACCCTTACAGATCATAAATCCATCAAGAATCACGAAAGAACAATCACGGTTTGCATCACTTTCATCAAAACTCGATTTCTATGATTCACGCATTGTAAATACATTTTGATTGCATATTCTTGTTCGTGTTGATGTTTAGAATGTTTCTGTATAAATCGATTTGATTTTAAGTACCAGAATCGTAATCTGCCATTGTTAGGTTTTCTGAGTTCTGAATTAGGATCAGACGATTCAGGAAAAATTGGCCAAAACCGAAGCCATATTCGAATTCAGGAGGTTGAAAGCAATCGATCTGGGTCCCCATAACAAATTTATATTGCTTATTTTTGGACTTTTGATTTCGCAGGGATGTAGCTACGGAAATAATCCGTGGGTAAAGGCTATAGCGTCGCACTGAGGCCGACGCTATGTGTTCAAATATTCAAATCGAAGAAGACAAAGTCTGGCGCGAAGGAGGAAGCAATGGGAAGGCGACGCGTATAATCCACTCATTCCAGTTTCTAAACACACGCGCACAGTAGCTCAGTTGGTCAGAGCAAGGGATCTCAAGGTTTGAAAGCCAGGACGCGAGTTCGAACCATGCCAAGGCCAATTTTGTTTTTCTTTTTTCACAAACTCAATTATTTTCATATTTTCATGTTTTTTCTAATATTTTTGCATTGTTTTAATTATTTTCATCAATTTTATTCTGCATTAAAAAATTATCAAAAATTAATTTTCTTTTTGCATTTATTTTCAGAAAAACTTTATTTAATTTAATAAATTAAAAAACATATTTTTGCATGCATATTTATTTTTATTTGTAATTTAGCATTTAAATCATTGTAAATTCATTTTAAATTATTAAATTGCATCTAAAAAATCCCAAAAAATTATTTTAACTTATTTATCTTATTTCCAGCATATAATAATTTTTCTCATATAAAAATTGCATTTTTTCTAACATTTTCTCTTATTTCGATTTCATCATGTTTTCCAATTTCTCGTTTGTTTCACAGGTAGTTCCGATTCAGACGATTTTTCCTTTGTCATTTTATTTTTTTCAATAATGTAACCGTATATGGGATGTAATAGTTTAATTTAGGATTTTATTTTCCGCATTTTAAATTATGTATCTGCCCCAAAGCCTTGTAATAGCGTGGATTTACTCTTTTTACATTTCCATACTTTACATTCGCATTTTACTTTCGCACCTATAAATTGCTAGTAATTAGGCGTGTATGGAATTAAAATTGAACATAGCCCACTAATTTCAAGATAACATATTTGAAATCAACACACTTCTTTCACATGCACCTTAGGGTAATTTCTCTCGATGCCTTGAATTCAAAATGGTCATGTCCCTCGAGCGTAGAGGTATTCTAGCACCGTTGCCTTCAAAACAAATCATCATAGTCCCTTGATACAAGATCATAGACCCGATGTAGCCTCCGAATACATGATCTTGACCCTCGATTGTCGCCTCTGAAAATGATGATAGTCCTTGATGTGCTAGGATACTTCCTACAAGTTGCTTTCTATGACCATCCGATGTCCCAATGTCCGCTTACATCCAGAATGGAGCTACCTACTAACTAATGAGTACGGCTAGCTATTCTAAAGGAATGTAGAAGTACAACAAAACGACCAATTACGGTGGGTAAATAAGTCTTTAGTTGCTTGCTCTATCAAATGCTTTTCACACCATACACTCTTTTCAAAGTTCAAATTCTTTTCAAAACAAAACATTTCGAACACTTTGTATACACTACATGAGTCATTACAAAGTCAAAGCGAAATGCCTTTTTCAAAACATCTTTGTCAAACACAGAAAGCAATTTTAAAAAGTGATCTAGAGCAACTAAGGCCCGTAGATAACTACGGATGGAAAGGGTGCTAATACCTTCCTTTTCATAACCATTCTCCCGAACTCGAATCTAACGAAGGTCTTTTTACTTTACTTTACCTTCCCTTAATTGGATAAAAATAAAAGTCGGTGGCGACTCTTGCTATCCGCACATTTGGATACAAAATCCTACAAAGTCGGTTCACGTATTCTGAGCTGGCGACTCTTGGAGAAACACCCAAAAGAGAATTGCCTTAGGATTTCTAGATAACTTTTATTGCTTTTATTTGACTTGTATGCTTTATCTTTAAGGGTTGCTTGGGTATTATATTGTTGGGGATCCTACACGGATCCGGGTTTCCTTTTAGGTAAGTAGCATTAGATCATCGCGACCGCTAGGCGTATAACTAAGCGGTCAACATGATGGCTCGTTAGCGTGACACTTTGGTTGTCCGATACTCTTCATTCCCAAGTTGAAGATAGTATTTGGCTTGCGTGGTGTCATCAAGCTAACTAAACTTTTAGAACCTTAATTGACCCATCTTGGCCATTAGAAGGTAGTGAGATGGCGGCTTTGGTGTAGACCGAGGTTGGTTGATACTCGATGCTACGCTCATTGAGATTAGACTTTTGGGACATTTTCGATCGACCACTTGGCGTCGTATTGAAATAAGCGCCTACGAGAAAGATGCGTGATGTGAGATTCCTAGAACCGGTTACTATTATAGGACAGGGATGAACCAACTCAAACTTTTGGTAGGGTAATCACCTATACCTCATGCAAGCCTTAACCCTAGGCTCTTTGTGTGAATTGTTTGTGTGTGCTAAACATGACATCATGACATCATTCGCATTGCATATCATTTCTAACTATTTCAAGGACCTAGGATTTATCTTTGCTCTGTTTTGTAGGGATTATGGCTTCTAGAAAGACTATCCGAATCAACTTCATGGGTATCCCTTCTCAACTCAAAATTGGTTTGAAATTCCGACCATGCTCGGTTCATCAAAAGACATGGTTATCTGCTTGATTTGGTTATCTCCGGTTTTGAAGAAGATATGATGCATGTCCTATTCGGTTCTTTGATCGAAACACCATTGCTTTACATTTCAGTTATCGGTTCCTACCTTGGAAGAATTCTCTAAGCTACTTGGGATACCTATTCTTGACCAAATGCCATTCAGGTTTGGAAAAGGTTCCTAAGTTCGAAGACATCGCATCCATTACACCTTAAGCTCAGATGAAGCCAATTGGGAAACTAGAAGTGGAGTTAAGGGTTTACTTTCCAAATTCCTAATTAAAGCGAGAATTCCTCAAGGTTATGAGTTTCCATGCATTTGAGAACATTGTGGCCTTGCTAATTTATGGTTTGGTTCTATTTCCTAACTGGATTCATAGACATCAATGCCATCAAATTATTTCTTACCCGCATCCTGCCTTACTTGGAGACATCCTGCATTCTCTCCCATTCGTTACTACTAGCGACAAGGAACTCTCATGTGTTGTCGTTACTTTCCGGTGGTTTATTTCGCACCTTCCTCCATCATTTTGAAGAACGAACAAAGGTTGAGATGGTCTCAAAGATTGATGTCACTCTCTCATTCGATATCCGTTGGAATCTTTTCTCTCAAAAGGACTTCACCTTCATTGAGCGTTGTGGAGAGTTCCTAATGTACCGCTACTTGGTATAAGGGAGGTATCACTTACAACCCTCTTTAGCTCTACGTCGGTTTGGTTTTGCTCGAAGAGATGGTCCACATGATATGCTTCTCCAAGATGTTGTGTTCGACTATAATCCACGATCTCGAATTACCGAAGGTTTATACATGCTTGGGGCATGGTAAAAAGGACTGATACCAAGACTTTGGGGCACCCGAACTCCATTCCTTGGGAACCTTACCTCAAATGGGTGCGAGCTCGAGCTCAAAATCTCATGATGCCATTCACACTGTTTTGGTAATTATGGAACCCGTTGCTATAGGTGGCGTACCTACTTTTTCTCCATCCCGACATGCCTACTGATTTTGAAGACTTGAAGAGATCTCGGATTCACTTAGAAGAGAGGATACCTTTGAAGCTCGGTGTTATGCAAGTGAGAAGAAGGTGCTAGAGTTGACAAAGCTACTTCACGAGGCGAAGCATCCGCCTACATCGGCACCAAGAGGAAGCGCCCATGGGAGACTTAGAGCTTTAGGATGTTTATGTTTTCTTTTATTGTTTTGAACTATCTCTTGTACTTAAAAGGAAAAAGAATAATGAGAAAGTACTAATAAATGTTTGTTCATTGCTTGTTTAACAAATTTAAATCTCTGAGGTCCTTGAAAACATTGCATTGCATTCGCATAAACATTGCATAGCATAGCATAACATTGCATCACAGGTACATTGGAGATTGGTTTTCTCATTTGCTCGCTATTTATTTTAGCGAAATGGCTCTTGAACAATTGTCAAAGATCTCAAGCTCGTAATGCTCGATTTCAAGAGATGTTCACATTGGTCCAAGGCCAAGAAGATTTGAAGAAGCTCATCAACAAAAGAAGAAGGTTGTTGGTCTCCTCAACATGGGCAGGCACAAAGGTGGTCCTAAGGTGGTCAATATTGAGCTCTCGGAAGGAAGTTTCAGAGGAAGGCGAGCAAAGTAACAAGGGTGAGGAGAAGGCGGCCCGGCATGAGCAGAAAAGACTATGATAATGGCCAGTACTCAGGGAAGATGACAAGTACAAGCAACTTGAAGATCGTCGAATCTTGTGGAAAACGAAGATGTCCGGGCTGAACTTTGATGATCGAGTCTTATTCTGGTGTTGTGATTCCTCCCAGTTCAAAGTTCCACTTTTGCCAAATATGATGGCATGTCTTGCCCAAAGTGCATTTGAAGTCCTATGTCCGAAGATCAATCCCCACGATGACGAGAAAGTTGTGGATGCTATTTTCAAGAGAGTTTGTCCGGAACCAGTTGAATGGTACTATCAGCTAGAGAATGACCGTATCCGTACTTGGGTGACTTAGCTGATGCTTTCTGCAGTGATATGAGTACAATCTTGAATTGACACCCACTCGCATGCAACTACAAAGCATGTCTATGGGTCGTGACGAGAAGTTCAGGAGTATGCTCGGAAGTGGAGAGATCTAGCGAGCGAGTTCAACCACCCTTGTCCAATAGGGAGTTGGTTGACATGTTTAGGGACACTAACGAGGCCATTCTTCAATCATCGATTGAAACTCTTCATAGGATTCAAGTGATATTGACAATGACGTGAAGGCGGTATCAAGAGTGGGAAGATCCATGTGAGTCATCTTCAAATGCGAGATCTTTGGTGGTAAGAAAGAAGCCAATGTTGTATGGTCGAAAAAGCCGAGCCAAGACCGACCATGCTCAATGCTGTAGGGAAGTTGATCTCAATCACATCGGCTAACCTCGGTAGACCAGCGTAACGGAAGCATACGAAGGCGATTCTGAAGATCAACATGCCATTGTCGCAAGCCTTGCAACACATGTTGAACGCAGAGCTATAACTTGAGGGATCCCCTCAAAATGTCAACACCTCTCTCCGAAATACAATCCTAATGCTAAGTGTCTTACCATTCCAACAGCCGGGGACGCAAGCTGACAATTGTTGGGCTCAAGAACAAGATTCAAGATGATTGAAGCTAAGCAGATCGAGTTTGATCCTCCTGTTGAGACTCGAATGTGATCAATGCGCCTATGCCTAATCATGACAAGGTTCCAATCTGTTGGTGATGATACTTATGTTTTCAACATAGATGACTTGACCATCCCTCATGATGATTGTTAAGAAGAATTTATTGCAAGCCGGTGTCAATCAGGATGCCCAGATTGTCGTTGGTGCCCATCTACACTTTGATGGTTGTAGTTGAGAAGATGTGTTCATTGCATGATGGATAACCGTGAGATATTACGAAACCACACAGAAAGTTGTGTGAAGAAATGTCTAAGTTGAAGATCGACAATGCAAACGAAATACAGTAATGTGGGATACCTTGGGGCAGCCAAGTGGAAGAGTATGATTACATGGTGAAGTACACTGTTCCGAGAGTTACAAAATTCCTATTGAAGATGTTAAGGTAACCCGGATGGGGTGACGATTTC
>CM038795.1:261974513-262068639 GCA_021764765.1 Vicia sativa
ATCACCGCCCATGTATCCAAGGGCCCAAGTAAAGAGTAAGTTGACTGATGTCCATGACAAAGAAAGTGGAATCAAAGTCTGGGAACCGACCTTAATCGCGAATCGAAGTTTCCGCACCGCTCGCTAGGAACCATCAAAAGCTCTCAATTATATCACCGAGTCTCAACCAACCCTTCAATATCAAGTCGATCAAAAGGGCCCTCGAAGGATATTCGAGCAGTAACCGATCAACCAAAACATGAGACAAGGTAGTGCCTTTGCACTCAACAGAGATGTGCAAGGCTTGTTATGTTTCTTTTCTCGCAGAGTCAAATCAACATCAAAGAAGCCTAGACCTGAAAAGTCAGTGTACCAAAGCAATACAAACTTCAAACCGTCGAAGTATCTTGCGGACGCGAGCATTCTTCGTAAACTTCACCACTAGCATGAGCCTCAGAGCACAAGAGCAGAGCAAGCATAGAGATCTTGACCGAGTCTCGTCCCAACCTGCACAACATTGTAGTCACTCTTTTGATGATCTTCGAATTTCCTCCATTTCTTGTTGAGGTGTCCTCAAGAACTTCCTTCGGTACTTCCTCGACGAGCAGGTGAGTCAACGGTTCTTGGGAATGGATTGAATGGATGCTAGCCAAAAAGTCGTAGTGTCTTGGAGGAGAGATATCGAGAGAATACTCTTCGGTTCCGTCACCTTACTTGATCCTGGATGTTGTCAATGTCGAATGGTAACTCAATCAGAAGATCTTCAATAGTCGAGGTCTTGCCACGCCATGATAGTAAACATCACCCATAATTCCAAGGGATAGCCTTGTCGAGGAATATGGAACCGGTCCGAGAAGTAATGACGGAGGTGCCACTCTAGGCACAAAATCAGCAGAGGAAATCCTATCAGTGTTAACATCAAGATAGTCTCTAGAAATCGTCACCCCACCCCGCCGCCTTAACATCTTCATAGGAATCTGTAGCCTGTGACAAGATACCACCATGTAATCATACTTTCCACTGGCTGCCCCAAGGTATCCCACACGATGGTGCGCTTCATCTCACCTCCCGATCTTCAACTTATACATATCTTCACGCCCGCACGTGGTTTCGTGAAGTATCTCACTAAGCATCCATGCATCAACACGCCTTCTCAACCAAGACAACCATCAGTGTGATGGGCACCAACGACAATCCTCCCGCATCCTCGGATCGACACTCAGCAGCAAATTCTTCTTAACAACATCGAGGAATGGTCAAGTCATCTATGTTGAAAACATAAGTGTCCTCCCCAACAAAGATTGGAACTTGTCATGGTTAGGCATAAAGGCTGCTGATCATCTTGAGTCTCAACAGAGGATCAAACTCAATCGCTTAGCTTCAATCAACTCGAATCTTGCCTCGTGAGCCCAACAATACGTTGTCGCGTCCCTGGGTCATTGGAATGGTAAGCACACTTAGCATTAGGATCAGATCCTTGAGAGAAGTGTTGATATTTCGAGGAGGATCCCAAGGTTATTAGCCTCGCTTTCAACACGTGTTGCAAGGTCATGCCAATGGCATGTCGATTCGAACCGCCTTCGCGCATTCGCCACGCTATTGTCTCACCGAGGTCAGGCTAATGTAGGATCGAGATCACAACCGCCCCCACGTATCGGAGAACCCGCCGTCTCGCCCGCCGACCATACACAACATTAGTTTCCTTTACCACCAAAAGATCTCGCAAATTTCAAGATGACTCTATCCGAATCTTCCCACTCGATACCACCTTCAATATGCCCGTCATTATCACCAAGTGAATCCTAAGAGTTTCCAATCATATGATCAAGAACGGGCCCTCAGTTGTTCTACGAACATATCAACCAACTCCCTATCGACAAGGGTGGCGAACTCTCCCGCTAGATCTCTCCATTTCTCAGCATACTCCCAAACTTCTCATCACGACCCATGACATGCCTCAGTAGTTGCACGGTCAAGTGTTCAAAGATTGTACTCATATCGTCAGAGAAAGCATCCGCTAAGTTACCCGTGCACGACAGCCATACAACTTCATTGATAATACCACCCAACCGAGTCTTGACAAACTCTTGAAAATAAGGCATCCACAACTTTCTATCATCGCTGGGCTGATCAACATAGGACTTCAAACGCTTTCGACAAGACATGCCATCATACTTGGCAAAAGTTGGAACTTTGAACTGGGAGGAATCACCACAACAAAGAACAAGGCTCAGATCATCAAAATTCAAATTTGGACATCTTCGTGTTTCCACACAAAGATTTAGACTTCGTTGTTTGTATTTGTCATCTTCATCGTGAGTATCATGCATAATGAGCGATCTTCTCCTCCTTCTTAGGCTCATGCCATCTTCATTTCCTGACACCCCCTCATTCTCGACACTTCCTTCAGAGCTCTCATCCGCTAACCCTTTAGGACCACCTTGTGTCAGGCCCATGTCACCGAGAGACACAACAACTCTTCTTTCATAATTTCTTCAGATCTTCGCCTGGGCCAAATTGGTGAACATCCACTGAACCGAGCATTCTCGAGTCGGAGATCTTGATGATCGCTCGAGAGCCATTTCGCTAAAATAAATAGTGAGAATGAGAAAACCCAATGTACAATTATGCAATGTTATGCTATGATATGCAATGTTTATGCGAACGCAATGCAATGTTTTCAAGGACCCAGAGATTTAAATTTGTTAAACAAGCAATGAACAAACATTTATTAGTTCTCTTTATTATTCTTTTACACAAAAGATAGTTCAAAATAATAAAAGAAAACATATAAACTAAAGCTCTAAGTCTCCCATGCAAGCCTCTCTGTGCCGAGGTAGGCGCTGATGCTTCGCCTCCTCGTGAAGTAGCTTTGTCAACCTAACACTTTCTTCTCACTGCATAACATTGAGCTCAAAGGTATCCTTTCTTCTTTAGTCAATCCAAGATCTCTTCAAGTCTTCAAAATCAAAAGAGGTCTGAGATAGATAGTAGCCACCTATAGCAAAAAGTTCCATAATTACTGCAAACAAAGGAATGCACGAGGTTTCGAACACCATTTGAGGTAAGGTTCCAAGGAATGGAATCAAAAGTTCGGCATGAACCGCCAGCTGAGAGATCGATCAGAGTCGAACACAATATTCGAGAAGCATATCACGTGGATCATCTCTTCGAACAAAACCAAACACGAGAGCTAGAGAAGTGGTCAAGTAATACCTCCCTTATCAAGGAGTTGACATTAGGGAATTCTCCACAACGCTCTCAATGAATGTGAAATCCTTTTCGAGAGAAAAGACACCAACTGATATCCGAATGAGAGTGACATTAGTCTGAGACCACTTCAATCTTTGTTCGCTCTTCAAAACCGATGGAGGAAGGTGAAATAAACCACCGGAAAGTAATGATGCAACACATAGAGTTCCGTCTCTTAGTAGTACGCAGTGTGTGGAGAGAATGTAGAATATCTCCAAGTAAAGTAGGCATCGGATTATAGTAAGAAACAACTTTTGACATGTGACATCTATGAATCATCCGAAAGTTAGGAAAAGAACCAAACCATAGATTAGCAGGCCACAATGTCTCAAATGCATGGAAACTCATAACTTGAGGAATTCCTCGGCTTTAATTAAGAACTGCAAGTAAACCCTTAACTCCGCCTCCTCTCGCAATTGGCTTCAATGTCCGAGCCAAGACAAAAGTCGATGCAATGTCTTCGCATCAGGAACCTTTATAGACCGTGAATGGCATTTGATCAAGAATAGTACCCCAAGTAGCTTAGAGAACTCTTCCAAGGTAGGAACCAATCGATAACTGGAATGTAAAGCAATGGTGTTTTGATCAAAGAACCGGAATAGACATGCATTATATCTTCAAAACCGGGGCAACTAAGTCAAGTAGATAACCATGTCTCTTTGATGAACTGCATGGTCTGGAATTTCCAAACCAATTTTGAGTTGAAGGTATACCCATGAAGTTGATTCGATAGTCTTCTAGAAGCCATAATCCCTACAAAACAGTAGCAAAGATAAATCCCCAGGTCCTTAAAATAGTTAGAAATGATATGCAATGCAATGATGTCATGATGTCATGTTTAGCACACACAAACACCACACAATGAGCCTAGGTTAAGGCTTCAAGAGGTATAGGTGATTACCCCACCAAAAGTTTGAGTTGGTTCATCCCGTCTCATAATAGTAACCGGGTTCTAGGAATCTCACATCATTGATCTTCTCGTAGGCTTATTTCAATACGAACAAGTGGTTCGATCAAAATATCCCAAAAGTCTGATCTCAATGAACAGAGCATCGAGCATCAACCAACCTTAGTCTCAAGACTAAAGTCGGCCATCTCACTACCATCTAATGGCCAAGATGTAATAATTAAGGTTCTAAAAGTTTAGTTAGTGTCGATGACACCACGCAAAAGCCAAATACTATCCTCAACTTGGAAATGAAGAGTATCGTGACATCCAAAGTGTCACACTAACGAGCCAATATGTCGACCGCTTCGATATACGCCTAATCGGCCATGATTTATTTATGCTACTTACCTAAAAGGAAACCCTGATCCGGTGTAGGATCCCCACAAATATAATGCCCAAGCAACCCTTAAAGATAAAGCATACAAATCAAACAAAACAAGAAAAGTTATCTAGAAATCCCTAAGGCCTCTTTACTGTCTCCTACAGAGTCGCCCTCAGAACACGTGAACCGACTTGTAGGTTTTTGTATCGTAAATGCGGATAGCAAGAGTCGCCAACTTTTTTCTTTATCCAATTAAGGGAAGGTAAAAAGTACATAAAAAGACCTTCGTTAGATTTTCGAGGTGAGTATGAAATGGAAAGGTATTAGCACCTCTTTCCATCCAGAGTTATCTACGTGCTCTTAGTTGCTCTTAGATCACTTTAAAAATGTTTTCTCGTTGTTTGAAAAATGTTTTGAAAAGGCATTTCGCTTGACTTTGTAATGATTCATGTAGGAATGTATACAAAGTGTTTGAAATGTTTCGCTTTTGAAAGAATTTGAACTTTGACAAAAGTGCGAGGTGTGAAAAGTATTTGATCTGAGCAAGCAACTAAAAGTCTTATTATCACCGTAATTGGTCATTTTCGTATTATTTTACTGCCTTTAGAATAGCTTATCCATACCATTAGTTGGTAGGTAACCCTATTCATGGATGTAATGGACATTCAAGGACATCGACGGTCATAACTCAGGAAGTATCCACATTCGGCGGACTATCATCATTTTTGTGCAACAATCGAGGGTCAAGATCATGTATTCGAGGCTACATCGGGTCTATGATCTTTGTATCAAGGGACTATGATGATTTGTTTTCAAGGCAATCATAGAATACCTCACGCTCGAGGGACTCACCATTTGAATTGTGAAAGGCAACAAGAGAGAATTACCCTATGCATGTGTGAAAAGAGGTGTTGATTTTATCATGTTATCTTGAAAATTAGAGTGAGCTATGTTGATTTTAGTTGCCATACACGCCTAATTACTAGCAATATAGGTGCTAAAATGCGGAATATAGCGAAAGATAAACCTACGCTATTACATGGCTTTGGGGCGATACATAATTTAAAATGAAAATAAAAGCCTAATTAAGCTATTACATCCCATGAGCAATTACATAATTGAAAAAGAAAACCATAAAGAAATCGTCTCAAACAAGATAACCTGAAAAAGACGAACCTGGAAATTCAAAGAAATCGAACAAGAGAAAATGTTAGCAAAATGATAATTTTAAATGAGAAAAATATTTCATGCTGGAAATAACATTAATATGCTAAAATAATTTTTGGGATTTTTGAGTTAATTTAATAATTAAAAACTAATTAAAAGTGATTTAAATGATAAATTAACAATTAAATTAAATATGTAAAATAATATTTTAATTTTATAAATTAAATAAACATTTTCGAAATAAAACAAAAGAAAATATTTTTGGTATTTTTAAATGCATGATAAAAATTAGAAAGAAAATTAAATGCATGAAAATATTAAATAAAAATATGAAAATATGAAAAAAAATGCAAACAAGTGAAACCAAACATGGTCGAATCGAACTCAGACCTCCTTTCACAAACCACGCCTGACCAACCGAGCTGGAGGCACGCTGTCATGGAAACGGAGGGTTTGTAAACAAGGGCACCTCCCGATCAAGATCAACCGCCAAGCTTCTTCGCTTTTGAATATTTGAAAATATAGCCATTTCTTTAAGCACGCTTATAGTCCCGCGCACTCAAAATCTCATACACATAATATAAATTAGTCATGAGTATATGAATCGATTGAAAATCAATTCTAAACACAATGGTGGTGTCTTATAGTCCAATTTATCCGCTTAAAGAAGCCCTAAATCGAGGCCGAAACCCTAGCTATGGTGATTCTCTCAGCCATGGAAACTCAATCAAACCCCGAAGCTTGTAAAATTAATCACAAAACAACAAAACATGTTAAAATGCATGAATAATAGACTGATTGAGAAAAGGTGACAAACCGAAATCGGTTTTGCAATTTTGATGTTTTTTGGAATGGTAAAGGTCTCGACCATCCGTAGATGTCAAGGAATGTGTTTGGATGCTTGGAATCAATTGAATCGAGCTAAACCCTGTGTATAGCTTGGTAGCATTTTTTGAATTAGTTAGGTTTCTCCAAGCAATTTTTCCGTCCCTTCATGTATGTATTGTATATATATAGATGGAATCGAGCGATTCAGGAAGAAAATCATCAATCAATGTAAAACATATTTGATTTTGTACAAAATCAAATTTTCTTTTTTGATCAATTTCAATCAATTTCTTTCCAAATCCAATCAAATTTAAATTTGTCGGCTATTTAGGTTACTTGATCTCAAGGATGAGAGAAAATCAATTTCAATTAATTTTGATTTTATTCTTATTTTTGAATTTAATTTGTATTTAAATGAATAAAATCCAAATTAAATAGAAAAATAAAATAAAAATTTGGCATTGGCTTGGATATTCCTAATTGTATAAGGAACAAGTTCGATGAAGAAAAGTAAGCCCATTTGCAAAATTTTGATTTTTAGAAGCATCTCTCTTGTGCACTTCTTCAAAATCGCCTAACTTGTGAATGGTGTATCTTGCTCAATTTTCCACATTTTGAGTGTTCTTGACTTTTAGAAATTCTAAGAGTCCTCTAACCAACCTCTTTGGTTTCATCTCAATTGAGTTTCCATGCTCAATATATCTTCAAAACAAAATGTTGACTTTTGTTGACTTTGAAAAGGACTGAATGTTTTGATCCATACCTTCCGAATGAAGTTTTTGAACATTATTGTGAGATATGAAGTTGTAGAGAATTGAATTTCCTTCAAAACAAGAGGTGGTGGAAAATTTCGAGAAAGTATGAAGAAGTTATGCTCACCAGTTTGGTTGACTTTTCACTAAGAAACCCTAATTTAGAAAGTTCACTTTTGAGCAAATCTTGAGTTTTTGATGAATCATGATCAACCCTTGATCAAATGATAAATGTAACTTCAAAATGAGGATGTTGACCAAAATCATGAAGTTTGATCGTATGTTGACCATGCGCTGACTTTTTGTCCAATATAACCGATTTTCAACCATCCGAGCAATTGTCTGAGGAACTTGACTCAGGAGGCTTCAAACTTGACATGGAGAATCTTGAAGCATACGAGGAGGCATGAAGACCATTGGAGATGTTGAAGTCCATCTTGATCGAGAAATACCAAACCCAGTTCGTCGATTGCCTGAGAGGGTTGTCTCGATCAACCTCAAGAATCTCGAGTATGGATGTATGAATATCTAAGAAGATGGAGGGCAAATTTAGGATAGTGTTGCAACTGAATTCCCTTCTAGAACTTGAGATGTCTTTGTCGGGGCGTTACCACCTTTTCCGAGGTGATCATTTGGTCTATTTCATTGCCGACACTGGTTTCCAGCTGCCTCAACTCCATTTTGGCAAACAATTGTTCCAATGAGTTTTGGAAATTCCTCAAAATTGCTATGATCAGAACTTGCAAGCAAAATGTCTAAGTTTCGATCCCATTCGCTTGAAAAATGTAATCTTATCATCAATTAGCTCTTGAACCGCATTGAAGGCCAAACAATTTCGCCGGTCCTACAGAAATGATGAAAAGCACATTTAGCTCTCTCATCAAACCAAGCTTTTAGCAACCTCTGTATCGCTTCAACCCTGGTATCATAACACCACCAATCAAGCAAGGAAATAGTCGAGAATATGATATCGGATTGGCTTAATATCCCTGCTACATATCGACGATATTATGGATTAACATGCCGATTTGGTTCCTTCTTCTTCTCGAACGGGAGTAAGCAATCGTTGTTGTCGAGGAATCTTCAAGGTGAAGGCCGAGGATGATGCTCAAAGAGGGAAAATTTTGAACTCAAGAGTTCTCTACGTGGATGTCCTCGACCCATGGAGACATCGATGATGAAAGCAAAGAACCAAACTTCATGGAGATTGTGTGGTGTTGCATTCTTCAACACAACTTGCAAGAGATCCACACTGCACTCATCCGACTCTTTGAGCCTTAACTTCCGCCTTCAATAGTTCTCCCGACCACGTCAAGCTCGCCTATAGCCCTCCGAGACATCCTTGAGTTCGAACGTGTTTCGAGTAGACAACATATTTCCGGACGTAAGAGATGAAATACTTTTGCTCGATGAAGATGAAATGCACGCATTAAAGAATACAAATGTAATGTAATGGTAATGCATGTAAGAATGCAACATGACGGTAATACATATAAGAATGCCATACGATGGTGATGCATGTAAGAATGCAATGTGATGGCAATGCATGTAAGAATGCAATGTGATGCGATACATATTGATGTTAGCGCGCAAAACAATATGTATCGCAAAACAACCTCAAACAAGTTGGTTCTAGTGTTTTCATGCCAAACGCTTCTGAGTCTCGATCCCCTTTTAGAAATATTATCACCACGCCGAGCGGCCTCATACGTGGGATAATACTTCCAAAAGTATACACCAAGGAGCTGGCTCTTAAAGGGATACTCAAAATCCTTTGAAGCGGTTGGTTTCGATTTTGGACATCCTAATACTTAGAGTTATAAGCCCTTTGTCCAAGAATTATATCCGCACTAGCGTAAGGTAATAACTCCTTTAAAAGACCAACTCTAAATTGTGGTCTTCACGCCGATCCAAAAGACACGGATGTCTAGTGGACCTAAGCTACTCAACCACTATAAGCTTATGTTTCCTAGAGCTCGGTATTGGCTTATTCATGAATCATAACCAACAAATGCCCCAATATCAAAATACATCAACAAGATAGTATACAACAAATACAGCAAAATGAACACAAGTTAAGATCTAAATTAGGGTCGACTCGCTTAGTCAAAACGAATTTTAAAATCTTCCCGCTGAAGTCGCTAATCAAGCAACCGATTTTCAAAAATCGCTGAAGTTTCCGAAACTAGTGAAATCGCCACCTAATTTTATTTGTTCTCAAAAGAACGGAAAATATAGATAAAACCCATACATGCGATAAGGTGGTCTACATGAACAAAACATGGATCTGGAGTCTTATAAGGGAAGGTATTACACCCTTACATCCATCGCATGGATGGGGACCCATTTAGTTCTACGTGTTTGTGTGTGTTTATTGCTAAGTAAACGAATAAAGGAGAAAAGGGTTTGTTTATTATTATTTTTGAGTTTACACGGTTTCGTAACTGGCAGCCTCACGTATTCCTTGTGCAATGGGAAAGTCAAAACTCCGTAGTTCCTCTAAAAATGTTTTAAGTTGGTTGTATGATTTTATAAGAAAATCAGCATTAGACATTTCAAATGCTTGAACTTGGACTTGTTTAGTTTGTTTGAAAAGCTAAGTCCACGCTCAGGTTCAAAATGGCTATTGCACACTCTTTGTAAGAAAAGAGTTTTATGATCGCATATGAGCGATAAAAGAGTCGAGTGGAATTGAATTGTTTTAAGGGTGAAAAGTACCGAATAATAGGACTAACGCCTTACGATTCAAATACTAGAAACCCGAGGAGCTAATGCTCGTACAAGTCGCCTATCACCCAAAAGGTTTCTTATGAAAGTGAGGTGAAACAAGTTCTCACATTTTAGAAGTTTTGCTAACTCGTCTAGTCCAAACGACTTAAAGACCAAGAGTTCATTTGGGACAAGTTTTTAAGCAATTGGTCTAGCGTCCAACGACTTAAAAACTTGTATTTTATTACAAAAAGGTTTTGAAATGCACCGACGCTGGATCGAGGTTTGGAATTTTATTATGAAAGTGTTTTGAGATAATGCGGCCGAGATGAAGTATGGAATCTGGTTATGATTAATCAAGTATATGGACTTGATTAACCTCGTGAGGATAGGTGCTCCTATCCCCAACCACGAGACCCCTCGTGCATGGTGATTGGTATATCAATGTTACGGGTTATGATCGATTAAAGCAACAAGGGCTTTAATCAATCCTCGTGAGGACGGCCATGCCCATCCCCAACTATGAGACCCTTTAGAAATCGCAGATGAGCCAATCAAGACAGAATCGAATTGATTTTAACTTAATTGTGTGCAAAGTACAATGGTGAAATAAATGCGAATAAAAGATAATCATCACAAATACAACCTAACTTTAAATAATTATTAGAAACGATCTTTCCTATTTGATAAGAATCAACTAATAGTTTAATCGATAAATTATCAAATAAAACTATCGTAACTAATTATTACTTAGTACATCGCATAAAAAATATAATTTACGTAAAAATAAAATAATTGAAAAGGTGAAGGTTTAGAGATAGCCCTCGCATTTACGCGAGTCCGAGCGTGCAAAAGAAAACTGTAGACGATACTGGGCCCAAATAAAGTGCCCAACGAGCCTCAGAAACTTCAGTGATGAAGCGGCGCGTCATGATCGTAGAAACGAAAGCTCAAGGCACATGAGGTAGTGACAATACGTATATTTGTGACCTAATAGAGGAAAGAACGCTAAAAACTCCTTACTTCAGCAAAAAATGGGCTAACTTAACATTATTATTATTATTGTGTTTTTTATATATTTTTTTTAGAAGTATACTAATAATTTTAATGGTTAAGAAAAAATATAATAATAATAATCAATTAAAGAAAATAATAATAATCGTAATAATAATAATAATAATAATAATAATAATAATAATAATAGTTTATGATAATAATAATTATTATAATAAAAAAGTAAACTAATAATAATAATATTTACTAAGTAATAATAACAATAATAATAATAGTTATTATATAATAATAATAATAATAGTTACTAATCCTATTAATTAAAACTAAATTAATTAAAAGAAAAAAAATGGAATACAAACACATCTGTTTTCTCTCTCACTCCATGTTTTCCTTCCATCTCTCGACTCCTCGATGGAAACCCGTAAATCCCAAACCCCTCTCTTCTTCTCGCGAGGCATGTTTGTGCATCTCTCAATCTCTCACTCGCTATACATGCAATCCGTGGAAACCCTAGTCTAAACTCTCTCGATTTGGTTTCGCCTTGGCTTACTACTTATTTTTCCGATGTTTTATGATGTTTTCGATGTCAACGCCACCGGCTCAGAGGTACCATCGACTTGGACCTCAAGGGTTGGAACCCTAGCTCGCCGGATTCACCGCTTGCTCCCATGATTCATTCTCAAATTCTCTCTCTATATCGTAACTAGTTTTTGAAACAATCTTTCAAGGGCTCAATGAGGAAATGAGAACACGGGTTAGGTTTTCCTCGTATTGGATCGATGCTTTTGGTTTTTGATGGTTGTTTTGCTTGGGTAGTTCGATGGTTTTGTAAACGTGTCACCCTTTTTCTCATCGTTGCTGTTTGGCTTTCATCATGAAAATGGTGATTATACTGGTTTTTGAATGAATAAATATGCTGCCTGTCTTTGAAAAATTGAGTTTGCTTGGTGTTTTGGATAGGGTTTTGTAAGAACAGATGCTATGCCTTTTTTATTTTGGCTTGGATTCTTTAAAGTCAGAGAACAGATACTACTTTTTGGTCTTGTCAAGTATGTTTTTTTGAACCGATCTCTCGCCGTTATATTTCGTTGTTCTGCTTTTTGTCGGCTTAGTACTTTTGAACAAACATGACAAGTACACTTTTCCTAATGTAGCATGCTTTTTCTCGGGTTGGTATCCCCGCCATTTACCTTCTAATGTTGGTTTACCTTATGGTTTACCCATCAAGCAAATTCTTCTTTTGATCCTTACTCATTAAGTGATAAAAATTGATGTAACCTCTTGATTCTGCTTAAACCTGGCTTTTTATTAATTTAATGCAAATTCCAATTGTCCTCATTGGAAACATGTTCTGTGGCATTTGGTGTTTGTAATTAAACTCACTTTTCCTTCAAACTATGCTTTCAGGTTGTTTAAACCGACCTGGCATTTTTGTCACTTCGTGTACACATCCCGCTGTGGTACATTATGCTAATAACCAAGTAATTGGGTAAAAAAAGTCTCTCTTGCTGCCGATATGCTTGGTCGCAGATATCAACCTTCCGCTTTTTATATTGTCGAATCAATTGTTTTTGAACTTTTCACTAATCGCGTCGACTTTATTTAGAAAAATGATGCTTTTTCCATTTTACACCTCCCTTGTGAACCAACAACGAAAGTTGTTGGATTTGCAATGAGGTAACTAACTTAAGATGAACTTTGAACTTTCCGAGGCTTTGTCATTTGAAACAATCCACCTTTAATCCTCGATTCTTAACAACCTCGTGACGAGTCCGAAAACATACCTTTTGATTTTATGATGAAATCTTATTCATGTTTCGTAATTACTAACTATGTTTTTTGTTGTTTCAGTGACAATGGATGGCACGGCATGAAAGTGGAAGAGAATGCCCGATGTGAAGAGAAGTTCTGAGGAAGACATCAATGCGCTAACAACATTCAAAAATCTTGTAAAGCACTAGGATAAGATTAGGATCTCTTTTGTACTTGTAAAAATTTAGAACACTTTGTAATACCGAATCGATAAAACAAAGGTTCCAAATTTAATTTACAATTCCAAAATCTTTGTCAAAATTTTTGTGCTCTTTGTAAACTTAGAGTATTTTGTAATATCAACTTGATAAACAATGTTTCAAATTCAACTTATAATTCTCAATTTCGCTATGACGAAACTTTGCAACCAACGCTCTCTCGCTACAAGTAAGATCAAAACCAAGAAGACATTCTCCATGGGCTTAAACCACAAAACACAAAGTATTTTCTTTAAAATTAAAAATTCAAAAATAACACTATTATATTTTGAATTAAAATCCAAAACGAATAATTCCTTTCGGGAAAATAATTCCCAAATGTATCCTTGAACCAATAGCTTAAAGCCTCTGAATGACAAGAACCAAAATCGAATCTTTTCATCCGAACCAATGAATGGACAAACAAACAAAGGGGAAATTTTAAGCGCTAATAGATTTATCCATAAGAGCACCACCAACAAGGCCTATTGTTAATCTTGTGTTATACAGAGACCATTATAGATGGTACGGATTATTAACCATTCTTCTAACTCCATGGTGTGGACAAAGCCTCAACTTTTCTTTTATATCTTCCATTGCTACTTGAAAAAATCTACCTAGACCTCACCTATCAGGCAAGGAAGACCTCTATCCCAGGACAGGGTTATGGAGTTATCGCTCTTTCCAATAAGGGAATAAGACTTTAAAGATTTTGATGGTGATCGGGTCCAGATCCACCCATGGTCCGGTTCTTCAAATTGGCTTCCTGGAAATTTGTAGATCGGGGTTTTAGTCGAATTGGTATAGGTGACCTTTATCGGCATCTTCTAATGATAGAACGCTGGTTCGGGAATTGGTATCATGTTCCTCACTTCTAGAGCGAGTACTTGGCATACAATCGAATGGTGCCTTAGTCTCACAACAGAACTTTAAGAGTTACGATATCAACTTGTTAGTCCCCGGAAATGGCGCCAAAACTTGATCGTGACTTTATCTTCTTTATAGAATCTAGATCGCAAGTATACAACCCTATCGCTTGTAGTTTTAAAGATTATCGAATCCATGTGGACTAAATGTTAATTCACCGCTATCTTAGGTTACTAAGTAAATCTAAGGCTAGTAATATAAATGATGTTTGGTTTTAGGGAACCTAACTTATTAAGATCTAGTTTAGATTCTAATGAAGTATCGGTACGTAATGGTCGAGCTTATGGATTTAGCTTACCCTTCTACATAAATTGTATTATCAAACGTGTTTCAAGATGAAGTACTTGTTTAAAAATCCTCTTCTCACACCTTGTGTTTATTGATTCGTATCCCATAATAAACCTCCAAGTGAGTGCTCTCACTATTTCAATTAGAGTTTAAAATAGTTTCCGAAAATAAAACCTAATCAACTTAAAAGCCCTCGTATTTTAAGTTGATGCTCAATTAATGTCCATAGAATCTCAAACTCTCTTATTGACCCTAATTTCTAACTGTGTTTTACCGTAACAAAAACAATTGTATTTAATTACTAATAATTGAAACCTAAAATTAATATTTCTAAAATGTATCAGTCGAGTGAAGTTGTTAAACCCCGATGGCTATGTGACCCTACATACCGATAACTAAATTTAGTCTAGCATGTTTAATGATTTAAATATAGCGCAACAGTAATAAACATACAGTTCGGATAAAATATGCATTTCAAAGATCGGGTATAAAATAAATAAACAATTAAATAAATTAAATAAACCTAAAATAAATTAATTAAATAAACCCGAAAATAAAAGGTCAATATTTGGCACCAAGTGTTCCCATAAGTCGGTGAGATCACCTTAATTGATTAATAATCCAAACGCGTGCAGAAAATAAATCCGCAGTAACGGTAAAGAATCAAAGGTTTATCGCCACGAGCCGCCTTGGCTCAACAAATTAGGCCTGCCATTAAGGGAAGCTTCATCAACCTTTGTGCTGAATGATCGCCACACAACCTTCTAGCTCATAAGTAACGATCGTTAATCTCAGTAGCTGGTCATTCAACCGCTTGCTTTAGCTGGGGCCTCAGCTCTGTTTTCGTGGTCTAAAACTTCCGTGTTTGGTTATTCACACCCCCATTTAATGATATGCATACACTTAATAAATGTTCTTTTGTAGTATTTTTAGTGTGATTTATCCTACTTTTTCGACTTTCTTCGCAGACACGCCTATAAAAGCTAAAATCCTCGAAAACATAAGAAATACCCCAAGATAATACAATATAAAGAATAATTTATTTAATTAAAATACTAATAAAAGCATATAAATTGGCTAAATAATCGACACATTTTCGTGTTATCACGAACCTTGTAAATAAAAGCATCGTACTATCCTCATCTCCCGATCCTCGTGATCTTCACCATTTGCATTTTCATCAAGTATTGACTAAGAATTTGGAAACAAGTGTTCTCTATTACATCCTGATTTTTCCAAATTGTTATGAGAACGAGTGAAATAAATTTTCACGAGGGTACCATTAGAATCGCCTTGAAGAAATGAAGCGAATGACAATCAGTCCAAGAATTTATTTTCAACAGAATCGAGCATGAACGATGGTTTGAGGTCAAGACGACCTATGTCCGTCTTTCAATCAATGAGGGCTTGATATGTAATTTTTGAATTCAATCCTGTATTTTCTTCATTGTGCGCAGACATGGTTCGGATCCGATTGCCTTTATTAGTCGCACCCATCCAACGCTGCGGACTCTATTTATTGTTTTATTTTTAATATTGTAATCCGACAAAACCAAGGAGGTCCATATCAGCACATCGCGCCATGTCCATTGGATGTGATTACTAACGCTGCTTTGACTATGATCAAATGGTTCACATTTTTGGCTTTTATTTTATTTTCCTCGATTTTATATTTTAAATATTTTAAACTTCAAAAAATCATATAAAATTTATTTCGACTCAAATGATGAAAAATTCAAAAATATTTTGAAATATTATCTTTCCTGAATTTATATTTTCATAATTTTTTCAAATTTGGTATTTTTATGATTTTTCTTTATTTGATATTTTTAATTGTTTTAAAATATTTTTGACATTTTTAATTCTAGAAAAATTATGGAAGGATCCAATGGTCATTTGACAAATATTGGTGACCTTTTTTTTATTTTTATTTTTGTCATTGGTTTATTTTACATTTTATTTTATTTTCTAAAATATTTTCTAACTTTAAAAATTCTCAAAAAATTTGTCAACACTTATGACCTTTATTTGACTTTGGGTAATTTTCTTGAATTTTATTTTTGATGAAAACTATTTATGTATTCATCAATAAAGTCCAATTAAATAACCTAATTTCAAAATTACTTTAATCCTTTTATTTGATTTTATTATTTTATTTTGTTGATTTTTGAATTTATTTTGAGTCACAAATTTCCTCAACATCAATGGAATTTGGGTGTTGATAGGTCTCTTGACCAAATCCATCAAGAAAGTTGATTGATTTTAACAAGTTAGAGACCAAATAATTCATCCATGCAAAATAAAATTGAAAATTATTTCTTCATCTTATTTTTCTTTTGTCCCAATCAAGAAAGTGATCAATTGTGGCATGAACTTTAATGTTCTAACATAACCCCAAGATGACTTGAGCTTTGATCTTTGATTCAACACCAGGCGCTTTTCGTGGTCGCGGTTGATTTCTAATCAAGTCCGCAAGTTTCCACTAATCTTGTCCATTTGAAATTCTCAATCATCTTGATCAAGTGATGTGATAATTCCAAAACCGGTGATATACTTGACAAAAACAATTGAAACTGTCTTGTGGTCGCTGATTCTATCAAGTCTGCAAGTCTTCATGCAGAAGTTTCAAGATGGTCACCTGATTTGACGACTAATAATTAACAATTCGATGATATATTTGAAGTTTCAAGATGGTCATCTGCTAACCTTTATTAATTTCTTTTATTTTCGCCTTTACTTTCCGCTTTTATTTTATGCTCTTTATTTTATGCACCTTATTTTAGAATTTACATTTCATGTCATTTTTCTTGCCGACTCACATTTTATTTCTATGTCATTTTTCCTTTGCTCACTGAGTATTTATTTTCTTTGTTATTTTGAATTTGCTCATCAGCTTTATTTTTTTCTTTTCCAAAACACCTAATAATTCAAGCTAAACATAAAAACTTTAATTGACTTAGTTACTATCCTTGGAGCTGAGCTGATCTTGGACTTAGGATTAAGACCTCTACCTCACTGGAAATTTATGTGCCCTTGGTGTTATTCTGCTTTGTTTGGTTATTATCTTTGTATGTAGGTTATTCATACTATAGATTAAGAGTGGATTTCGCAAATATAGTCACATTTCGCCTGCTTTTTTCTCAAGACAAGAGTTCACCTAAAAGTATTGATTTATCTCAAGCTTGGTTTTTGTCCCGTTATTTGTTTCATGTGGTAATCCAAAGGATGAGATATATTATTGGCCTTGATGTCAAGAACTAGTCTTCTCACCCGCTAGATCTTTCTTTACCCTTACCTTTAATTTATGTACTTATGTTAGCCTCTTCATCTCCTTCTCATTCTTTAATTTTCAAAATCTTCCTCTTTTCAAAGGATTTCTGTTTTCAAAACTCGAACCACTTTCATAAAAACTTGGATTTAGGTCCATGAATTTTTAATTTTTCTTAATAAACTTTCAATTCATTTAACAATACTTTGACTTTTCTTTCATATGACTAAAAACATCTAACCTCATTCAAACTTTTTGAGCTCTTTGGCTTTTCTAAACTAACATTTTCTTAAAATTAACCAACACACATCTTTGGTTTTTAGCCGAACTACTTGGTTTTGATTTCAACATTGCACATTGTTGGTATGTAGGCCTCGATCTCACTGGAAATTCTATCAAACCAAAAAATATAAAAATACTTTTTCTCCCCACCATCCGCTTTTGTACATATACTCTCTTTAGAACACATATACAAATTTTTCAAAAGGTTCCTCTCGAGTACCGGAGATGCTTTCGTTCTCAACACCTTCCCTTTGTATAACTAACTCTGATCAGATCTCCGATCTTTTCTAGGATTTTATTCGCTTTTTCCTAGTCCTTCGATAAAATAAAAGCGCGGCGGTGACTCTTTGTTAATTTTTGAGTTAAGTCAATTCAATGGCTTATACTGCATGCCGCTACGTAAAAATGGCGCATCACGAGATATTCGACCCATCATCGACCATCTGTAGGTGGGTCAATCTTTCTTTATTTGTATACATGTGCTATATTTTGTATATATTGTGTACTTGTTTGTCCGATGTTTTCTCGGTTTTGGTGCTGGGTGATCTTCTTTGAGTCCCATACCCTGACCGGCAAACATAAGATAAGAAGCGGCTGTGTAGTAATGTTAAATTTGCGGAGTAATCCCGAAGAAGGAGACATGAGATCCCCACTCGCTGGAGACCTCATCGATCGTATTTTATTTACCGAGCGATCGAAGACATGACTTCTTTCGACCGAGAGTCCATGAAGTCGAGCAGTCAGAGAACCCTTAACCCATCCTATCCTTTTAGGGTAAGTGCGGGACTATTACCAGTTATCCTAAAGCAAGCCATACGCCAAGGCCTCGCATTTCCAGTTTCACCTAAAGGTATTACATCACCAATACATCGGGAAGTTGGTAGTATTGAATGGTGAATGAAAACCTAGGATTCCTTAGAACCTTGATCTACAAGTGAAAAAGCTTAGAATACCTCGTAGTACTTTGACTCCATGCTCGTGATGTCGAACTTACTAACCCCTTGTTTGTGATCTTGCAGTGTGATTGTTGCATCATGCATTCATGCATCCATACGCATTTTTTCAGCAGTTGTTCAAGGAATTTAAAATTGACTTTGCAAATATCTCGTATACTTTGACCAACGACATGGATGAGGAGGACTCCCTACAGCTTCAAAGAACCTAAGATCGAGGGACTGATGAGCTTGATTGATGAGATTAAGAGTCCAGAGGATTTCCGGAAGAAGTATAGGACTATTATACCTTTGATGAAGACGAAGATGAAGGATAGTTTGGTTTTCACCTTGGTTCAATTCTATGATCCGTTATACCATTGATTCACTTTTCCCGACTATCTGCTAGTTCCTACCTGGAGGAGTATGATTATCTGTTTGGTCGACCTATTACTAGCGTTGTTCCTTTTACTAGTTTGAAGGAGGAGCCTAAGTCTCATGAGATTGCGCCATTACCCATCCAAGAGGTCCGAGATTGAAGACAATATGACTACATTACCACTGATTTCGCTTGAAGAAGGCTCGTTATTTCGATGACATGAAGAGTATGGAGGCTTTTGAGGCCATCTTTGCTTGCTTGCCTATGGATTGTTCTTGTTTCCCAACGTTGACAACTTTGTTGACGTTAATGCTATTAGGATCTTTATGATTGGGAATCCAGTTCCCACACTTCTTGAGACTTATTATTCAATTCACCTTCAAAACTTCCATCGAGAAGGAGAGATTATCTGTTGTACATCATTGCTATACCGTTGGTTTGTTTCTCACTTGCCTACAACTGACGCTTTTTGGGATCCTAGGAGGAGATCTCGTTGGGCATCGAAGATTATGGCTCTCACTCATTCTCGATATTGTATGGTATCGCTGGTTTATTATAATGTAGAGATTATCGATAATTGTGGTAGCTTTCCCAATGTGCCTCTTGTACAATGGGGGATGTATTAGATACAATCCTGCTCTGCATGTTGTTAGCTTGGTTATCCGATGAGGGATAAACATAGAGTATTCATGTGAGTGAATTCTTTTAAAGAGGGTGAAGACCATAATTCAACTAGGAAGGATATAGAGAAAGCTTACGCCATATTCATAAGAAATTAAAAGAGAATCTAGGGCAAGGAGTTGTTTCATCGATCCTTATCTTCTATGGGTTCAAGAAAGAGCTATTGAGAAGATACCATATTCTCGTGAGGAGCCTCTTGCTGATTTGTTCTTAGCTATTACTCATAGTTTAGATGACATAGAGGATCTTCACTGCTTTGTTAGGATGCAACAAGAGAAGGAAGCTCGAAGAACAAGTATCATACCTTCAAGATGTCTCATGCAGTAGTTGAAAGAAAATGATGATTTGATTGAGATTCTTGAGAGTTATGTTGTAGAGATGATGGAGAAGCAAGATGATTTACTTTCAAAGTGTTCATCCAGTTCTTAGTACCCCTGTTCATTCTCATACTTCTCCCGAGTTTGGTGCTTTGAAAGGTTATGTCGACAGGTACGTGTTAGAGAACGAGCAATTGAAGGAAGAGATTAGGAAGCTTAAGAGGAAGCGCTCGTCTGAAGAGGGGTCTTCTATAAATTTGATTCTTTAGGACTTGTAGTTTTATTTTGATTTCTCTCTTGTACTTGGGATCATTGAAACTTGTATAGAAGAGTAGTAATCCTCAAAATATTTTATTAATGATATGAGCTTATTTTAGCATTTCAAATGTGTTATACTTTGGTATTTGCAAATTAAATTGTCTTTATTAAGTTCCTTGAATAATAAAAAGAAGAAGAAGAAATAATAAACAAATCATATGCATTGCATTTCATGCATCATGACACACACATTCTTACATTTTCATATTCTCCTGTGTGTCTTATCTATTTCTCTGCCTGCTCAGCCTTCAAGTTGTTGCATCTATATAACACTCGAGCCAACCCAAGAAGAAGATGGAAAATCTAGAGCAAGAGAATCATGAAATGCCAAGAGGTTATCTCCCGAGGATTGGTATGGCCAAATTTGACGCATGGTGGAATAGCCGGTGGTTGTTGTAAGCCACTACCTCATCCGCCTTCTCCTCGTATTATTCCATCTCAACGACAATTATTATCTCTCGAGATTCTCATGTTTCTGATGTGCTAGTGGTTTCTACCGTCCAACACTGTATGCCTCCTAGTTATCCTTGGGGAATGCCAAAGAATTTCATGCCTGAAGGTTACAACCCTGCTGCTCAAGTGACTTCCTTGGCTCAACCTTCTATTGTTTGTGCACCTCCTATGGTGCATGCTACTCCTGTTTTCAAAAAAGAATTTGATAATCCATTCCCTCTTCCGAGTGAAAGCTTAGACTTTTATGCTCGAATGGATGGATTTTAGGAACAGTTTGACAAGATGCAGAAAGAGCTGAAAGCCCTCAAAGGGAAAAAGCTTTTTGGTGACAATGTCAATGATTTGTGCTTAGTTCCTAATGTGAAAGTGCATGCTAAGTTCAAAGTCCCAGAGTTTGAGAAGTACAAGGTCATTGCTTGTCCTCGTGACCATTTGATGATGTATTTGAGAAGGATGTCCACTCACATTGAAGACGCGCTTTCTCATTCACTCTTTTCATGATATTTGACCAAGGTAACTTTGAGATGGTACATGAATCCATACAGCAGCGACATCCATACTTCAATGATTTGGGTGATGCTTTTGTGAAGCATTACAATTATAATATGTACATGGGGACCGATCGTGATCAGTTGAGGGAAATGGTTCAAAAAGATAAGGAATCCTTTAAAGAGTATGCTCAACAATGGCGTGAGCTTGCTGCACAAGTTATACCTGCACTAAGTGAACAAGAGATGACCAAAGTTTTCCTGAAGACTTTGGGTCTTTTCTATTATAGGAAGATGGTGGCTAGTACACCTAATGATTTTACTGAAATGGTGAGCATGGGATTCTCTAAAAATAAAGAAGAAGTTAATGTTGTTGTCTAGGAAAGGAGAACCAGACCTCTAGTAGACATCCTCAGAACCAACAAGTTGGTGTTGTTACCCCTATTATTGCTATAACTCCAACTACTATCCCTTATAACAAAGTATCTTATCAAGGTCAAGGCCCAAAGAGAGAACCATTTGATCCGATTCCGATGACTTATGTAGAGTTGTATCCAACATTGATTCAGAGGCACTTGGTGCAACCAAGGGCACTTCCAGTTGTCCCAAATCCTTTGCCATGGTATTGCAAAGCTGATCTGACTTGTGCATACCACCAAGGAGCTCCAGGGCACAATATGGAGAATTGTTATTCATTAAAGTCGAGTGAAAAGATGGAGATCGTGTCTGCCTTCAAAGACATGGGTCCTAATGTGCAAGAGAATCCATTGCCCAAACATGGAAACACTGTGAATATGATTGACGGAGAAATTAGGGTTTATGATGTGAATTCGATCATTGGAGATCTTTTGAAGATGCATGCTGCTCTATGTAAAGTTGGATATTGAACTCATGATCATGCTGCTTGTAATGTGTGTGATAGCAATTAAAATGTATCGATATTTGGCTTGATTTACATAGATTATATATTTATTTTATTTTAATTATGTTTTTATATTCTTATTAAACCGTATTTTCTATGTTTTTAGGTATTTACTACTTACAAGGCAAGTATGAAAAAAGTCACAGAAATGGAGAAGAATCGTACTTAAAATCCACAAAAAGAGAAAAATAAATAAGCATGGTGTGATAGCAAAATGGGAGGTGAAAGCATTGAAGAAAAATGGATCGTGCACGCAGTCCAACCCACGAAGACATGTCCTCAACCCAAATGGCCTTGTAGCGACTGTAATAACCTCTCAAGCAAGCTATAACGGTCTCCACACATCACAAGGCATAGTTTTCACCAAGCAAGCTTGTAACGACCCACACCTCCCATAGTAACCGTACGCTTACAAAGCCTTGCTTCCTCACGGCAAGCGTGACGAATCACAACTTCTAATGCATGAGCGATCGAGCAGGCGTTTTGAGGAGATTTTCTCTCAACGCCCCCACTCAACTCTATAATACCGCGAGAGCGTGAGGCGGAGTCTTTAATTTTGTATATTCTACTGAACTAGGTTATAGTCATAATTAGTACCCATTTTCTATTAGTTCTTCAAGAACACAGAAATCATATCCCGAGCTCGTTTTAGTATCATTTCCTAAGTCCATTTATTTCAGTTTTAGTTCTTTGTTTCCCCCAAATCCAATTATTCATTAGCCTTAGCTTTACAAAGTAATGATAGGTTATAATAGGTTGACACTAGTCTCGTGGTTTGACAATCTTTTATTTTACTGATATTTCCGCACTCATGAATTTACCCATCAAGTTTTTGGCCATGTTGTCGGGGAACAAATCAATATTGTTAATCTATTATTACACCGTATAAACTAAGGCATTCTTATTTCTATAACTATGTATCACACAAACATTTTCATAATCCCTATTCTAAGTATTTCCGTATCACAAGAATCCCATAAAACCGACTCGAAATACTTATGGAGAAATTTAATGCCACCAACTCACTCGCACCCAAATTACCTCTACAACTATCAATCCCATCATTTTGAGGAGTCACAAGAATACCAAAATATGATCTCAAAACATCATTGAGGATTACAATGCGACACTAAATTATCCTCAACCAAATTTCCTCTATAATCAACACGCCCAATATTTTGAGGAGTCACAAGAATACCAGAATTCCACTCTCAACCCATTAATGGAGGATATGACTGCGACTCTAACTCGGTCTAGACTAAAAAAAATGAAGATGTAGCGCTTTGTGGAGACACAAAATGCAACACTAACTCACTTTGAGGAACCACGAGAATCCTATAATTTCAACCTAGAAACATCAATGGAGGATTTCGATGCGACGTTAACTCACTCTAGGCTAGAATCTATGATGGAGCACTTTGTAGAGACACAAACTATCCATAATGAAGAGTTAAGAAAACAAAGTCTTGAAAATAATGGAACTCTTAGCCAGCTGAACAAAGCGATTGAGTCCCTAGTGACTCACAACGAGGCATTAGAGGCCAAAATATCCATGCTCTCACAAACACCTCTAGGACCCTCCCTTGAAAATCATGTGGACGTCGTAACTACTAGTGGTGAAAAACAAATTGAAAATCCTAAGGAGAGTGATAATAAGGTTGAAGAGAGTAATAATGAGGTTGAGGAGAGTTCCGGTGAGAAAAGAGTGGAGATTGAGAAAAATCCACCAATATCATGCGAAAGGGAGGTTGTAGAAGAGGTAGAGAAGGAAGCACCTATTGTTGTTCCTCCTCCCTATACCCCATTGATTCCTTTCTCTCAAAGTTTTGTGGAAGCTCAGGTAGTCTCCCAATCCAATCAGTATGTGGAGATATTGAAAAATATCCACACCAATGCACCTTCGTCTGAGGTCCTGCATAAAAACAAAAAATTTGAGGACCATGAAACTAGGGAAATCATTAGCATTAAGAAGGGAAGGTTAACATTCGAGATGGTGGATGAAATAACTAAGCGTAAACTTGAAAAGCTGATACCCAAGATAGATCTAGAACCACCACCACGAATTCAAAATAGTGAACCACCCCACAGAAGAAAGAAAAGAAAAGGTGAGGGATATGTGAAATGGCTTGGTAAGTGTCCATGGAAACCGAATATTATTAAAAGTTTGATCGAGGATTCATTCTCGAGAGAACCATCATGAGTGCCTGCACTCCTGAACCATCGAGCTATTGACGTTAACCAAAGCGCTGCATGGGAGGCAACACACGAGTTTTCAATTTAATGTTTTCCTTTTATTGTTTGAACTTGCAGAAAATAAAGATATGCATCGCTTGTCACGTCTCGACCATATCTAGGAAAAACATCTATAGACGATGATCTCGAAAAATGAGTCGGTGCCCACGTACATTCCTACGAATGTTGTTGCTGATGGTGACACCGTTGATGAGTACGATAGGAGAAGACATGTATCTCCCGTCTGTAACTCACCTCCTCCTAATCATTTGCAAGTTTATGTTCCACCTACACACACCACACTGTATTTTTCACACTTTTGCTGGTACTTCCTCCGAGAATGAGAAATATGATGAGCGGCTTCAGGAAAGAGAAGTTTTAGCATATTCAGATATCTAGTAGTACAAGACGTCAGAGTAGAAGTGGTCAGCAAAGACATGATCAACAAGGGAATGATTAGAGCAAAAATTGGTCGTTGTAGCATGCAATGTTGTTCATTCAGGTTCTATTTTTCCTCTTTCCACCTTTCATAGAAACATTGAGGACAATGTTAGGTTTATGTGTGGGGGAGGACTTTACCGCTTTCATTTATCGTTTTTTGTTTGATTTATTTCTTTCTAGTTTATTTGATGTTTTAAGGAATCGAGTCATTGCATGTGTTGTCAAGTCTTTATAGATGATTTTCAGTTGCTATTGAATTTTCCCAAATTTTTAAAATTTTAATCTCCAATCAAATGTTTAATTTTGATGCATGGCACACATACTCTGAAAGTATATAAGTTGTCAAACTTTAGGTTGTGTTAGAGAGACTTGGGAAAGTTTTGATAAAATCGATACTGTTAGGACACCCTAAACCCCCTCATTATGTGATATCGATTTGGTTACCCATTATGCCGATACCTTAGGCTTAAGTTTTCAAAGTAGCTCTTAATAGTTTATATCGCAGTCAGCACCATCTTAAACACAAACTACGAAGGGAGTTGATGAATATAAGTGAATGATCCCATTTTTAATAAGTAAATGATTTAATAGAAAAATAACCTTCTAAGTTAGGTGACCTTCACCCGGTTATTTATCCCAACGGTTGTTATGCCTATAAGGATCTAATAGTAAGCACCCATTATTGGTTGAACCCGCAGGTCATCGATACTAAACTTGGTGTATGGACGGTCCGATCCTCCACGACTACATTTGGGATAAATGGGGATTCACCACATAAATATCGTAACCCCTGCTAAAGATAAGAAAAGGATCATATTATCTAACCAATTTCCTTACTATGGTACAGACGATAAAGGGCTTAATGTGATTGCGCTTGAATGAAAAGAGGAAAGAAAACAAGAGATATAGGTTGAGTTATAATGGTATGCTTTGAATTAGTTTAAATAAAGAGGGAGTCTTTGAACATTGTGTCATTACGGTATCCTTGGTGTTGACACTTAGTACCCATCAATCTAACATTAGCCTAGCAGCCACGTATAACTAGGAGTCGTGTCGTGCCTTTGTTTCAAAAACCATGCTTAATCATTTTCCTTTATCGTGTTGCTGATTGCTTGAGGACAAGTAATGGTTTAAGTGTGGGGGTATTTGATAGCACAAAAATGTATCGTATATTTGACTTGATTTACATAGATTATATCTTTATTTTATTTTAATTATGTTGCTTTATATTCGTATTATGTCGGTATTTTCTATGTTTTCAAGTACTTACTATTTACAAGGCATGTATGAAGAAAGTCGTAGAAATGGAGAAGAATCGTACTTAAAATCCACACAAAAAAGAAGAGAAAAATAAATAAGCATGGGTGTGATAGCAAAATGGGAGGTGAAAGCATTGAAGAAAATAAATGGATCGTGCACGCAGGCCCAGCCCACGAAGACACGTCCCTCAGCTAAACATGCCTTGTAGCGACCGTCACAACCCCTCAAGCAAGCTATAACGGTCGCCACGCATCACAAAGAGAATTTTTCTCACAAAGCAAGCTTGTAACCATCACACCTCCCATAACGACTGCTACACTACAAAGCCTTGCTTCCTCACGCAAGCGTGACGACTGCCATAACTTCTCTAATGATCGTAGTGATCGCATAGAGGCGCCGAGGAAATTTTCTCTCAACTCAGCACTTCAACTCTATAAATAGGACTTCTTTACACACACCCTCACATGCTTCTCTTCCCTTTATTTTCCTATTTTTGCAAGAGCATTCATAGTTATGTCTTAGGCGAAAATCACCATTTGTAAACTGTAATTTTCACATCGAGGAACTAATACACCATTAGATTTAGGGGTTGTCTTTATTTTATCTAAATTATGTATTTGATTTATCAAGCATGCTGGCATATTCTAAATTCAGCTTTATGTTGATGCACGCAGTTTGTTTTAGAAGTTAATTTGAGTTTCGCTTATTTATGCTCTATGTTTCTCTTTATCGCATTTCTTATTTGCATCGTTTCATTTGTTTAATTTAAATACCATGCTATTCTTAATTGTGATCGTTATGTTTATTTTTTTTACATTTGATTCCATGTTTAGCTAAATATTTTAGAGTCCGGTGTATGAGGACCGTTGTTACCGATGGGACTCGGTAGGAAATAATAGGTGTAAATTCATGATTAGGAATCTGTTTTAGTTTTAATTTCCAAGTCTAATTTAAGTAACTTTGTCACGAGAGTGAGAGTTTATTTAACAGGATTTTTTCACGAGAGTGAGAAATCAATTTAGGTGAGAGCAGACACTGTGAGAGCGTTGGGATCGAACCAGATAGTGGAAATTAGGCAACAAATCTAAATACAGCGAGAGCGCTTTAGATGCGTTTATGATATTATTGACTTACAAAATATATTTCTTAGTTATCAAGAAGCAGAGAAAAATCTTGGGATTAGGTATGGCTTTAGTTAATACCGTGAGAGCGCATAGTCTTTAAGTTAGTATATTCTACGGAACTAGGTTATAGTCGTAATTAGTACCCATTTTCTATTAGTCCTTCAAGAACACGGAAATCATATCCCGGCCTCGTTTTAGTATTATTTCCTAAGTCCATTTATTTCAGTTTTAGTTCTTAGTTTCCCCCAAATCCAATTATTCATTAGCCTTAGCTTTACAAAGTAACGATAGATTCCAGTAGGTTGACATTGGTCTCTGTGGTTCGACAATCTTTTATATTACTTCAATATTTACGTGCACTTGCGAAATTTACCCATCAGTGTACAGCGTGGATAATCGTGGTTGTGACAAGGTAAAGAGTGATCTTCAAGATATGATGGACAAGAACTTTATTCAGGTTATCAGGTTGAAGGATAAGCTTGAAGTTGAAGTGAATGGTGTCTATGGTCCTCCTAGATAAGTTCAAATTTGTGATGTGAACGAGACTAATGCTAATTTGGTGAATTTGCATGTCGAGTTCAATTTCATTGAAGGGAAAAAGGTGCACCAATATAATGAATGCTCAGTACGTAGTACAAATCATCGTGGTTGTGATGTTATGAAAAGAGATATTTAGCGTCTGCTAGATGAAGGAATTATTCAAATTGTAGTAAGCAGGGTTGATTTCCACAACGATGTCAATATGTGATCGCGACTTTATCGTCTATTAATCAGCAGACTGCAAGTGCACAGTCCTATCCCGTAGTTTTAAAAGATATCGAACCCACATAGACTATAAATCGATCTTTCGTTATCCTAAGTTACGGTATATAGCTAAGGCGAATAATTCTTTAAGATTTTTGGTTAAGGAAAATATAATAATAAATGAGATCAAGATGTAATTGCCTAACCTAAGGGATCCGAATTTCCACCGACTTATTACTCAAGTTGAATAAAAATCCTATTTCAAAGAAACAATATTCATCTAAAAATCCTTTCTCAAACTGCCGCTTCTGTTGAATCGATCATGCAATTAAATCCTAACGTATGCTCTCGCTATCCTACCGAATTTAAAAACACTTTTGAAAATAAATAAAGTTTAATCTCTTTTAAACGCTGTCATAGCCTTTAAAATTAATACCTAGTATCCACTATCCGGTTCTAAACCTCAAACTGTCGCTGTTGGTTTCTAACCTTAGTCCAGTTTTATTAACCTCAAACTTTCGCCGTTGGTTTCTAAACCTTTTAATAAATCAAATTAGATATCTAAGTCGAAAGAATATTTTTAACAACGTAACATTATGCCGCTTAATATTCGATTCCTTTGATCGATTAATTTACATACCAATATCGAAAGACTTAGCCGATATATTAATTAATTCGTATATGCATAAATAATACGGTTTAATATATTTAAACATTTCCAAATCAAATAAATAATATCGTGCAACAATATATTAAATAAAATAAAATAATTAAATTAAACTCGAAATGACAATAATCGGAAATAATCTTGTTCTTCTGGAGACTTCTTGAATTGAAAGAAAAATGCGACAAGAATAAAGCACTAGATCTAACGAAGGTTAGATCATGGAAATAAAATCTAAACAAAGAAAACCGAAATGGAAAATAAATTCAAAGTACAAACCAAATAAAATTGCAATAAGAAATAACATTGTTCGGTAAAATGCCGAATTCGACTCAAACTTGAACTTGTATTTATAGATCACTTTGTTAACTTCACATTCCTCAACTTTGTACGCAAGCAAAACGTGGAGAAAATATGGCTGAGAGTCGGAGGCGACGCCCACGGGAAGGGAAGTGAGACGCGCGTCTCAATCGCACGGGAAGGTGGTGGACCCACTTGCATGGGAGGCGGGCGCTAAGGAAGGGAGAATCGAGACGTCCGTCCGCACCACGTGGCGAGGCATGCTTTGTCGGGCTTAGCTCCACGCGGATTGGGCTTGTTCGGCTTCATGGTGTGGCTTGTATAATTGTTTTCTCCTTCTTAAACCCTCATTTTTGCTATATCACCCTTTGTTTCATTTCTTTGCTTTTAATTCGATTTTCTCCGATTTTACTTCTTTGCTCGATTTATCTTTATTTAATAAATAACCAAACAAAAGAAATACCAACATAATACAGAAATAAAGTAATATAATTAAATAAAAATAGTAACATTGTCTATGAAAATTACGTCAAATATGTTATATAAATTCGTGTTATCAATATGATTGAAGGATCTTTTGATGAATCTGATGATGAATACATTTCTGCTGATGAGTATTTCTCTGTTGATGAATCTGGTGAAGAAGTAGATGTAAAGGTCATTGTGCTGCATTTTGATATTCCCACTCATGTAGAAGTGACCTATTACAGTAAGCCTCCAGTTACTCCTTTGGTTATTAGCTTACCTGGACCTGTCCCGTATAGTTCCAACAAGGTTGTGGCATACACGTACATATACCACCATTCTAGAAGGAGATGTTGAAGTTCGATTCAACCGCTACCTCAAGTAGGAAATATTGTCGATACTAGTCGAATGACCGTAGTGGTCGGTATTTTCTCCAGATTCGGTTGGTCAAGATGGTAAGAAGATTGTGGAAACTAGTGTTGAACCCGAGAAGGTTGGAGGGAAGACTAGTGGGGTAACCCAAGAGAAAGAAATAGATGATTTGTTAACAATTATCAAGATGAGCGATTATAAGATTGTTGAGCAATTGCTGCAGACACCGTCAAAGATTTCAATCTTGGCTTTGTTGATGAATTCTTCTGCTCATATAGAGTCTCTAATGAAGGTTTTAGATCGCGCTTGTTGATTATGATGTGCCTCTAGAAACTTTTAATAGTGTGGTTGGAAATATCACAGCTTGCAATAATCTGAGTTTCAATGATGAAGAGTTTCCCGCCGAGGGAAGGAATCACAACATGGCTTTGCACATTTCCATGAATTGCAAGAATGATGCATTGCCCAACGTGCTTATTGATAATGGCTCACAATGAATGTTATTCCTAAAAGTACCCTTTCAAAGCTTAAATATCAAGGTCCGTCGATGCGTCCTAGTGGTATCATTGTGAAGCCGTTTGATGGCTCTCGTAAATCAGTTATTGGGGAAGTGGATTTTCCCATTCACATTGGCCCACATCTGTTTCAAATTACCTTCCGTGGTGGATATATTTCCTATTTATATCTTTTGATTGACGACCTTGGATTCATGAAGGGTGTTGTGACTTCGACTCTCCATCGTAAATTAAAGTTTGTCCTGAAGGTGCCGTGATTATTGTGGAAGGAGAACAAGCTATGTTAGTTTCTCATTTATCCTCCTTTTCAATAGTATAAGCTGATGAATCCGCTATTGGAACACAATTCCAAGCTTTGTCTATTGATAGTGTCCAAAGGAGTGAAGATTTTATTACTTCGTTGAAGGATGCCCGTAATGTGGTTCAGAAAGGTTCTAGCAATGTTTGGGGACAAGTTTTTGAGCCAAAGGTGAATAAGAATGGTTTTGTTTAGGTTTTTCCACAAAGATCAGAAGAAAAATGTTGATGTTAGGACCTATTGCTTCCAAATATCCAGATGTTTTTTGAAGTGCTGGTTATCTCGATCCTACTATTCCAAGAGTCAATGCCATTGTTGAAGATGGACTATAGCAAGAAATGCCCAACTTTGTGACGCATGGAACCAGAGTTTGTAATTGGAATGCTATTGACATCCCCACTTGCATTCACGTGTCTAAGTAATTCACTCTTGCTTGTTTAAATTTTCAAATAATGATCCTTTCACTCTGCCCAAGGTGAAAGTGATGTTGTAGGGGAAACATCTGTTTGTTTTGAAATTTAAGATCATTAATAAAAGTTTGTTTTTCATTCCAAATTGTGTCTTTTATTTTCTGCTTTTTTTCTCGAAAAAATGGTAATCAGCAAAAACCTTTCACAGAAAAATAATAATTGAATTGAATATGCATAATCACTTGTGACATGTGTCAGTTTCTAAAATCGATCATAAACATATTTGCAGATTAATTCATAAAACTGTTGAAAAAAATGACCTTGCGCCCTCTTCCAACTTTGAATATCCTATATATGTAGCCGAAGAAGAGGAATTTGATGAAATCCCTGAAGAGATTTCTCGGTTGCTTGAGTGCGAGAAAAACACCATTCAGTCGTACAAAGAGCCGTTAGAAGTCTTTAACTTGGGTTCTAAGGAAGATGTGAAAGAAGTCAAGATTGGAGCATTGTTACATCTCGAGGTGAAGATTCGTTTGATTGAAATGCTGAAAGAATATGTGGATATCTTTGCTTGGTCGTATCAACATATGCTAGGGTTAGATACTGATATTGTACAACATCATTTACCGTTAAAGCCTGAGTGTCCGCCAATGAAGCAGAAGTTAAGAAGAACTCATCCTGATATGGCGATAAATATTAAGGAGGAAGTTTTAAAGCAGATTGACGCAGGTTTCCTTGTGACATTATTTTATCCTCAGTGGATTTCCAATATTGTGCCAGTACTAAAGAAGGATAGAAAGTCCGCACGTGTGTTGATTTCCGAGATCTAAACAAGTCTAGTCCGAAAGATGATTTTCCTTTGCCACACATTGATATGTTCATGGACAGTACTGCAAAATGCAAAGTGTTCTCGTTCATGGATGGATTTTTTGGATATAATCAAATTAAGATGGCTCTTCAGGACATGGAAAAAACAACGTTTATCACACCCTAGGGAATATTCTGTTACAGAGTGATGCCCTTCGGGTTGAAGAATGCTGGTGCAACGTACTAGAGGGCCATGACGACCCTATTCCATGATTTGATGCATAAATATTTTGAAGTATATGTTGATGATATGATTTCCAAGCCCAAATTGAGGAAGATCATTTGGAAGATTTGTTGAAACAGTTTCAGCATTTGAGGAAGTATCGCCTCCGTTTGAATCCTAATAAATGTACATTCAGTGCCCAGTCTGGAAAATTGTTGGGTTTCGTTGTCAGCCAAAAGGGAATTGAAGATGATCCTGATAAAGTTAGGGCAATTCAAGAGATGTTGGCACCAAGACCTGAAAAGCAAGTTAGAGGTTTCCTTGGACGTTTGAATTACATTTCCAGATTCATTTCCTATATGACTGCAACTTGTGAACCTATCTTCATGCTGTTGAGGAAAGATCAAGGTTGCGTATGGACATATGATTGCCAAAGGGCATTTGAAAGTATCAAAGAGTATTTGCTTGAGCCTTATATCCTGCTCCCTCTTGTTGAAGGAAGACCATTGGTTCAATATCTGACAATGTTGGAAAGCTCCATGGGTTGTATTTCGGGACAACAATATGAAACAAGAAGGAAAGAAGATGCCATTTATTACCTGAGCAAGAAGTTCACCAACTATAAATCCCGATATTCTATGTTGGAAAACACTTGTTATGCTTTAGCCTGGGCTGCGAAGCGTCTGCGACAATATATGTTTAATTATACTACTTGGTTGATCTCTGTAACACGATGGGAGAACTGACTTGTTTGTTTTTCTTTTTACTGCAAATGTTGCGGATAGCAAGAGTCACCACCGACTTTTCTTTTATCCAATAAAGGGAAGGTGAAAAGAAAAGGAAAAGACCTTCGTTAGATTCTGAGTACGGGAGGCAGTTATGAAAAGGGAAGGTATTAACACCCTTTCTATCCGTAGTTATCTACGGGATCTTAGTTGCTTAGCTCACTTTTGAAAAATTGATTTATGTGTTTGTGTAGTTTGAAAGAAGTATTTGAGAAGGGCATTTCGCTTTGACTACGTAAGGATTCTCGTTGGAATGTATACGAATGTTTGGAAATGTAAAGATGTTTAACTTTGTAATGATTCACGCTGGAATGTATACTAAGTGTTTTTTGAAAGTATTTGAAAAGTGTGAGGTGTGAAAAAGTATTTTGTTTGGAGCAAGCAATAGAGTCTTATTACCTACTCGTTGGTTGTTTCCATGTTATTTTTCCTTCTCCTTTAGAATAAGGCTATCCATACCATTAGTTGGCGGTAACATTATTCGCTTGGATGTGTAGGACAATCAAGGGTCATCGATGGTCATAGAAGGCAACATGTAAGGATACCTTTAGCAACTGTAGGACGATCTTCACTTTTCATAGGCAACAATCGAGGGACGAGATCATGTATTCAGAGGTAACATCGAGGGTCATCGAGGGACTATGATCTTTGTATTGAAGGACTATGATGATATTATTCGTAGGGTTTTCGCTAATGGTATCCTTGAGGGATATGACCATTGAATTCAGAAGGTAACAACAAAGGATACCCTAAGGGGTAAGTGTGAAGAGGTGTGTATTCGATATTTATCTTGAGATTAGAAGTGATATAGGTTTTATTTTAGTCTTTAACATGCAAACTCTAATTAACTAGCGCTAATATGTGCAAAATGTAAAGTGCGGAAATGTAAATCCTACACTATTACAAGGTTTTGGGGGTAGATACATAATAGGAGTGCGGAAGGTAAAGGCAGAAATGTAAATCTACGCTATTACAGAATAAATATTGTGCGACCTATACATCCTTTCTAGAATTGTAAATGCAGAATAACAAATAAATAATCAGGATAATAAGAAATATGTTAGTGAAAATGTTTTGGAAATTAGTAAAAATAGGTTTTAGGTTAATAACCCTAATTACTAGAAAAGAAATTATCTTTTTATGATTTTTGAAAAGGTTTCAATTAATTTTGAAAAGAAAATTAAATATAGAAAAAAAATAAGGAAATAAGAAAAGTTAAAAAATGAGAAAGGGGTCATAGGATCGAGCCCTCGTGGTCGCTTGCATGTTTCTATCGGTGCGCGCAGATGTTTCTATCGGTTACTTCCATCGGGTTACTCACGATGTTTGCACTTGTATGCTTCTATCAGAAGTTGTACTTGTATGCTTCTATCAAAAGTTGTGTTCCAGAATTTCTTTCTTAGAACTTCTAAGTTCATCTTCCGCCAACATGTAGCTTCATTCTAACACCGAGTCGTAACATCCTGAAAAACATAAACATGTCGAGTACCAAATTCATCGAGGATCATAACTTTAATATATTATCGAGTATCTGCTTTGAACTTTCGACAAAACACGCTGGGGCCCTAGGGAGTTTGAATGGACTAATCGTAAAAAGATTTTGCCACGCGAGTCGAGTCTCCTCCGAAACCCTTGACCACCGCTGACGGTGGTTTCCACCTCCTTCTCCAGTGAAGGGTTTTCTAAAACCAGAATAATCCAACAAAACAAAACAAATAGTCCAGATCGAATAATTAGGATGCTATGAGTTCGATGGTGGTGTTATCTTGGCCTGAAACTTCCTCAGAATTCACGGGTTCAAGCTCACACTTCTTATGCCATAAAAATGGCATGATGCAATTTAAGCCCTAAATATTGCACCTAATACGTCAAACCTGTTCTAACAAAGGCCTTGAACATGAACAAACACATCAAATATGTTAAGAATGAATGAAAATTGAAATCAATCTAAAGGAAACCTTACCAACCGGTGAGACTTGGGTGGCACGTTCTGGGGTGTTTTGGCTTCGTGTAAGACCTGGGATCGACTCCTGGAATGCTCAAGAGACTGAATGGATGGCTAGTTTGGCTCGAGAGTGCCTGGAAATTGGAATCCGAGTTTGCAAGTTTCTTGGCTTATGGATGTGTTGTGTATATATATGACAAGAGATTAGGTCAACAAACTTGGTAAAATATATTGCATTGAATGAAAGATATTTGATTGAAGTTTTTTGAATCAAATCTTTCTTTTCCTTGCTCAATCTTCCTTAAACTCCTCTTGCACGAATTTTCCAACTTGCATTGTCAATTTTGGACCTCAAGAAACTTGGATATCAAGCCCATTTGCCTTGTACCTTGTCTTAATATTTTATTTTAATTAAAATTGAATTTTAATGGTTTACTTCCAAAATAAATAAAATAAATGGAAAAAGGGCGTGTAGCTGGGCTTAGTGGCTCTTAATAATGTTAGGAATAAGTTTGAATCATAAAAACTTAGCCCCATTAAGAAAAAACTTGAATTTGCTAAGTATTCACTTCATGCACCTCCTCAAAAATGTCAAACTTGCACAATTGTATCTTTCTCAATTTTCAATATTTATAAGTGTTCTTGGACTTTTTAGAAATCTCAAGATGTCCTCTAAACACTACTTTCGGTTTCATCTTCATTGAATTTTCCATGTTCATGTATTAATCGCTTGCAAAAAGATGACTTTTTGTTGACTTTTTGGAGGACCTATAATGTCTTGATCCATAACTCTCAAATGAAGCATTTTGGCCAAAGCTTGGGAGACATGAAGTTGTAGATAATTGAATTCCATTCAAAATGAGCTTTGGTAGAAAAATTTCTGATAAAGTATGTGAAAGTCATGCCTGGTCAAAGTTTTGTTGACTTTTGATTCAAAAACCCTAATTTGGAAACTTTGACTTTTGATCAGATCTTGAGTTTTCTTGATGATTCATGATCAACCCTTGATCATATGATGAATGTGACTTCAAAATGTTGTTGTTGACCAAAAACTAAGAAGTTTGACTGTATGTTGACCACAATTGACTTTTGTTCAATACAACTGATTTTCAACCATCTAAGCAATTGACTGAGCAAACTTGAGCTATGAGGCTTGAAACTTGACATGGTTATCCCTTGAGACATGTGAGGAGGTATTATGACCACTTGAGGTATTAAAACTTGATTTTTTCTTGAGAGGAGCAAAACCTTAGTTGTTGGTTGATTGCTTAGGAGAGGGTTCATCTGGTTAACCCTTGAGAAATTCTTGAGTATGGAGATGTGGATTGTCTTGAGAAATAGGAGGGAAAATTTTGGGGTATATACTTGTAGGTAGTCCTTGATTTTGTCAAAAGTTATCCGAAATCGCTTTCCATTTTACAACCCGATCTTTCTTTAGTAACTTGAAGATTGGCTCACGAGCAATGCTAGATGTGCAATGAATTGCAATGTAGTTCACCGTCCTAGGAAACCTCTTACTCCTTCTTATGGGAGTGGAATTTCTTGTATAGCTTTGACCTTGGCAGGATCAACTTTAATACCTTTACCACTGACGAAGAAACCTAGGAGTTTTCTGGACTTGACCTCAAAGGTGCATTTGTCGGATTAAGTCTCAACCTGTATTTCTTCAGTCTATCAAACAGCTTTCACAAATGATTAAGATGTTCTTCTTCAGTTTGTGATCGACCTATCATGCTGTCGACATAGACCTCTATCTCGTGATGGATCATGTCATGGAATAAAGCCACTATAGCACGCTGATATGTGGCGCCAACATTTTTCAACCCAAACGGCATGACCTTGTAACAGAAAGTTCCCCACTATGTAACGAAAGTAGTCTTTTCCATGTCTTCAGGAGCCATCTTGATCTGATTGTAGCTGGAGAAACCATCAATGAAGGAGAAAACTTTGTGTTGAGCAATATTGTCAACCAGGACATCAATATGTGGGAGCGGAAAATCGTCTTTCGGGCTCGCTTTATTCAAATCTCTGTAATCTACACACATGCGCACTTTGTCATCCTTCTTAGGTACGGGTACCACATTTGCAACCCACTACGGATAAGAAGTAACAGCTAAGAAACTAGCATTGAACTATTTCATAACTTCGGCTTTGATTTTCTCAGACATCTCAGGACGTATACGAAGGACCTTCTTCTTTACAGGGAGAAAACCTTCTTTCGTTGGTAGTCGGTGTACCACAATGTCAATGTCTAGACCTAGCATGTTTTCGTAGGACCAAGCAAAAATCTCGATGTAGTCTCAAAGCATCTGGATCAATCTCTCTCTTTAACAATGTTCTCAAGACCCGCTCCTATTTTGAATTTTTTGTCTTCGTCGGTACCTAGATTCACAACCTCAACTGGTTCTTCGTGCGGCTGTATAGCCCTTTCCTTTTGCTTTAGTAGTCTGGAAAGTTCTCCTGACACTTCACAATCTTCCTCACATTCGTCTTCGGCTTGGTAGATCGGATTATCGAAATCATATTTAGCAATAGCAGAGTCGTTATCGACGAGATTCGATGTGAATGTGGATCTGCAATGTATTATGTGGGTGTGTGTAAGAACACATAGCTTTTGAAAGGGCGATAAAGTAAAAGAAAGTTAGAGATCACAATATTTGCATGCAAAAGTCCCATGATTTATTGAATGAAAATATGCGAATGACAGATAATAACCCTCACAAACGAGCCGTGGTGCCCCAGGGAAGGTACTAGGTTGAGTCACCTTGTATTTCCCTCGAGTCCCGGGTGTTGGTTCGATAGAAGGAATGCAAACTGGTGTAGTAGTATCCTTTGGAGGAGAGATATCTGGAGAAAACACTCTTCTGGTTCTGGTTACTTTGCTTGATCCGATGATATTGTCAATGTCAGGATTTGTATCTTTAACTGTATTGTCTTCAATGGTTAATGGCTCTTGCTTGACGCCATGATAGTAGACTTCGGCTCCATAATTCCAAGGTATAGCTTTGTCATAGGAATATGGAATTGATCTGGGTGAGGTAATAATGGGAGGTTCCACTCTGGGTGCAGGATCGCCAGAGGTAATCCTTATGGTGTTCACATCAGTGTATTCTTCGGGATAGTTATCTCCTCATCCGGTTGCTTTGATGTCTTCTATTGAAATCTTGTAGCTATCAGGAATGGTATACTTCACCATGAAATCATACTTCCCACTCGGTTGCCCCAAGGTATCCCAGATTTCTGGTACGGCTTCGCTTACATCTTCGACCTTCAGACTTTTAGAAACATCTTCGCATAAACTCTCTACACACGGAGCCTTTAGGAATAACACTTCTCGGTTGTCCATCATGCGTTGAACATGTCTCTTCAACCAAGCACATCCATCTGATTTAGATGCACACCAACTGCAGTCGTCAGGACATCTTGGAAATAAACCAGCTTGCACAAATCTTTCTTGACAGTCATCAGGGGAATGGTCAGCTCATTCATATTGAAAACATAGGGGTCGTTGTCAATGGTGTTGGAACTTTTACCATGGTCGGGCAATGGTGCATTGATCATATTCGGCATATCGAAAGGAGAGTCCAATTTAATTTCTCGAGCTTTAATCATGTCTTGAATCTTGTTCTTCAGGGCCCAACAGTTATTGGTGTCGTGCCCTAGGCTGTTGGAGTGGTCTGCACACTTGCGTTAGGATTGTACTTTGGAGAGGAGGTGTTGACGTGTTGAGGAGGATCCTTAATCAACTCTTCTTTCAGCATATGTTGTAATGCTTGAGATAATGGCATGTTAATCTTCGTAAACTGTCTTCGTGACGCGTTCTGTATATGTGTGTGGTGTGGTTGACGTGGCACTGGCGTGCGAGTGGAGATCAGGACTGCCCCCACAGATTGATTACTGTAATACGGTGGGAGAACGGACTTGTTGGTTTTGCATTTTATCGCAAATGTTGCGGATAGCAAGAGTCGCCACCGACTTTTCTTTTATCCAATTAAGGGAAGGCGAAAAGTACAGGAAAAGACCTTTGTTAGATTCTGAGTACGGGAGGCAGTTATGAAAAGGGAAGGTGTTAGCACCCTTTCCATCCGTAGTTATCTACGGGCTATTAATTGCTTAGCTCACTTTATAAATTGCTTATTATGTGTGTGTTTGAAAAGATATTTTGAAAAAAAATGCATTTCACTTTGACTTCGTAATGATTCTCACCGGAATGTAATAAGTGTTAGGAAATGTTTTGTTTTGGAAAGACTTTGTAATCATTCACCGGAATATATACAAAGTGTTTGAAAAGATTTTGAAAATAGTGTGAGGTGTAAAAGTATTTTGATAGTTTTGAGCAAGCAAAAGAGTCTTATTACCTACTCAAAATGGTCATTTTCATGTTATTTTGCTTTCCTTTAGGTAGCTAAAGGATGTAGAGGGACATTCAAGGGACATCGGATGGTCATAGAAGGCAACATGTAGGGATAGCTTAGCATTTTCATAGGGACGATCATCACTTTTTGTAAGCAACAATCGAGGGACGAGATCATGTATTCGTAGGTAACATCGAGGGACTATGATCTTTATATCGAAGGGACTGTGATGATATGTTTGTAAGCGTCTTAGCTAAGATATCCCCACGTTCGAGGGACATGACCATGTATTCGAAAGGCAACAAGAGAGGATACCCTAAGGTGGGTGCATGTGTGAAAAGTGTGTTGTATTCAGATATTTATCTTGTGTTAGAAGTGATCTATGTTGCGTGATTTAATCTTGCCATACATGCCTAGTTACTAGCAGTTAAATATATGCAGAAAGTAAATTGCAGAAAGTAAACCCTAGACTATTACGTGGCTTTGGGGCAGATACATAATATAGGAGCGCAGAAAGTAAATCCTAATTAAGCTATTACATCCCATGAGCAGTTACATAATATTGGAAAAAATGCGAGAAATTAAAGTCCTAGCCATTACAACCTGTGGAATGCTTAAAATAATTTTATAGAAGAATCGAATTGTAAATAATAGAAAATAATGTTAGTAAAAAGAAAAAATTTTGAGTTAGGAAAAAGTTTTAGGGTTAGTAAACCTAATTAAATTAGAAAAATATTTTTTGGGAATTTTCAGGATTAATTTTATCTTGGACGGAGTTTGTCCCAACTGTTCCACAACATTGTAGTCGCTCTTCTTGATGATCTTTAGAATTTCCTCCATTTCTTGCTTGGAGTTATCCTCAGCAACTCCCTTTGGTACTTCGTCGAGGGTGATGAGTTATGGTTCTTTCCTCTAGCTTCGGGAATTGGTTCGATAGCAGGAATGCGAATTGGTGTAGTAGTGTCTTTCGGAGGAAAGATCTCTGGAGAAAATACTCTTCCGGTTTTGGTCACCTTGCTTGATCCGGCGATGTTGCCGACGTCGGGATTGGTAGCTTTAACTGCAATGTCTTCAATGGTCAAAGGTTCTTTCTTGACGTCATGATAGTAAACTTCAACTCCATAATTCCAAGGTATAGCTTTGTTATAGGAATATGGAATTGGTCTGGGGGAGGTAATAATCAGGGGTGCCACTCTAGGCACAGGATCGGCAGAGGTTATCCTTATTGTGTTCACATCAGCATACTCTTCAGGGTAATCGTCTCCCCATCCGGTTGCCTTGATGTCTTTGATTGGAATCTTGTAACTTTCGGGAGCGGTATATTTAACCATGAAATCAAACTTTCCACTTGGCTGCCCCAAGGTATCCCAAACTTCTAGTACGGCTTCACTTACGTCTTCGATCTTCAGATTTTTAGAAACATCTTCACACAAATTCTCCACAGATGGAGGTTTCAGAAATAACACTTCTCGATTGTCCATCATGCGTTGAATACGCCTCTTCAACCAAGCACGTCCATCAGATTCAGATGCACACCAGCGACAGTTATCAAGGCATCTTGGAAATACACTGGCTTGCAGCAAGTCTTTCTTAACAAACATCAGAGGAATAGTCAGCTTGTTCACATCATAAACATAGGAGTCATTGTCAATAGCATTGGCACTTTTACCATGGTCAAGCATTTGTGCGTTGATCACATTCGGAGTTTTGACAGGAGGGTCGAATTCAATTTCCCTTGCTTCAATAATGTCTTGAATCTTGTTCTTCAGGGCCCAACAGTGGTTGGTGTCGTGCCCTGGGTTGTTGGAGTGGTATGCACACCTTGAATTAGGATTGTACTTTAGAGAGGAAGTGTTGACGTACTAAGGATGATCCCTCAAAGTAATTAGCTCTGCTTTCAACATGTGTTGCAATGCTTGAGACAATGGCATGTTGATCTTCGTAAACTATCTTCGTGGCGTGTTTTGCATACGCGCGTTGTCTCATTGAGGTTGCGCTGGTGTGGGATTGGAGATCACAACTTCCCCCACAGATTGAGTGCGATCAGCTTTGTCACGACTCTTTTGACCATACACAGCATTGGCTTCTTTCTTACCACCAAAAGGCCTTTTCATAGCATTCAAGATGACTTACTTGAATATTTCCGCCTTGATTCCATCGATACGCTCGCATGTCAATATCAACTCGTGAATCTGGTGAATATTTTCCAATCGATGATTGAAGAATGGGCTCCGTTGTTCCCATAAACACGCCAACCAACTCCCTATTGGACAAGGGTGGTTGAACTCGCTGCTAAATCTCCATTTTTGGGCATACTCTTTGAACTTCTCACACGACCCATAGACATGCTCAGAGTTGCATGCGGTAGGTGTCAATTCAACATTGTATTGGTACTTCTTATAGAAAGCATATGCTAAGTCATTCTAGGTATGAATGTGGGTACTCTCTAGCTGATAATACCACTCCAACTGAGTTCCGGATAAACTCTCTTGAAAGAAATGGTTCCACAATTTCCTATCTTCAATATGAGGATGGATCTTCTGAACATAGTACTTCAGATGCAGCTTCGGCCAAGAGATGCCATCATAATTGGCAAATGTAGGAACTTTGAACTTGTGGGGAATTACCACACCAGGAACAAGACTCAGATCATCAAAGTTAAGCCCTGACATTTTCAGATTTTCCACAGCATTCAGACGGTCTTCAAGTTTCTTGTACTTTCCGTTGTCAAGATACTGCTCGCTCACATAGTCTTCTTCTTCGTTTTCAGACTCATGATGGCTTCCTTCATTGTTTTTTATGCTTCCTTCAGTTTCACCGCTCTTGTCTGAGATTTCGAGTTGTCTGACCACCTTGACTGAACCCTTGTGATTTCTTCCCATGTTGAGAATACCAATGGTCTTCTTCTTTCTGGTGACGAGCTTCTTCAGATCTTTCTGGCCTTGGGCCAAATTGGTGAACATCTTCTAGGATTGGGCGTTCTGAGCCTAGAGATCTTTGACAGTATGTTCAAGAGCCATTTCTTCTGAAATAAACAGCAAGAGAATAAGAAAATCGGTCTTCAATGTACCTGTTATGAAATGTCATTCCATGATATGCGATGTTATGCAATGCAATGTTTTCAAGGACCTTAGGAATTTAAATTTGTTAACCAAGGACGAACAAACTTTTTTATTAGTTTACTTTTATCAAGTACAAAAGAAAGTTTAAACAAATTAAAAGAAATTCCTAGAGCTGTAGGTCTCCCATGGACGCTTCCTCTTTACGTTGAACTAGGTATTGATGCTTCACTCCTCGTGAAGTAGCTTTGTCAACTCCAATACCTTTTTCTCACTTGTATTGCACTGAGCTTCGAATGTATCCCTTTCTTCTCTATGTTGAATCCAGGATCTCTTCAAGTCTTCGAAATTAGTAGGCATGTCTGGATGGAGAATGGTATAGGGTTCGTCACCTATAGCAACAGGTTCCATAACCATTGGTAGAACAGCTGTAAACGACATCATGAGGTTTTGAGCTCGAGCTCGCACCCATTTAAGGTAAGGTTCCCAAGGAATGGAATTTTTGTGCCCCAAGGTCTTGGTACCAGTCTTCTTCACCATGCCCTAAGCGTGCCCAAATCTTCGACGGTAGTTCTGGAGATCATTTTTGTAGTCAAACACAATGTCTTGGAGAAGCATATCATGAGGGTCATCTCTTTAAGCATAACCAAACTACGTAGAGCTAGAGAGGGGTTGTAAGTGATACCTCCCCTTATGCCAAGGAGTTGTACATTAGGGAATTCCCCACAATGTTCAATGAAAGTGAAGTCCTTTTTAGAAAAAAGACACCAACGGATATTTGAATGAGAGACTGACATCAGCCTTTGAGACCACTTCAATCTTTGCTCGTTCTTCATTATTGATTGAGGAAGGTGCGAAATTAACCACCTGGAAAGTAACGGTATGCAACACATGAGAGTTCCTTGTCTTTTGACAGTACGAGTGTGGAGAGAATGCAGAATGTCTCCAAGTAAACTAGGCACAGGTTTACAAGTGAGGAATATCTTGATGGCGTTCAAGTCTATGAACTGATCAGGATTAGGAAATAGCACCAAGCCATAGATTAGCAAGGCCAAAATGTCTTCGAATGCATGGAAACTCATGGCCTTTAGGAATTCTCGAGCTTTCTTTATCAGAAACTTCGCAAGAAAACCCTTAACTCCGCTTCTTGCTTCCCAATTAGCTTCAATGTCTGATCGCTTTAGATGTAACGATGTTGCGATGTCTTCGTATTTCGGAGCTTTTTCTGAACCGGTGAATGGTATCTGATCAAGGATAGGTATCCCAAGTAGTTTAGAGAACTCTTCCGATGTAGGCACTAACTGATAATCTGGGAATGTAAAGTAGTGATGTTTCGAATCAAAGAACTGGAATACGACGTGCATCATATCTTCTTCAAAATCAGAGATAACCAAGTCAAGTAGATAACCATGCTTTTTGATGAACTGAGCATGATCGGGGGAACTTCTGAAACTAATTCTTTGAGTTGAGAAGGTATACCCATGAAGTTGATTCGGATAGTCTTCCTGGAAGCCATAACTCCTACAAAATAGAGCAAAGATAAATCCCTAGATCCTTGAAATAGCTAGAAATGATAAGATGTCATGATGTTATGATGTCATGTTTAAACAAGTAGCAAGCACAAGCAATTCACACAAGGTTTAAGGCTTGCATGATGTATAGGTGTCTACCCTACCAGAGTTTAAGTGGGTTCAACCTGTCCTATAATAGTAATCGGGTTCTAGGTATCTCATATCATTGATCTTTCTTGTAGGCTTTATTTCAATACGACTACCAAGTGGTCGACCGAAACATCCCGAAAGTCGAATCTTAATGAGCGTAGCATCGAGTATCAACCAACCTCAGTCTGCACCGAAGCCAGCAGCTATCTCACTACTTTCTAATGGCCAAGATGGGTCAATTAGGGTTCTAAAAGTTGATTTAGTGCTTATGACACCACGCAGACGCCAAATACTTTCCTCAACTGAACATGAGGAGCATCGGGACATCCAAAGTATCGCACTAACGTACCCATCATTTTGACCGTTTCGGTATACGCCTAACGGCCGCAACGATTTATTGCTACTTACCTAAGGAAACCTGGATCCGGGTGTAGGATACCCCATAAATATAATACCCAAGCAACCCTTAAGATAAAGCATACAAGTCAAACAAAAAAGCAGTAAAGTGATCTAAAAACCCTAAGGTAACCTCACTTTAGGTGTCTCCTCAAAGAAAGTCGCCAGCCTGTGAATACGGTGGAGAACCGACTTTTTGGTTTATGCTTTATCACAAATGTTGCGGATAGCAAGAGTCGCCACCGACTTTTCTTTTATCCAATTAAGGGGAGGCGAAAAGAACAGGAAAAGACATTAGTTAGATTCTGAGTACGGGAGGCAGTTATGAAAAGGGAAGGTGTTAGCACCCTTTCCATCCGTAGTTATATACGGGCTCTTAATTGCTTAGATCACTTTATAATTGCTTTTTGTGTGTGTGTGTTTGAAAAGATATTTTGAAAAAAAGAGCATTTCACTTTGACTTCGTAATGATTCTCGCTGGAATGTATATGAAGTGTTTGGAAATGTTTTGTTTTTGGAAAAGACTTTGTAATGATTCACGCTGGAATGTATACAAAGTGTTTGAAAATATTTTGAAAATAGTGTGAGGTGTAAAAAATATTTTGATAGTTTTCAGCAAGCAAAAGAGTCTTATTACCTACTCAGAATGGTCGTTTTCATGTTATTTTTCTTTCCTTTAGGATAACGCTTATCCATACCCTTAGTTGGTAGATAAATCTATCCGCTTAATGTAGAGGAACATTCAAGGGACATCGGATGGTCATATAAAGCAACATGTAGGGATACCTTAGCATATTCGTAGGGATGATCATTACTTTTCGTAGGCAACAATCGAGGGACAAGATCATGTATTCGTAGGCAACATCGAGGGTCATCGAGGGACTATGATCTTTATATCGAAGGGACTATGATGATTGGTTTGTAAGCGTCTTAGCTAAGATATCCCCACGTTCGAGGGACATGATGTAACACCCCAATATTTCGATTATTAAATAATTCGAATTTTCAATTATTTATTTAATTAGAAATTAAATTTTTGGTATTTTGGGATTATTAGAATTAATTAAATAAGATGAGAAGGTTGACTTTTGGTGTAAAGAGTAGAGGAGGGGGTGTGAAGAGTAAAAGACTCTAACCTTATTTGATTATTATTATTATTATAGAATAATAAGGAAAAATAAGAGACTAGAGAAGCATTTGGGAAAAACAGTTCTACGTGAAAGTGAGAAGAGGCAGAAGGAGGAGAAGAACTAAAGAGTTCCAGAATTCAAGAATTTCTAAGGTAAGAGGTGATTTCTTCTAATAGCTATGCCTTATAGATTTTGGGACCAATAGAAGGGAATGATTAGTTAGAGATCCCAATTTAGAATTTTCTAGGTTTATGGAATTGTCTCAAATATTGTCGAATTGCATGGAATTGAACCAATTGTATGTTATAAGATTGTTAGGAATGGTTGAATTGTGTTATTTGGCATTATGTTGATGTTTATTGGATGATTCTGGTGTTATTGGATGTTGTGGTTTGTAATTGAATGTTGGAATTGAGTTGGAATCAGCATGCTATCAAGAAAGTGTGTTTTCTGCTACTGTAGGTCACAGGAACCGGTTCCTGTGTGGGAGGAACTGGGTTCCTGGTATAATTTCCAGGGAGGAGGAACATATGTGTCTGAGGAACCGGTTCCTTGGTGGGAGGAACCGGGTTCCCAGTGTACTTTTAACTGAAAGACCCAAGTTTTGAACGCAGGAACCGGTTCCCTGGTGGGAGGAACCGGGTTCTTTGTACATTTTCCAGATAGCGTGTTTTACAAATCTGGGGAACCGGGTACTCCCCAGGAGGAACCGATTACCCCTGTAGCTTTTTGAAAAATAATTAAACTTTGAAAAATCATATCTTTCAAACTTTAAGTCCTTTTTAATCGCCATTTTGGACGTTATTCGTTAAATTAAATAATCTAATTTATGAAAATGAGAAAATAATAATTAGTTGGTTTTAAATTGGAAAGTGTTGGCTTTTCCTGTATTGTAGTTGTTTGTAACTCGTGTACGTGACATATGGAATTAGTATGTTGTAGTACCGTTGTATTGAGTACATGTTGATGCTTGCATGTTATATTTCGGTGATTAGTTCATGATGGTTGTTGATATCATGTTACGTGGTTGATATGCATGTTTATGTTGTTTGATGATTTTCATGATAATTGATGGTTATTATGTGTTGGTGTGGATGATAGCTTTACTGGTTGATGAGTAAATACTTGCATGTTTATGCTATTGGTGATATTCATGATTGTTGTTGATATCATGTGTTGTTGAATGTTACATGTTGTTGATGTGCATGCATATACATTTGGTGGTAGCTAATTCCTATTGTATGGAATCAGTGAGTCGACCAATATTCGCTGTCGAGTTGGAATGGGCGTGAAGTTTAATCTATGTTCGAGTTGAACGGAATAGATGTTTATGCGTGTCCGAGTTAGAATGGAACAAGATGTGAATTTAGTTCATCGCTTGCACCACATGCATGTAGTCTTGCATCAGATTTTGTATGGATTATAACATGATAGGATGGTTTCCAGTGTTATAATCTTGTTGTTGTGTGTGATGTGTGTTTATGACTTGGATTGGTGAAAAATTGATTAATCTGATTATGCTAAAAAGGGTGGAAAATAACTTATGAAATTATGTTATTTTGATGAATTTATAATGCATTTTAATTATGATGAATTCTCACCCTTACTTTGATAATTTCAGATTGAAGCTTTAGCGGCTTAGGAGTTGGTGAGGATGGCTCGTAGAGCTATGCTTTTATTTTATTCGTGTGTCGGTGTCATGCTCTGGTCTTGTAACACTGGGTAACGTTTGGTTTAGAGTTATAATTAAACTCTGTAGATTTATTTAAGATTGTTTTTGGATAAATGTTTTGTAAACTAAGGTGTTGACCTTGAAGTTTTGTTGGTTTGAGTTTATCCAAGTTTTGAGAATAATTCCGCTGTGCAGAACATGTTTCTTTCATGATTATTTTAATTATGTTCTTCAGTAAAGCATGACAGTTGTTTTGGTATTTTATTTTCCTTAAATAAATTGTGATGCCCTTTTACACATGTTAAACTCTGAATTTATTATATAATTGCAGGGTATTTTAGAAGGGTTTCACAATAGTGGTATCAGAGCATAGTCGGTCGTGTGACCAGTGTCTTAATGTCATTATCCCTTTGTACGCGACAAGTGTGTACAACACTGTCGGTACTTGTTGCTTTTCTGATTGCTTATTGAAGTAGTAGTGTGAAGCTATGTGGGGGAGAAGAGATGCTACCCGGATATGTTTCAATTGTAAGTCATTGGTGCGATGTACTACTTGAGAAGACAATGCAAGAGTGGTTAGAGTTGTTGGAATCGTTTGGACTGTGAGTCATAGTTAGAAGTGCAAAGAGGCGAGTATGATTTTGAGAACAGAAAGTGTTGGTAATGATGGTTTATACTCCAATATGATTATCGGATGTCTATTGACAAATTGAGGACTTGATCACCCTTAATCCTCTTGTTAATAGTAGACGAAATCATATTAGATGGTATACAATTGTCTTGCTATCTAAATGGGGCATAAAGTGATGAATATGAAGGAAATTTGGTAGAAGCTTGTGAACCATATGAGTTGACGAAGACTCTAATAAGGACAATGAATTAAGATGGATGATCAGAGTTGTGCAGCTGTTGATGATGGTGCGGTAGTGTTTATGTGGTATTCTTCGATGGAAGTGAAGGGAAAGGCTAAGAGTAGTGAATTACCAGTTGTGAAATGAATTTCAAGAAGTATTTCCGGAAGATGTTAGTGAATTTCCACCGGAGAAGGAATTGGAATTTGCTATAGATTTGATTCCTGGAACTAGTCCGGTGTCGATGGCGCCTTATCGCATGTCGGCATCCGAGTTGGCTGAATTGAAGAAGCAATTAAAGTAGTTACTTGAGAAGAAGTTTATTCATTCGAGTGTTTCGCCGTGGGGTGCTCCTGTGTTGTTGCTTAAGAAGAAAGAAGGTTCGATGAGACCGTGTGTCGATTATAGGCAGTTGAATAAAGTTACGATCAAGAATCGGTATCCATTTTCGAGGATTGATGATTTAATGGATCAACTGATTTGAGCTTGTGTATTTAGTAAGATTGATATGAGGTCTGGATATCATCAGATTCGTGTAAAAGCGGAAGATATTCAGAATACTGCATTTAGAATGAGGTATGGACATTATGAGTATTCTGTTATGCCGTTTGGAGTTACTAATGCACCTGGTGTTTTCAGGGAGTATATGAACAAGATATTTCATCCGTATCTTGATAACTTCGTGGTAGTTTTTATCGATGATATTCTGGTATACTCAAAGAGTGATGAAGAGCATGCAGAACATCTCAGAATTGTGTTGGAGTTGTTGAAAGAAAAGAAGCTCTATACGAAGTTGTCTAAGTATGAATTCCGGTTGAGTGAAGTAAGCTTTCTTGGTCATGTGATTTCCAAGAATAGCATTTTTGTTGATCCTATGAAGGTAGAAGCGTATCTCGTGGAGGCATCAAGAATGCTTCGAACTGTAGTTTTCTTGGTCTTGCAGTTACTATAGAAAGTTTATTGAAGGATTTTCGAAGTTATCTTTGTCATTGACTAAGTTGACGAGAAAAGGACAAGTGTTTGTGTGGGATTCTGAATGTGAAAAAGGTTTCCAAGAGTTGAAGAGGAGGTTGACTAGTGCTCCGATTTTGATTTTTTTCGAATCCGGTGGAATCTTTTGTTGTGTACTGTGATGCTTCACTGATGGGTTTAGGTGGTGTTTTGATGCAGGATAATCAGGTAGTAGATTATGCTTCAAGATAATTGAAGATTCATGAAAGGAATTATCTGACTCATGATTTGGAGTTGGCGGTTGTAGTGTTTGTTTTGAAGTTGTGGAGACATTACTTGTATGGATCTCGATTTGAGGTATTCAACGATCATAAGAGTCTGAAATATCTCTTCAATCAGAAAGAGCTAAATATGAGGCAGAGAAGATGGTTATAATTTCTGAAGGATTATGATTTTGGTTTGAATTACCATCCTGGTAAGGCAAACGTTGTTGCAGATGCGTTGAGTAGGAAGTCTTTGCATATGTCTATGCTTATGGTGCATGAACAAGAATTGGTTGAGCAGCCTGTAGATTTGAGTCTAGTGGGTGAGAATACTCCTAATAGTGTTAAGTTGGGTATGTTGAAGTTGATTAGTGGTACTCTTGACGAGATTCGAATCGGATAGAAATCTGACGTTGGTTTAGTTGATAAATTGACGTTGATCAACCAAGGTCAAGGAGGTAAATTCTGAATTGACGAGAATGGTGTTATGAGGTTTGGTGATACAGTTTGTGTTCCAGATATTGCCGAAATTTAGAAAAGTATTTTGGAAGAAGGACATCGTAGTGGATTGAGTATTCATCCTGGTGCTACAAAGATGTATCATGATTTAAAGAAGTTGTTTTGGTGGCCTGAAATGAAAAAGGAAATTGATGAGTTCGTCTATGCTTGTCTGATTTGTCAGAAGTCTAAGATCGAACATCAGAAACCGTCGGGATTGATGGAACCGTTGTTTGTTCCGGATTGGAAATGGGATGGCATTTCTATGGATTTTGTATCTGGTCTACCGAGGACAACTTTATACCGATGAGAATGGATATCCTATGGAGAAGTTGGCTCAGTTGTATATGGTGAAGATTGTGAGTTTGCACAGTATTCCTTCTAGTATTGTGTCGGATAGAGATCCGAGGTTTACGTCTAAATTCTGGACAGGGTTGCAAGAAGCCCTGTGTACTAAGTTGAGGTTGAGTTCTACTTATCATCAGCAGACAAATGGTCAGACGGAGAGAACGATTCAGTCGTTAGAGGACTTGTTGAGAGCTTGTGTGTTAGAGAAAGGTGGAGCTTGGGATAGTTACTTACCTTTGATTGAGTTTACCTACAACAATAGTTTTCATTCAAGTATTGGTATGGCTCCGTTTGAAGCATTGTATGGTAGGAGGTGTAAAACGTCGCTGTGTTGGTACGAATTTGGAGAAAGTGCTATGATTGGACCGGAGATTGTCCAACAGACTTCAGAAAAGATTAAGATGATTCAGGAGAAGATGAGAACTTCTCAGAGTCGCCAGAAGAGTTATCATGATAAGAGAAGGAAGAATCTCGAGTTTAGTGAAGGAGATCATGTGTTTATGCGAGTTACTCCGATGACTGGTATTGGTCGAGCCTTGAAGTCAAAGAAGTTAACTCCACGTTTTATTGGTCCGTTTCAGATTATGAAGAAAGTTGGAAAAGTTGCTTATCAGATTGCTTTACCGTTGTTGCTTGCGAATTTGCATGATGTATTCCATGTATCACAATTGAGGAAATACATTGTTGATCCGTCTCATGAGATTCAGGTAGATGATATACAGATGCGAGATAATATGACTTTTGAAACATTGCCTATGAGGATTGAGGATCGAAAGTTGGAGCAGTTACGAGGTAAAGAGATAGCTCTGGTAAAGGTAGCTTGGGGAGGACCAGCTGGTGGTAATGTTACTTGGAAACTAGAGAGCCAGATGAAGAACTCTTACCCGTAACTTTTCGTCTAAGGTATGTTTTCGAGGACGAAAACTCTTTTAGTAGGGGAGAGTTGTAACACCCCAATATTTTGATTATTAAATAATTCAAATTTTTAATTATTTATTTAATTAGAAATTTAATTATTGGTATTTTGGGATTATTGGAATTAATTAAATAAGATGAGAAGGTTGATTTTTGGTGTAAAGAGTAGAGGAGGGGGTGTGAAGAGTAAACGACTCTAACCTTATTTTATTATGATTATTATTATTATAGAATAATAAGGAAAAAGAAGAGAATAGAGAACCATTTGGGAAAAATAGTTCTATGTGAAAGTGAGAAGAGGCAGAAGGAAGAGAAGAACCAAAGAGTTCCAAAATTCAAGAATTTCTAAGGTAAGGGGTGATTTCTTCTAATAGCTATGCCTTATAGATTTTGGGATCAATAGAATGGAATGAGTAGTTAGAGATCCCAATTTAGAATTTTCTAGGTTGATGGAATTGCCCCTAATGTTGTCGAATTGCATGGAATTGAACCAATTGTATGTTATAAGATTGTTAGGAATGGTTGAATTGTGTTATTTGGCATTATGTTGATGTTTATTGGATGATTCTGGTGTTATTTGATGTTGTTGTGCGAATTGAATGTTGGAATTGAGTTGGAATCAGATGCTATCAAGAAAATGTGTTTTCTCGCTATTAGTAAAGTAGGAACCGGTTCCCGTGGAGGAGGAACATATGTGTCTGAGGAACCGGTTCCCTGGTGGGAGGAACCGGGCTCCCAATGTACTTTTCAGTGAAAAACCGAAGTTTTGAACGCAGGAACCGGTTCCCTAGTGGGAGGAACCAGGTTCTTGGTACATTTTCCAGAGAGCGTGTTTTACAAATGTGGGGAACCGGGTTCTCCCCAGGAGGAACCGGTTACTCCTGTAGCCTTTTTAAAAATAAGTAAACTTTGAAAAATCATATCTTTCAAACGTAAGTCCTTTTTAATCGCCATTTTGGACATTATTCTTTTAATTAAATAATCTACTTTATGAAAATGCGAAAATAATAATTAGTTGGTTTTAAATTGGAAAGTGTTGGTTTTTCCAGTGTTGTAGTTGTTTGTACCTCGTGTACGTGACGTATGGAAATAGTATGTTGTAGTATCGTTGTATTGGGTACATGTTGATGCTTGCATGTTATATTTTAGTGATTAGTTCATGATGGTTGTTGATATCATGTTACGTGGTTGATATGCATGTTTATGTTGTTTGATTATTTTCATAATAATTGATGGTTATTATGTGTTGGTGTGGATGATAGCTTTACTGGTTGATGAGTAAATGCTTGCATGTTTATGGTATTGGTGATATTCATGATTGTTGTTGATATCATGTGTTGTTGAAAGTTGCATGTTGTTGATGTGCATGCATATACATTTGGTGGTAGCTAATTCCCATTGTGTGGAATCAGTGAGTTAACCAATATCCGTTGCCGAGTTGGAATGGGCGGTGAGGTTTTATCTATGTTCGATTTGAAATAGAATAGATGTTAATGCTATGTCCGAGTTGGAAAGGAACAATATGTGAATTTAGTTCACTGTCGGTACCACATGCATAGAGTCTTGCATTGCATTTTGTATGGATTATAATATGATAGGATGGTTTCCAGTGTTATAATCTTGTTATTATGTGTGATGTGTGTTTATGACTTGAATTGGTGAAAAATTGATTAATCTGATTATACTAAAAAGGGTGGAATAATAACTTATGAAATTATGTTGTTTTGATGAATTTATAATGCATTTTAATTATGATGAAGTCTCACCCTTACTTGATGATTTCAGATTGAAGCTTTAGCGGCTTAGGAGTTGGTGAGGATGGCTCGTAGAGCTATGCTTTTATTTTATTCGCGTGTCGATGTCATGATCAGGTCTTGTAACACCGGGGAACGTTTGGTTTAGAGTTATAATTAAACTCTGTTGATTTATTTAAGATTGTTTTTGGATAAATGTTTTGTTAACTAAGGTGTTGACCTAGAAGTTTTGTTGGTTTGAATTTATCCAAGTTTTGAGAATAATTTCGTTGTGTAGAACATGTTTCTTTCATGATTATTTTAATTATGTTCTTCAGTAAAGCATGACAGTTGTTTTGGTATTTTATTTTCCTTAAATAAATTGTGATGCCCTTTTACACATGTTAAACTCTGAATTTATTATATAATTGTGGGGTATTTTAGAAGGGTGTTATGCATGACCATGTATTCGAAAGGCAACAAGAGAGGATACCCTAAGGTGGGTGCATGTGTGAAAACTGTGTTGTATTCAGATATTTATCTTGTGTTAGAAGTGATCTATGTTGCTTGATTTAATCTTGCCATAAACGCCTAGTTACTAGCAGTTAAATATGTGCAGAAAGTAAATTGCGGAAAGTAAAGTGCGGAGAGTAAACCTTAGACTATTACATGGCTTTGAGGCAAATACATAATATAGGAGTGCAGAAAGTAAATCCTAATTAAGCTATTACATCCCATGACCAGTTACATAATATTGGGAAAAAATGCGAGAAATTATAGTCCTAGCCATTACAACCTGTGAACTGTTAAAAATAATTTTGCGAGAAGAATCGAATTGTAAATAATAGATAATGTTAGTAAAAAGAAATATTTTTGAGTTAGGAAAACGTTTTAGGGTTAGTAAACCTAATTAAATTGGAAAAATATTCTTTGGGAATTTTCCGGATTAATTTGATATGACAAGAAAAGTGATTAAAAGTTAATTTTCGATTAATTAACAATTAAAATAAAACATGAGTAAAAAATAATATTTTTTGATGAAAAAATTAAATTAGAGTTTTTCTAACCTAATTATGAAAAGAAAAAAAATTTTGTGATTTTTTATTGTGTTAAAAAAATGTTTTGAAAAGAAATTAAATAGAAAAGAAAATATGAAGAAAAATAGGTTAGTTTTGCAAAGGTGTAAAAAATAATGGACAGAGCCAGGGATCAAACCCCTACCCTTGTGTCATACCCCAATTTTTGACCTAATATACCACCTCACATTTTCATTATTTCATCTTTAACAGTCCAGAACAGAATTAATCGGGTGTGGATTTCACAGGTCAAAATTAGGGTTTCATCAAATTTTCATCTGATTCAAGAGGCAAGCAATTATGGTTTGAGTCTTACTCACCTCATTTGATATATCTTGATCAAATCATCAACCTCTGATCTTCAGATATCCAACTTTTCTCATTGATCTCTCAAGGATCGACCAATTAGGGTTTTCATCGAGCATGAGCAATCTCTGATTTTCTGATCAATGAATGACTTTTTTGAGTAGATATTGATCTTCATATCTTAAATACAACATGTTGACCTAATTTCTGGATTCAAAACATCACAGAAGTTCACAGAATTCATCAGTCAATTTCTGGATCATCTGATGAAATTTCATCTGCACTAAAAAGTCAAACTTTGACTTTTGGTCAACTTTTTCAAAACAAAACTTTTTCAATCATCAAAATACTTCAAATGATCCACCATGATCATAAAAAATCAAGAAATTTGGAAAAGTCAACAAAAAGTCAAAATTTTCAACACTTAGAAAAAGTGTTAAAATTTCTTACTTTTTCCAAACTTCATGACATTTTTTCACATAGTTCCACTTTGAATTGGAAAAAACTAAAAACATGAAAGTTGTAGCCCTTGAAACAAGCTTTCCAAAATGTCCAAGAACTCTCAAATCCGTGGAGTCTAGCCGTACTTTTGATTTTGAAACATGGAGTCTAGCCATACTTTTGATTTTGAAACATAGAGCTCCAAAATCCGCGAACAGGAAAAATGGCGACTCTGCTGGGGAGTACGCTAAATTTTGATTTTCAAAAATTGTGACTCTGCTCAAGAGCACCAAGCTTTTTTGTTTTTCAAAAAGAAAAAAAGGGGGGGTTAAGCTTTCATATGTGCATATGTTTGTTTTTCTTTATTGTGTGTTTTCACGATTTTATCCGATGGAAAGAAATCCTAACCCGGATTTAAGAAACATTTTAAGATCTAGGTGGGGGTATAGTCCTATTAACTTGTGAGAAGTCTCAGTACTTACGGAGTTAATTTGAGATCCTCTCTCGGAGGTTGTCTTGGGAGTATTTGTGTTTAGCAAGTATTTGAAGACATTTTGCTTTCAAGAGAACTTACGGTCGAGTGGTCAGAGAACATATAACCCATCCTCGCCATTTAGGATGTAGTGCGGTTATTCGGGCGTAAGCCTAGAATAATTGTCATGCGAGACTACGATCAAAGTAGTTTTTCTTGAAAAATATTATTGACTTCGAGTATTCAACAAACCGATGATATTTCAAAGAGAAGCGTTGAGCCAGATATCGTGAGAACCCGCTTCACGTATGAATAAGCCCTTAGAACTTACCCACGTTGATTCTTATCGTTGGCCTCATGCTCGTGACTTCGAACGCTTGACCATGTGTATAACTACTAACCATGTTTATAGCATTCATGCATTCATTCAAAAACTTCCTTTCTCTTCCCATTTCCAAAGAATTTAGAGAATTTTCTTTGTAAATATTTTAGGTTAGAGTGATGGACGTCAGAGGAAGATTCACCAAGAGATACAGCTTTAGAATTTCGATGTAGGAAAGTTGAAAGAGTTAGCATCCTTGGTAGAAGATCCCTGATTTCGTAAAACGCTATGGAACTCTTTTAACTATTCAACACTAACGTTGATGAAGGACTTCTCAAAACTTTCGCTCGCTTTTACGATCCAAATATCGCTTTCACATTCCCCGATTATTAGTTGATGCCTACTTTGGAAGAGTACGCGCATATCCTAGGTATCTCAAGACCAGATAAGGTGCCTTTCAATGGTTTGGAAGCCATTCCTAAGTCACCACTCATTGCAACAATGACTCACTTACGTAAACCGAGATAGACAAAACCTCATTACCAAAGGAAAACTCTTAGGACTAACTTCAAAGTTCCTAATGGAGAAGGCTCTTAAATTCTCCTCAAGCCGGAGTATGGTAGCCTTTGAAGCTATTTTAGCTTTACTCATCTATGGATTGGTGTTGTTTCCCAACGTCCCAAGTTTCGTTGATATCAACGCCATAAGGATTTTTCTCGATTGGAAATCCTGCTCCCACTTTGTTTGGTGACACGATTTTCCATTCATCATAGGAATCGCCAAGGAGATGGAACTATTGGTGTTGTGTACCTCTGCTTTTCAAATGGATTGTCTCACACTTGCCTAAATCTCCTATCTTCCGCGAAAACAAAGACGATTGGCATTGGTCTCAAGACTCATGTCTCTTACAAACGATTTATATCCATTGGTATACCTTGCGCATAATGAGATGGAAATCATTGAAAGTTGTGGAGAATTTGCCAACGCACCTCTATTGGTACAAAAGGAGGGATCAACTACAACCCATTCTTGGCGTAGACGTCAACTCGGTATGCAAACTCTAGTAAACCTCTTGGTTTTACAAGAGAGAGTTACTTCTATGAAGGGAGGACTCCAAGGTTTGAAAGCCTAATGATCGTGAGCTTGGCATCACATCCGAAGGAAGGAAAAAGGAAAGCAAAGAATTGTGTAGCCATGGAAATCTACACTTGGGTGAAGAAAAGAGCAAAGGAATTTAATGCCTTACGCTTATGAAGAACCTATGTTCTCAACAAATTTCCAAATCAACAATTTTTCCCGTTGAGACTATGGGACAATACCAAGAAGCTTTGGCCAAGATGAGACTTGAGAAAGAAGCTTTGGAAAACAAGTTCCTTAAGACTGATCTCGAGAATGAGAAACTCAAGAAGCAAGTCAAAGATCATGAAAAGACGCTTTACTTCTAGGATGAATGGCTCATGGAGAAAGATGAGAAGATTCGCCAGAAAGATAACGCGATCAAAAGATATATCAATGAAAGGAAAAGAAAGCTTCGAGGAAATAACAACCAACGATCCTCGCTCCCGACGATTGAAGAAAGTCATGAAGTCGAAAGTCGAGAAAGTCGAACGAAAGCTCACTATGGAAAGGAAATCCTGAAGTTGAAGCTACATCAAGCCTTTGGATCTTCATCTGACGAGGACGATTAATTAGTTTAGATTGTAATTTTTATCATTTATTTTATCATTTGTGTGAGCAATGCTCAAAAACAAAATTGTTGTAATCTTCTTTCAATAATTAATAAAATATGTGTTTTCCATCCAAATATTTTCCGTAAATTTCTTCTTCGTAAATTCTTCTGAAATTCCTTTCTTCGTGATTTATAATCATGCATCATACTTTGCATATCGAGTCTATTGTCTAGAGTCCGATCTTTGGAATTTTTCCGTAGCGAAAAGATCGCAAGTTGTCGTGGTCTTAGAGTTTCTACCACGCCCACGTACCAACTCGAACATACAATACACGCTCAAAAAGAAGGAAAGTAATGGAAGGACTTGAGCAAGAAAATGTTCACTCGTAGCACGGTGACAACACTACAAGAAGAGGTGGAGAGACTCACTTTTGGTCAACTCGCATACCAGCAAGAAAGTCGAAGCAACATCGAAAGTACCAAAATCAAGCGGCGATTTCGTGAGGTCACTACTACTGCTTCAATCGTTGCAGAGTTCACCCTTCAAGATGCCGGTTATCCACGGGCATGCCTTTCAATTTTGGCATCGGATTTCGCCAACCGACTTCGTGTACAAACAACCACGCTTGAAACACCTACTTTGCGTAACTCAACACTTACTCCAAAGATGGAGTAACTTTTCCGAAGTTACTATGACGGTTTTCAACCGATCATGACGAACTCACCTGTAGTACACTCATGCAGTAAGAAGTTCACCATATTCCGTGCGACAACCCGAACTCGTGGTTCTATGGAGAATTCCAGAATGCCTCAAAATGCTTGAAATTAAAACAATTGTGGAAAGGAATTGTTTGGGAAAATGCCCATGATTTGTGCTTAGTTCCTCGCGTAAGGATACCTGCAAAATTCAAAGTCCCTGACTTTGAAAAGTATAAAGGAAATTCCTGTCCAAAGAGTCATCTTACGATGTATGCCAGGAAAATGTCTACGTACAACGACAATCACCAGTTGTTAATCCACTACTTCCAAGATAGTCTCACAGGTGCCGCACTGAAGTGGTACATGGGATTAGACAAATATAATATCCAAACATTCAATGACTTAGGTGAAGCCTTCGACAACAATATAAATTAACTTGATATGGCTCCCATCGGATCAACTCCGCTCCATGTCCCAAAAAGAAAGAGAGACATTCAAAGAATACGCTCAACGATGGAGGGAAATTGCTGCCCAAGTCAACCCACCATTAGAAGAGAAGGAGATGACCAAAGTGTTCTTAAACACTCTCGGTCCATTTTACTACGAACGAATGATCGCTAGCGCTCCCGGAGATTTCACCGAGATGATAAGCACGGGAATGCGCTAGAGGAAGGAGTTCGAATCGACGCCCGTGAGAAATAGGATCTTCTAGTGGAACTAAGAAGGTTGGAACCAGTTTTCCAAAGAAAAAGGAACATGACATAGGAATGGTATCCCGAGGGAAACCGCAAAAGAATGTCACCAACAACGATGTAGCTGCCATAGCACCTACCACACAAATCCAAATACGTGAATTGCTCCAGCCCAACAAACTCAACAAACTCAACACCTACAAAGCTCATAGCTTTAACAATCAAAACCGGCGCTGTGGTCTCGAATTTGACCCAATTCATGACGCACACGTAATTATACCGATTAATAGAATGGAATCTTGCATGCACAAGGTCACCACCTCCGATCAAAAAATTGCCATGGTGGTACAAAGCGGACGATCTTGTCCTTTTCATCAAGGGCACCGCCATGATCTTGAGCATTGCATAGCGTTAAAAGCTGAAGTATAGATATTAGTAAAGTCTAATCTTCTTTCCTTTAGAAATACAAATCCAAACGTGCAAGCAAATCCACTGCCCAGTCACAGTGGACATACAGTGAATTTGATACTAAGGAACACAGATCGGTATCTCATCACAGATGTGAATCTGATCAGAGGAAACTTGGTACATCTCCATGATACATACAGTACAATGGGTGTTTTCACTAAACACAATTACGCAGCTTGCAACATCTGCTTCAAGGATCTTCGAGGGTGTCCTACCATAAGAGCAGACATTCAACGATTGCTAGACATTGGTGACATACAGATCTACAGAAACAGAGATGACTATGACGTGAATACAGTAGGGCATTTTCCGCATGAGCTTTTAGTCTCGATATCAACTCGAAAACCCAAGTAAACGTTATCGTCCCCTGTTTCAATGTACCCAAGCATGTGGAGATTAAATACAACGGTTCAAACGTTCCAGGGTCTCCTTTGGTGATTTTCTTACCCGGTCCTGTTCCGTACAGTTCTAATAAAGCGATTCCCTATCAATACAATGCAACTGTGATAGAGGATGGAAAGGAGAAACCCATGCCAACTCTTCCAAATTAATATCAACATAATCGAGATAGGACGAGTAACACGGTGGATTTAGTACATACCTGCCACCGAGACCACCGCTTCCGTTATTAGACAAAATCCGCAATATATCTCCCGAGAATCCCACAATGATTCCCGCTATTAATCCAAGCACAAATGTTGGTCCGCCTCGATAGAACCAACCTCAACATATTTTGATGAGATAATCGGGTTAATCAAGAAATGCGAATACGTAGTCGTGGATCACCGATGCATTCTTCCAAGATTTCTATACTATCTCTACTCCTGAACTCCGAAGCTCACCGAGAAGCTTTGATGAAAGTACTAGATCAAGCTTATGTAGATCATAATGTGACCACGCACTAATTTGGAGGAATTATGGGCAACATAACAAATTTTGCAATAATCTAAGTTTCAGTGATGAGGAACTTCCAGAGGAAGGGAAAGATCACAATTTGGCTCTACATATCTCAATGATTTGTCAATCAGATTCCCTGTCCAATGTATTAGTAGATACTGGTTCATCCTTAAACGTAATGCCAAAACGACTCGCTTAGCTTACAAAGGAACACCGATGAAGTTCAATGACATAGTGGTAAGAGCCTTTGACGGGTCAAGGAAGTCAATTATTGGGGAAGTCGATCTCCCGATGACAATTGGTCCGCATACCTTCCAAATCACTTTCCAGGTCATGGACGTGCCGGCTGCTTATAGTTGTCTACTAGGAAGACCATGGATCCATGAAGCAGGAGCTGTGACATCCACTCTCCATCAGAAACTAGAGTTCACAATAAATGGGAAGCTAGTAACCATCATCGTTGAACAAGCTTTACTAATAAGCCATTTATCCAGTTTTTCTTTCATCACAGCCAACGACGTTGAAGGGACGCAGTTCCCAGGACATCCGTTAGAAGATGAATCTACAAGCAAAAGCAGATCATCTATCTCCTCTTACAAAGAAGCAGCGCAAATAGTGAAAGATGGCAATGTCAAGGTCAGACAAGTAATCAAACCCACAACAACGAGACAAAGCCTGACTCGGGTTCGCACCAGATTCTCCAAAGACAAGCAAAGGGATGAAGCACTTCGTCCGATCAAAGAAGTATTCATAGGGGGTTTTTAAACCCCGCTCTTCAAGAGGTTAACGTTATTACCAATGAAGGTGATGAAGACGATCTCTCCGGATCTGAAGAGTGGAGCACTTATCTAAACAGCCCTGAATATGTGTCTCAGGAAGAATCTTATGCACCAACTGAGCAATTCAAAGGCATGTCCCTACAAAGGAATGAAAACTACCGTCCTTCCAAGTTTGGGATACCTGGGAGAACCAAGTGGCAAGTTTGACTATATGGTGAAATATACTGCGCCAAAAAGCTCAAAAATCAGAATTGAAGATATCCAACCAACTGGATGGGGAGATTCTTTTGAATACCCTAGTCAACCAGAAGAGTTACATACGTCTTCTTGATCTCATCAACAAATCGAGGTCCCCAACGAAGATCTCTGCTTTAACGCGTCCGTGGAGTTTGTTAAACCAGATCTTGATTATCACTACATCAACGTAATTACCAAGATCGGGTATGACTCGATACGAACTAGAAAGTGTCACCGACAATGAGTCTCTTCACTCGAAGATTGAGGGTACATCCTCGTAAGTCAACGCAAATGCCAAAAGAAAGTACATATGTTGTATCCCATACTTCCCGATCTGCTCATCAAGTCAAGAAGATCACAAAGACCACAAAGGCAAGGTCCGTCAGTCGTAATCTTCAAAGCTCGCTCAACCAACGACCAAAGTTTACTCAAGGGTTAAACCAAATGGAAAACTACAGAGTACTCGACTTCCAAGGAGTTCGCCATCATCGAAACCCTCTGAAGTTCGACTAATGTTCATAGTTCTAAGTAGTTTATCTTTGCTTTTGTTTAGAACTCTCACTTCCCAAAGCGAGAGATGTTTTATAGGGTTTAGCTTTTAAATAATTTCTCTTTGTCTCACCAAGACAAATGAGTTTGTATTTTAGGCCCTGCTTCATATTGTGAATCATAAATAAAATGCGTTGTTTTGATTCCACATTTTATGCTTTGTTTTCATTTTTGCCTTTTCTTGAAATGATAATCCTAAAAACACAATAAAAATCTTCAATAATAATCCGACACTTTCACATTAACTTTTCAAAAAATGAAAAAGAAGAGTTAATTAATCAAACATAAATCAAATATGCAATGTATGGACAAATCCATTAAAAGCAATAACTCTATGATCTCTCCCAACTTTGAAACCTCGTGAAGTCGCCGAGGAAGAAGTTCAAGAAGAGATCCGTGATGAGATTTCTCACTACTTAATCACGAGGAATCATTCAAATTTCACAAAGAGCCTTTGGAAGCGCTAACTTGGGTTCTAAGGATGACAAAAAGAAGTAAACATCGAGCTCTACTCACAAAGAACGCCAAGAGCAAACCGATGATCTTCTCAAAGAATATGTTGATGTGTTCGCTGGTCCTACCAGACATGCCGGTTTAGATACCAAAGATCGTGGAGCATCACTTGCCATTAAGACCGAGTGTCCACCAGCTAAACAAAGATCGAGAAGAGTTCACCCGAAATGGCCGACAAAATCAAAAAGGAAGTTCAAAACAGCCGACGCAGTTTCCTCGCCACCGAATATCCTCGGCTAGCCAACATAGTGCCTGCTCCAAGAAAGACGGAAAGGTCGAATGTGTGTTGACTACCGAGACTTGAACAAAGCTAGTCCAAAGATGATTTCCACCACCGCATATCGACATGCTAGTGGATAGTACCGCAAAATTCAACGCCTTTTCCTTCATGGACGGTTTCTCCGGTTACAATCGATCGTAATGGCCTCAAGACATGGAGAAGACATCCTTCATCACGCCACGGGCACTTTTTGCTACAAAGTAATGCCGCTTGATTAAAGAATGCAAAGCAACTTACCAAAGGGCAATGACTACTCTTCACGACATGATGCACAAAGAGATCAAGTCTACGAGACTACATGATAGCAAAGTCCGATAATCAAGAAGAGCATATAGAATATCTCTTTGAAGTTGTTTCAATTAAGGAAATTTCAAATCACCGAATCCTAACAAATGCACCTTTGGGGTAAGATCCGAAAACTCCTAGGTTTCATTGTCACCAAAGAGGTATTGCAATGACCCGAAAAGTCAAGGCTATCCAAGAAATGCCTACGCCACATACGAAAAGCAAGTAAGAGGATTTCTGACGGTTGAATTACATCTCCGATTTATCTCTCAAATGATCGCTACTTGTGGACCGATATTCAAGCTTCTCCCAAAAATCAAGAAGTTGTGATGTAAAATTGCCAAAAGCGCTCAACAAGATCAGGAATACCGCGTAACCACCAATATCGATTCCTCCAATAAGGAAGACCACTAATCATGTACCTTACCGTGCTAGAAGATTCCATGGGCTGCGTTTGGACAAAGCAAGATGAAACCGTAAGAAGGAGCATGCCATTTACTACTTGAGTAAAAAGTTTACAGACCGTGAAACTCATATCCATGCTCGAGAAAACATGTTGTGCTTTGGTATGGACTTCAAAACGCTCCGCCAATACATGATCAATCATACGACTTGGTTAATCTCCAAATGGATCCAATCAAGCACGTTTGAAAAGCCTTCCTTAATGGAAGAATTGCACGATGGCGTATGCTATTATCCTAATATGACATCCAAGACTGCGGCTCAAAAGCGGTCAAAGGAAGCATTCTTGCCGATCACTTGGCTTATCACCGCTCAACGAATACCAATCTCTCAAGTTTGACTTCCCTGACGAGGATGTTATGTACTTGAAAATGAAAGATTGGACAAACCGTCAAGACTCGCTCGATCCGTAATCCGATGGGCTTAATCTTTGATGGAGCAGTTAACGCTTATGGCAATGGAATTGAGCATCATCACTCCCGAGGTTCTCATATCCCATTTTCCGCCAGATTGCTATTTGATTACACCAACAACATCGCAGAATATGAAGCTTGTATCACGGGTATCAAAGAAGCTATCGACTTGAGGATCAAGATCCTTGACATATATGGAGATTCAGCCCTTGTGATCAATCAAATCAAAGACAAGTATGAAACTCATCATCTTGGTTTGATTCCCTATAGAGATTATGCGAGACGTTTATTGACTTTCTTCAACAAAGTTGAACTGCATCATATCCCTCGAGATCAGAATCGGATGGCAGACGCCTTGGCTACTCTATCTTCCATGTTCAAAGTCAACGATTGGAATGATATGCCTAAGATCTGCATCAGACGCCTTGAAACACCTGCATATGTATTCACAACTGAAGTAGTCTTCGATGATAAACCGTGGTTCCACGACATCAAGCGTTTCCTTCAAACACGAGAGTACCCACTCGGGGCATCGTATAAAGATAAGAAAACTCTAAGGAGGCTTTCTAGAAATTTCTTCCTGAATGAAGATGTACTATACAAAAGAAACTTCGACATGGTCCTGCTCAGATGTGTCGACAGACAAGAAGCAGACACGATCATCCATGAAGTGCAGGAAGGGTCCTTTGGAACTCATTCAAAACGGCATGCAATGTCCAGAAAAATCTTAAGAGCAGGATACTATTCGATAACAATGGAATCTGATTGCTGTAAACACGTCAAGAAATGTCACAAATGCCAGATCTACGCAGATAAGATCCATGTGCCACCGACTCTACTCAACGTTCTCTCTTCTCCGTGGCCTTTCTCCATGTGGGGCATCGACGTGATTGGGATGATCGAACCAAAAGCGTCCAACGGACATCGCTTCATTCTAGTGGCTATTGATTACTTCACCAAATGGGTCGAAGCAGCATCTTACGCCAACGTTACAAGACAAGTGGTTGTGAGGTTCATCAAGAACAACCTCACTTGCCGATATGGAGTTCCAAGTAAGATCATTACAGACAATGGATCGAACTTGAACAACAAAATTATGAAAGAACTGTGTGAGGAATTCAAGATCGAGCATCATAACTCATCTCCTTACCGACCAAAGATGAACGGCGCCGTTGAAGCTGCCAACAAGAACATCAAAAAGATTGTCCAGAAGATGGTCATCACTTACAAAGATTAACGAATGTCGCCATTTGCTTCGCACGGGTATCGTATCAAAGACGCACTTCAACAGGGCAACCCTTTTCTCTAGTATACGCATGGAAGCAAAGGTTCTCGTAGAAGTCGAGATTCCATCAATGAGAGTTCTCATGGAAACTAAGTTATCTGAGGCTGAATGGTGTCAAAGTAGATACGACCAGCTGAACTTAATCGAAGAAAAGCGCCTAACCGCTTTATGTCATGCACAACTATATCAAAGAAGGATGAAGAAAGCTTTCGACAAAAAGGTCCGCCTCGTGAATTCCGAGAAGGCGACTGCGCTTTAAAAGATTCTCTTTTCAACCGATTCTAGGGCAAATGGACTCGAATTACAAAGGCCCATACATCACAAAGAAGCTTTTCGGCGGTGCTATGACTCTCACAACCATGGACGGTGATGAACTCCTCGTGAATGCGTGAATGCTGAAGAAGTACTTTGTCTAAAAACAAAAGAAACTGTAAGTCGAAAACCCGAAAAGGGCGGCTTAGGCAAAAAGAGCGCTTGTGGATCAAAACCCAAAAGGCGGTCCAGTAAAATTAGAGACAATAAATGTAAATTATCCCGATAGATTGAAAACCGAAAAGGCAATCTAGGCAAAATAAGGATACAAAATGACAAAGTAATTACAATCGCTTTATATCATTAATCAAGAATTTTCCATCAACGGATCTTCAATCAACTCTTTCAAGCAACAAGCACATTGATTCAAAGTTGTTGGGATAATAGTGGTTATTGCTTTCAATGTAGCCTTTTCCCAATAAATTATCATTTCCAACTTTTCTAAATAGCTCATGGAATCACGCCTGGCGATTACCATTCTATCAATAAAATTTGAGCTGTGCCGCTTGTTTATGATTCTTACTTTATTCGCTTTTGCAAAATAACGCTTTTATGTGAAAATTACTATTTGAAACTAAAAGGTTTTAAATGAATTTTAACTTCAAAATTTTGAAATAAAAGCAAAATTTTCCTTTGAACTCTGAATACAGAAAGAACTTCAACAGTTTTCTCCATAAGTGTTTTGATCTCCGGAAAAATAAAACAACTGCTAAAGAAGTCATCCTTTCTTCAGCAGAGATCATCAAAGGACGACATTCTTATCCGAAAAGAATTCCCAATAAGTTGCCAATGAAATGCCTTTTCGTAAAGTTTAAAGCATGCAACTCGATCCTTCAACAGGACGTCACGCCATTGTCAGATTTTGCTAAGTATTTGTTTGAACCGGGACGTGGTCTTTTTCCCAAATACTTTTATTGTCTTGTCAAGTACAAGATGCATATGACATTCATCATTCATACATTATAACATTATTAATGCATTCTTGTATTCCTGTGTTTGCTTCCATATCACCGTTTAGATTACATTTACTCATGTGGGTATGTCGCCTCCAGCAGAGAAATATATCTTTCTCTATCATATTCCCCACCGAGAGCATTCCTCATTTGAGGACAATGTTTTTGTTGATTGCTTTTCCAAAGGCATTCTCGGATAGAACCTTGTCTCTAACCAACAAAACACTAAACAATAGTCTCATCATCTGAGCGCTTATTTCCTTTTTATCTTGAAACCGAGCATAAATGATTGTTCTTATTAACAAATTCAAATCATGACATAAAAATTTCCACGCTTGTCTTTCTCGCCTAAAAGAAAACCCGTGTTTTCAATCGTAATTCCCGCATCTTCTCAAGAGAGATCCTCAAGCAAGATTGTATCCGTGAAAATAGAACTCGTTTGAGATCTATTTCATCATTTGTCTGTTATTCACAAGGTTGAATATTCAGAAATTTTCTCAAGAATTACCTTGTTATAGTTATCACTACCGATAATTGGTAATATCTTCTAATTCATTACCATGAACTATCACAAGGTCGATAATTGGTAATATCATCTTCGCCATTTTAAACATTGTCACAAGGCGTGTAAGGTAATCTCTTTGTTTCAAAGCGAAATCGATATTCACATGTTTTGAATCTCTTTTTTCCTCAATGAGACATATTGCATGTTTCCCAACAAACAGATCCTCTTTTTCTAAAATATCGAGTCATCCTCACAAATTTTTCCTCACCATATCATTTCTTTCATATCATCCGGTGAAACTTTTACAATCATTTTGCATCATCCGCACTTTTGGTATCTTAGGTCCAAAATTTGTGTATTCTGATATTTAAGTCTCTTCACACTTATCAAGACGAAGATATTCATCTTCATATCTCAGGTTAAATAAACTTAAATAGGGTCATCTGTCATACCCCAATTTTTGACCTAATATACCACCTCACATTTTCATTATTTCATCTTTAACAGTCCAGAACAGAATTAATCGGTGTGGATTTCACAGGTCAAAATTAGGGTTTCATCTGATTCAAGAGGCAAGCAATTAGGTTTTGAGTCTTACTCACCTCATTTGATCTATCTTGATCAAATCATCAACCTCTGATCTTCAGATATCCAACTTTTCTCATTGATCTATCAAGGATCGACCAATTAGGGTTTTCATCGAGCATGAGCAATCTCTGATTTTCTGATCAATGAATGACTTTTTTGAGTAGAGATTGATCTTCATATCTTAAATACAACATGTTGACCCTTCTCGATTCAAAACATCACGTAATCTCATCACCAACTCGGATCATCTGATGAAATTTCATCTGCACTGAAAAGTCAAACTTTGACTTTTGGTCAACTTTTTCAAAACAAAACTTTTTCAATCATCAAAATACTTCAAATGATCCACCATGATCATAAAAAATCAAGAAATTTGGAAAAGTCAACAAAAAGTCAAAATTTTCAACACTTAGAAAAATTTTCAAGTGTTAAAATTTCTTACCTTTTTCCAAACTTCATGACATTTTTTCACATAGTTCCACTTTGAATTGGAAAAAACTCAAAACATGAAAGTGGTAGCCCTTGAAACAAGCTTTCCAAAATGTCCAAGAACTCTCAAATCCATGGAGTCTAGCCTAATGCTTTGATTTTGAAACATAGTCCAAAATCCATAATTCTCAAGTACAAACTTTCAAAATTATAGGTCATTTTGTATCATCTCTAACCATGATTTCAAGTTTCACTTTGAGTTGTATGCAGGTCGACTTGTTCAAAACATTCCAAGCTATTTCAGAGCAAGGCACTATTCATACATGATCCTCAAGGCCGCTGATGCTCTAAGAATCATTAAATCACAATCGAAACACTCTAAAGCGTAATTCGATCTCACTTGAATGTAAGAACACGAACTTCAAACTCGTGATTTCTTGATTCAAATCAAAAACTCTTGGCTATTGAAATATACCCCAAATTTTGACCTAATATACCACCTTACATTTGCATCATTGCACAACCAATAGCTCAAAGATTAATCTGTATAGCATTCACAAAGTCAAATTAGGGTTTCATGATTTTCATCCATTCAAGAGCTAACCAATTAGGGTTTGAGATTTTCTCACCCATTTGATCTATCTTGATCAAATCATCACCTTCAATCCTCGGGATATCCATTTTCTCAGATCAATCGAGGATCACCAATTAGGGTTTTGGTCGAGCATAGGCATTCTCCATTTTTGAGCAAGAATTGACTTTTTGGATAGAGATTGGTCATTATATCTTAGATACAACATCTTGACCTAATTTCGGATTCAAAACACAAGGTTCACAAATTCATCACCAATTTCGTAAACGCCCGATGAAATTTCATCCCATTAAAAGTCAAACTTTGACTTTTGGTCAAATTTTTCAAAACAAAACTTTTTCCATCATCAAAATACTTCAAATGATCCATCATGATCATAAAAATCAAAGAATTTGAAAAGTCAACAAAAGTCAAAATTTCTATACTTAGAAAAATTTCTAAGTGTTGAAATTTCACATTTTTTCAAACTTCAAGCCATTTTTTCACCTAGTTCCAATTGGAATTTGGAAAAACTCAAAACATGAAAGTTGTAGATCATGGAAAATCTTTCCAAAATGTCCAAGAACTCTCAAATCCATGGAGTCTAGCTATACTTTTAAAATTGAAACATAAGGCTCCATGAAACTTGATTTTCAAAGATCAAAACATCAAATTATAGGTCATTTTGTGTTTCTTCATCTAGAAGCTTAACCTTGCCAAGTGGATAGATGAACTGATAAATATCAGTTAGAGGAATGATTGAGAAGATTGGATCAAATTTGTAAAATATAGCATATGGTGAAAAAGGAAGTTTTTGGCAAATACCTCTTTCCCCTTAAGCTTTTGAATATCCAATTGCCATGTCCTTCTTGCCTAACTTTTCAGAATTCTTGCCTATAAATGGATTACATTTCAAGTTCAATGGACACCAAAGCTTCACAAATACATGCTTTCCTTCCACTTTCTCCAAATTCAAGAATCATTGTTCAAATTGTGAAAACTTACATTTTTGAAAATCAGTGAGAAACTTTAAGTATATTGGTGTTCAACATGTTCTAATACTAACATGTAATCTATTTGAAACTTAAAATCAACCCAAGCTAAGCTAAAAATCAGTTTTCATCTTTCATGCTCCAAAGCTTGCAAACCGCCATAGCAATGGATTTTGAGTTTGGTGTGAGCAACTTGAGTTCTAATCCTTTGAACCTCATCACCATACATCATATAAGTGATCCAGATCATTGGTAACAACCTGTAACACGATTTACACCAAAATCCAGTTTCTATTTCTCATTGATGCAGGTCGACTTGGTTAGAGTTATCCAAGCAATTCCATGATGTGCATCACTCATACACATCCATACATACATACCGGTGCTCTAAAGATCGAGAAATCACAACCTGGAAGTACTCTAAAATGTAAATCGATCTCACTTTTTGTCGACAGGTATGTAACCGAACTTCGAACTCCATGATTTTGTGCATCAATTGCAAAAAGCTCTTGGCCGATCCTTTTCTGCACCTCTAACGACCATTAGCCCTCAATAAAATCAAACAATAATCCAACATACATGATTTAATTTGAGATTTTCAGTTTAGGGTTCTTCGTGTTCTTCGAAACCAAAATCACGTTAGGCTTAAAATAAATGAAATTAACATATGCCATCATGTTCGTGATGAAAAACCGACCAAGTTTGGTTTTTATTTCATTCAATTTGGTTGAGAAACAAGGATTATAGCATGAGTTGAAGAATCTGGGAATCAAACCATGAAGAACATGATACGCGCGTGTTCTTGATTTTTAAATATTTGAATTTTCCAATGCTTTACCAACACGTGTTCCTGGTCCACTAACACTCAGCGCGTTTGGCTCAGTTGGTTGCTTGCTTGCTCTTAAGGCTCTGTGACACGCGTCCACCTCAAGGTCATGGGTTCAAAACCCAGCAAGACCAAATTTTTTACAAAACTTCCATATTTTCATGTTTTTTTATCAAACTTCAACAATTTTTTTAACCAATCAAAACTTCTCATTTTGAGATGATTTTTTGCACACTTGTCATTTAATATATATATATTTTATGATTATGTCAAAAATCCAAAAACTTTCATCTGATTAAATTTTAATCGAAATAAAACGATGTTCGAACACTTTTTCAAACCTCCTTAAAAGGTGAATTTTTCAAGTTTTCGATTCCGATTTTTTCAAAACTTCTCATAAATGAACCTCACATTTCAAAACATTTTCAAATCATTTTTAACACATTTCATCAAACTTGCATCTTTTACCATGATCAATCCGATTTAAAACGATAAAATCGATTTGCTTTCCTCGAATTTCTCGATCGATCATGGGCCACCCTTATGGTGTAAGTCCCAAACCTTTATGTACATATTTAGTTTTACTTGTATACTAAATTATCATTGTTAATATTCAAACATAAACAAATTTTTCTTATTTGTTTTCATTCGCTTGTCTACGCAATAATCCATTGGTTCTAAAGGAAGGTTTCTCTCGAGTAAATTTCTTTTAAACCAATGGCCTCCATCACTGTAAGTCCCATAACATTCTTTTATGTACATAATATTTCTTTGTACATATCAAACTTTTGTCAAACATTTTTAAACAAACTTTTCTATCTATATATAACATGTATATTTCAAAATAAACTTTTTATCTCTGTATATAACATGTATATTTTTTCAAATACTTTTTTATCTGTATATACTATTTATTTCTTTTTCAAATACTTATTTGTACATAATATGATACCTTTTACAGATAAACTTTGATCAATCATTTCTGCTTTCATCTGTACATTTTACACTAAATACCATTGGTATTGAAAGGAGCATTATTCCCGGTGAAACTCCTTTCAAATCAATGGGCCTCCCTTACGGTGTAAGTCCCAACCTCCTATGTACATCCATCTTTCTTTGTACATAAAAACTTGTCCTTGTACACAGTACAAACTTGTGAATAATCAAGTTACGCTGCTTTTAAACGCTCGCTTTCACGTACACTTGTTTATATTTCATAAATCATGTAAATAAACATCATGCATTGTTTATATTTCCTTCATAAACTCGTGGAATACATATCACACACACACACACACCTGTTTATACAAATGTCTAATAAATAACATAACAATTAGACTAATCAATAGGTTTCATTGAGTTTAGCCTCCGCTGGTTTATACAAGACAAATCATCACCAAATGAGTTTAGCCTCCGGGCTTTACAAGATAACTTATCCCCGCATGGGTCACCTTCTCTTGGCTTTGTACAAAGAAACTCTCCCACAGAGTTAGCCTCCGCTTAGGCTTCATATAAGACAACACTCGCTGAGTCAGCCTCCTCTTGGCTTCGCTCAAAAGAACTCCTCATGAGTTTAGCCTCTCTGGCATCATACAATGAAAGAGACAGGAAATCTCTTAACAACCTCCTATTGGGCTTCCAATACAAAGAATCACCCGCGCTAAGATAGAACCCTGAAAGGATGGTTTCCTGGTGAAATCACTTTCAAATCCCCGCAGAGTAAAATTTCCTGAAATTGCTTTTATCGTAAAAGGATGATTTCTGTGAAACCTTTCAAGCCAAAGCCAGCCATACCCTATAGCTTCCTCTCGAGCTTCATACAAGGACCCTCGATGACCCTCGGAATGCCTCCTTGGGCTAATAATAAGGACCCACGGGCTTTTAAAAGCATCCCTTTAATCCAATCAATTTCTCCTAGAGATTTAGACATCTATCATCTCTATGGAAGAAGTATCTCATCTATTACATCACATATACCAAAAACTTTTCAAACTTTTCAAACTTTTCAAACAAAAACATCTCTTAATTGTAAGTGGTAACGCTTGTACACTCAAGCAAAACACCCAATACTTACAGCTAAAAGATTCAATCATCTTTTCAAACATCTTTCTTAAACATGTAAGTGGTAACGCTTGTACACTCAAAAACACCTAATACTTACGATGAAAGATTTTAATCAATCAAACTTTTCAAAATGTATGTGATGAAATAGATTAGATACATTTTTCATTAAGATGACATTTGTCCTGCTCTTTACTAACATCCCGCTGCTTTCCACTAGCATAAGTGGAACTACGATTGCTCTGACTTTCTCAACATCCTTTTGAGAATACGTAGGCACAAGGTCTCATCCTTGCCGAGCAAATTTCTATCTCCCTCAGACCAAACAAACCATAGAACCCTGTAGATCCGAGCTACAAATGCTCTGATTCCCACTAGATATGTATGCGTAAGATCCAGATCTTTGCAGCACAATAATAACAAAACCTAGAATCCCACATAATCTATCGTTTAAAATCCCAAAGGAGAAACTTTCCCAATCATAGAAATAGCAATTAAAACACACAAACATATCAAATATATTCATATATAAAGCTGTAGATAACTACATATATTTAGGGTGCTCCATCTATTCCCTTTATATACCAATCCCCCTTACTCAGAATCTCCCAATGCGTTATGTCTAGTTTCGCTTAGTCGTTACGCATACCAATATCAATTGAGGGTATTTCATTTTCCCTTTTCATAATCATTAAATCATCTTTCTTGTGTTGAAAATAATAAAGCTTGATGCTCGGCATCTTTATAAACAAATCAAAAGATTTAAATCGCTATGCATCAAGATCCAACTCACGTCAGATCCTCAAGCGCGGCCACCTTTAACGCGAATAGAAAAAATGGCTACTGGGAGTATCTAAACTTTGATTTTTCAAAAAGAAAACGTAGTATTCGCCTTCCGAGAGCACCTTTTTTTTTGTTTTCAAAAGAAAAGAGGGGATAAGCTTTTCATATTTTGCATATATCTGCTTTTTCTTTATTGTGTGTTTCATGATTTCACTTGATGGAAAGAAATCCTAACCCGATTTAAGAAACATTTTTAAGATCTAGGTGGAGGTATTAATACGTGAGCGCTCAATGCTTTCGGGTTAATATTTCCCCGCAGTGGAGGTTGTCTTGAGGGTATTGTGTTTAGCAAGTAATGCGAAGACGTCAGATTTTCGAGGGAACTTAAGAAGTCGAGTGGATCAGAGAACACATAAACCATCCCGCCATTAGGATGTAGTGTAGATTATTCGGTGTAAGCCTAGAGTAATTGTCATGCGATACTACGATCAAAGTAGTTTCTTCTTGAAAATATTATTGGACCATCGAGTATTCAACAAATCCAATAATGTTTCAAAGGGAGTGTTGATCAGATATCGTGAGAACCCGATTCGTATGAATAAGCCCTTAGAACTTAACCCCGCTGATTCTTATCGCTGGCTTCATGCTCGTGACTTCAACGCTGACCGTGTGTATAACTACTAACCATGTTTGCTGCATTCATGCATTCATTCATTCATAAAACAAAAAAAATTTATTTCTCTTCCCATTTCCAAAGAATTTAGAGATGTTTTCTTTGTAAAATATTTTAGGTTAGAGTGATGGACGCCGAGGAAGATTCACCAAAAGATATAGCTTTTAGGATTCTCGACGAGGAAAGTTGAAAGAGTTAGCATCCTTGGTAGAAGATCCTCGATTTCGTAAAACGCTATGGAACTCTTTTAACTCTTTGAACGCTAACGTTGATGAAGGACTTCAAAACCTTCGCTCAGTTCTACGATCCAATCTATCGCTGCTTCACTTTCCCCGATTATCACTGATGCCTACTTTGGAAGAGTATGCATATCCTAGGAATCTCAAGATTTACAAAGTGCCTTTCAATGGTTGGAAGCCATTCCTAAGTCACAAGTCATTGCAACAATGACTCATTTAAAGAAACCGAGATAGACAAAACCTAACTACCAGAGGAAAACTCTTAGGACTAACTTCAAAGTTCCTAATGGAGAAGGCTCTCAAATTCTCTCGTCGGTAGTATGGTAGCCTTTGAAGCTATTTTAGCTTTACCTCTATGGATTGGTGTTGTTTCCAACGTCCCAAATTTCGTTGATATCAACGCCATAAGGATCTTTCTGATTGGAAATCCTGCCCCACCGCTTGGTGACACGACGCCTCTATTCATCATAGGAATCGCAAGGAGACGGAACTATCGTGTGTTGTGTACTGCTTTTCAAATGGATTGTCTCACACCTGCCTAAATCTCCTATCTTCCGCGAAACAAAGACGAGTGGCATTGGTCAAGAAGACTCATGTCTTACAAACGACGATATCCATTGGTATACCTTGGCAAACAATGAGATGGAAATCATTGAGAGTCGTGGAGAATTTGCCAACGCATTCTCCTCATTGGTACGAAGGAGGAATCAACTAAACCCATTCCTAGCAAAACGTCAGCTCGGATACGCAAATTCTGGTAAACCTCCCGGTTTTACAGTAGAAAGCTACTTCTATCATGAAGGAGAGGATTCCCAAGGATTGAAGGCTAAATGACTTTTTGTGGAGAATACCAAGAAGTTTCGACCCGATAAGGTTTGAGAAGGAAGCTTGGAAAGCAAATTCTTAACTAACCTTGAGAATGAGAAGCTCAAGAAGCAAGTCAAAGATCATGAAAAGACGCCTACTTCCGTGATGAATGGCTCATGGAGAAAGATGAGAAGATTCGCTGTATGATAACGCCATCCGTAATACGTCAAGGAAAGGAAAAGAAAGCTCGAGGAAATGACAACCAGCCCGCTCCCAACGAGTGGAAGAGAGTCATTAGCAAGCTAAAAGCCGAGAAAGCCAAACTAAAAGCTCACTATGGAAGGAATCCTAAGTCAAGCGCATCAAGTTTTGATCGTCATCCACTAAGATGTTTAATTAGTTTAATTTAGTTTGTAATTTTATCATTTATTTTATCATTTGTGTGAGCAATGCTCCAAAAAAAAACAATTGTTGTAATCTTCCTTCATTAATCAATAAAATTTGTGTTTTCCATCCAAATATTTGCCGTAAATATCTCGTTTAGTAAATTTTGGAAATTTCTTTTCTTTACAATCATATTCATGCATCATACTTTGCATTTAAGTCTATCATCTAGAGTCTAATCATTCATTTGAACCTGCCATTTTTCAGATAGAAAATTGTCAAGTCGTCGCTGCCTAGAGTTTCTCGATCGCGTCCGCGCACCAACCTCGAACGCACGATACCGATCAAAAAGAAGAAAAGTAATGGAGAATTTTGAGCAAGAAAATTGAACTCCGTGAGTACAGAACTACACTACAAGAAGAAGTGGAAAGACTCACATCTTTGGTCAACTCATTGCACAACAAGAAAGTCAAAGCAAAGATCGAGCAACATAACCAAATAGCAACTTCAGAGGATACTACTACTCCAGTTTCAAATGTCAGCACAAGAGTTCACCTTTCAAAGATGCCGAGGGCTATCCATGGGAATGCCTTTAACTTCGGCATTGAGTTCGCCAACCGACTTCTCAAACAACCTCGCTTGAAATACCTACTTTGCAAAGAAAACGCTACGCTCACTCCACAACGTGGAATAACTTTTCCACAAGTAACAATGTCGGTTTCTCAACCGATCATGTTGAACTCAGCTTGTGAGTGCACACTACCACGCACGAAGAAGTTCATCACACTCCGTGAAATAGCACGAACGCCGTGGTTCAATGGAGAATCTCCGTGAACAACTCCTCAAAATGCAAACAGATAAAACGATTCAAGGGAAAGAATTGTTTGGAAAAGCGCCAGATCTCGCTTAGTCCTCGTGTGAAAATATCACAAATTCAAAACCCGGATTTTGAAAAGTACAAAGGGAATTTTGTCCTCGAGTCATCTTACAATGTATGCTAGGAAAATGTCTACGCACAATGAGGATCATCACCGTTAATTCATTACTTGTGATAGTCTCACCTGTGCCGCATCAAGTGGTACATGGGTTAGAGAAAGACGAATATCCAAACATTCAACGACTTAGGTAAAGCCTTTATCCAAAGAATACAAATTCAACTTGGATATGGCTCTCGATAGGATCAACTCCGCCCATGTCTCAAAAGGAAAGAGAGACATTCAAGGAATATGCGCAACGATGGAGGGAAATTGCTGCCAAGTCAACCCGCCCTTGGAAGAGAAAGAGATGACTAAGGTATTCTTGAATACTCTAAACTCATTCTACTATGAATAATGATCGCTAGCGCTCCCGAGACTTCAACGAAATGGTAAGCATGGGAATGACTAGAAGAAGGGGTTCGACAGACGCCTAACCAAGGAAGTAGGATCTTCTAGTAATACCAAGAAAGTTGGAACCAGCTTCCCAAGGAAAAAGAACATGATTTAGGAATGGTATCCCGAGGGAAACCACGCAAGAATGTCATTCAACAACGACATGTAGCCGCCATAGCCCCAATCGTCAACACAACCTGTGAATTGCTCCGCAATCAACAAAATCAACAAACTCAACAAATTTCGCCAATGTGCCAGCATTACAACCAAAACTGTGACGCCGGGTCACTCGGTCGACCCAATTCCCATGACGTACAAAGAACTTTACCTGCACTGATAGAAAGGAATCTAATACAAACAAGGCCACCTCCGTCCCTAAAAACTACCATGGTGGTACAAAGTCGATATTCTTGCCCTTTTCACCAAGGGGCACCAGTGCCATGACCTTGAGCATTGATAGCATTGAAGGCGTAAGTACGTAGATTAGTAAAGGCTAATCTTCTTTCCTTCGAAACACAAGTCCGAATGTGCAAGCCAATCCACTTCCCAACCATAATGGACACTAAGTGAATCTAATGCTAAGGAATACAGATGTGTACCTTGTCACGTATGTAAACTTAGTCAAAGGAAACTTGTGCATCTTCATGAAGCATACAAGAAATGAGCACCTTCACTAGCACATTATGCAGCTTGCTATATCTGCTCCAAGAATATCCATGGATGTCCCACCATAAGAGCAGATATTCAGATTTGTTAGACATGGTGATTTACAAATCTACGTAAACCGAGATGACCATGACGTAAATACAATAGGCATTTTCCGCATGAGCTTTTAGTCTCGATATCAACTCGAAAATCCCAAGTAAACGCTAGATCCCTTGTTTCAACATACCCGAGCATGTGGAGATCGCGCATAATGGTTCCAACATTCCAACATCTCCTTTGGTGATTTGCCCACCGGTCCTGCTCCGCATGCTTCTACTAGAGCAATTCCTTACCAAGATAATGCAACCTTGATAGAGGATGGGAAGAGAAACCCATGCCTACACTTCCGCCTAATGTCAATATAATGAAATCGGACGAGTAACGCCAAGTGGACGAGTACACGCCCATTGCCACCAAAATCTTTCAAATTGCTAAAACAAAACCAAGTTAACATATCCTCCGAGAACTCGCAACGATTCCCATTGTTAACCCAGTACAAACATTGGTTCTATGATGGAACCAACATCAACTCGACTTTGACGAGATAATCGAAACTAATCAAGAAGAGCTTAATATCGAGTCGTAGACCAATTGATGCAAACTCCTTCAAAAATTTCAATACTGCCTTTACTCCTTAACTCAAGCTCACCGAGAAGCTTTGATGAGAGTACTGACCGTGCTTATGTGGATCACGATGTGACTCTAGCACCAATTGGAGGGATCGCTCCAACATAAAAATTGCAATAATCTAAGTTTTAGTGACGAAGAACTTCCGAAGAAGGGAAAGATCATAACTTGGCCTTGCACATCTCGATGATTTGCCACGATTCTATCCAATGTATTGGTGGATATGTGTTCATCTTTAAACGTAATGCCAAAACGACGCCGCTTAGCTTACAAAGGAACGCCAATGAAGTTCAACGACATCATAGTAAGAGCTTTCGATGGATCGAGAAAGTCAGTTATTGGGGAAGTTGATCTTCCAATGACAATGGCCCTCACACTTTCAAAATTACGCTCCAAGTCATGGACGCATCTACCGCTGTGATAGTTGCTTGCTAGGAAGACCTTGATCCACGATGCAGGGCAGAACTTCTACTCTCCATCGAAATTAAAATTCACAAGAAATGGAAAGTTGGTGACCATCGCCGTGAACAAGCTTTACTTGTAAGTCATCTATCCGGCTCCTTCATCATCAAGTAATGACATGAAGCGCCGATCTCCCGTGAAAATCCGTTAGAAGATGAATCTACTAAAATAGATCATCTATCTCTTCGTATAAAGAAGCGGCACAAATGGTGAAAGATGGCAAGATTTCGAGGATGGGGACAAGTTATCAAACCGCTCAAGAATGAAACGAAGTTTGACTTGGTTCACACCGTATCCTCCAAAGAAAATGTAAAGATGAAACACTTTCCCGATCAAGGAAGTATTTCATAGTGGAGGTTTCTTAACCCCTGCTCCGCAAGAGGTTAATGTTGTAACCATTGAAGAGGATGAAGATGATCCATCCGAATCAAGAATGGAGCACTTATTTGAATACCTCGAATATGTGTCTCAAGAGGAATCATATGCACCGATCGATCAATTCAAAGACATGTCCCTGCAGAACATGAAATCCACCATCCCCGCTGAAATTTGGGATACCTTGGGAGAACCAAGTGGCAATACGACTACATGGTGAAATACTCGCACGTAAAGCTCAAAATCCGATTGAAGATATCCAACCCACGATTGGGGTGATGACTTTGACTACCCTAGTCAATCGTAAGAGGAATACTGTCTTCTCAAACTAATCAACAGATCGAGGTCCCAAATGAAGATCTCTCGCTTCAACACGCCTGTGGATTTCACCAAGCCGATCCCCGTTACCACTACATCAACATGATCATCAAGATCAAGAGTATGATTTGTGGATACGATGCGAAGTGTCGATAAATTCCAGTTCTTCAACTCCGAAGACTGGAAGGAACATCCCTCAGATTCAATACAAAGATCATTAGGAAGGAGGGACTTCATCAGCAAGCCCGAGGGTTAAACCAAGGAAAATTACCCGAGTACCGACTTCCAAGGAGTTCGCACTATTGGAAACTCATAGTTAGGACTAATGTTCATAGCTCTAAGTAGTTTATCTTTGCTTTTGTTTTGAACCTCGCCGCCCAAAGCCAAGAGATGTTTTATAGGGTTTAGCTTTTAAATAATCTTTGTCTTGCCCAAGACAAATGAGTTTGTATTTTAGGCCTCTCTATATGTGAAACATAAATAAAATGCTTGTTTTGTTTCCACTGTTTATTTTCATTTTACCCTTTTCCTGAAATGATAATCCTAAAAACACAATAACAATAAAAAAATCTTCAAAAAAAATCATAATGAAAATTAATCATGACACTTTACATTAACTTTCAAAAAAATGATGATAAAAACTTTTTTAATCAAACATAAATCAAAAATGCAGATTAAACAAATGGACAAATCCATTGAAAGCAATAACTCATGCTCTCTCCCAACTTTGAAATCCCGTGAATTCAACAAAAGAAGTTGAAGAAGAGATCCCATACAGATTTCTAGACTGCTAAAACGCAGAGTACCCACCTCCTGGGCATCGCATAAAGATAAGAAAACCTAGGAGGCTTTCTAGAATTTCTTCCTAACAAAGATGTCCCATATAAAAGAAACTTGACATTGTTCCTCAGACGCACGACGTACGCAAGCATAATGATCATCCATGAAGTAAATGAAGGATCCTTGAACCCATCGAATGGGCATGCAATGTCCGTAAAAGATCTTAAGAGCAGATACTATTGATAACGATGGAACTGATTGTCGCAAATACGTTAAAGATGTCACAAGTGCCGATCTACGCAGATAAGATCCATGCTCGACTTCACTAACGTTCTCTCCTCTCCGTGGCAGTTTCCATGTGGGGCATCGATAATGATTGAATGATTAACAAAAGCGCCCAACGGACATCGCTTCATTCTAGTGGCTATTGATTACTTCACCAAATGGGTCAAGAAGCATCTTACGCCAACGCCACAAGACAAGTGGTTGTGAGGTTCATCAAGAACAACCTCATTTGCCGATATGGAATTTCAAGCAAGACTCCATCGACAATGGATCAAACTTGAACAACAAATGATGAAAGAACTGAGGAATTCAAGATCGAGCATCATAACTCGCCTCCTCTACCAAGAAAGATGAACGGCTACCGTTGAAGTCGCCAACAAGAACATCAAAAGATCATCCGTAAATGGTCATCACTACAAAGACCGGCACGAAATGTCGCCATTTGCTCGCATGGGTATCAGACCTCAAGACGCACTTCAACCGGCAACCTTTTCTCTAGATACTGCATGGAAGCAAGGTTTCGTGAGAAGTCGAGATCCCGCAATGAGAGTTCTCATGGAAACTAAGCTATCCGAGGTCAATGGTGTCAAAGCGTATACGACTCAATTGAACTTAATTGAAGAAAGTCACCGATCATTCGTGTCACTGACAACCTATCAAAGAAGAATGAAGAAAGCTTTTGACAAAAAGGTCCGACCTCGTGAATTCGAGAAGGCGACTGTGCTTAAAAAGATTCTGTCTTTTCAAACAGATTTAGGGGCAATGGACTCTAATTACTAAGGCCCATACATCACAAAAGAAGCTTCTTTGGTGGTGCTATGACTCTCACAACCATGGATTGATGAACTCTCAGACTCGTGAATGACGTTACCAAGAAATACTTTGTCTAAAAACAAAAGAACAGTTTGGTAAGTCGAAACCAAAAGGCTATTAGGCAAAATGAGCGTCTTGGTGATTGAAAACCCTCAAAGGGCGATCCAGCAAAATTTAGAGATAATAAATGTAAATTATCCCGATAGATCGAAAACCCGGAAGGGCGATCAGGCAAAAACAGGATACAAAAATGAAAGTAATCAAGTAGTCAGGTCTGTATTTTGTCCATATGAAGAATTTTCCATCAACGGATCTTCAATCAACTCTTTTCCTACAACAAGCACAATTGGAATTCAAAGTGTTAGGGGATGGAAGCGTTGTTTTGGGCCGTAGCATTTCCAATTATTATTTTCCAACGTTTGCGGAATCACGTTTTTGGTTGATATTCTATTAATAAATTGAGTTGTGTTTTTGTTTGTACTTTTACTTTTGTTTTAAATAACGCTATTGTGGAAAATTTGAAATAAATATTAAATGATTTTTACGGAAACAAAAGAATTTCTTTGAAACTATGAACACGGAAATAATTTCAACTGTTTTCAATAGTGTTTTCGATTTTTGAAGCGTAATGGCAGTGCTTTTCTCAGATCATCAAGGATGGATCTTTTAAAAGAATTTTGGCCAGTTGCAATGAAATATTTTTGGAAAGTGTAAAACATGCAACTCAAATTCTTCATTAGTGAATATTTCGCATTTATTGCTGTAATTTTCACCAAGTATTTGTTCGAATATGACGTGTTCTTTCAAATATTCTTTTGTTTTTGTTGGCATATTAGATGCATATAATATTTGCGACATTCATACATAATAGCATCATTCATTGCATTTTTGCATCTTCAAAATGTTTGCTTTTAAATCAATGGGTATAAATCATACTTACTCATACGAGTACAAGTTCGTTTCCGGTAGAATATCTCCAAAATGTAAAAGATACTTTTTTTTCCAACCGAGTATTCCCAAATGTAAGGATATGTCTTCCTTTTCTCAGAAAGTCCCCAAACAGAGAAATTATTTTTTCTATCATATTCGCCACTTGAGATTATCCTCGTTGGGAACAATGTTTGATTAACTTTTTTTTCCAAATCATTCTCGGATAGAACACTGTTCATACTCACAAAGTCGGTTACAACAACTCATTTCAAGATTTACCTTGTTATAGTTATCACTGCTGATAATTGGTAACATCTTCAGAATTATTACCATAAACTTATCAAGGTAGTTGATATTGGTAATATCATTTCCACTTACCTTAAACATTGTCACAAGTCGGATTAAGGTAATTTTTTCCCAAACGAACAGATGTTCACATTTTCTGTGAATCAATCTTTTTCTCAATAGGGACGTATTCACAAATTTCTTCACTATGTCATTTTTTGATATCCTTTAGGGGAAAACTTTTGTAATCATTTTGCATCATCCGCATTTTTGGTATCTTAGGTCCAAATTTTGTATTCGATATTTAAGTCTCTTTACACTTATCAAACGTAAGATATTCATCTTCATCTTCAAATAAATAAACTTAAATAGGGGTATCTGTTATACCCCAAATTTTGACCTAATATACCACCTTACATTTGCATCATTGCACAACCAATAGCTTCAAACAAAGAATCTGGGTATAGCATTCAAGGTCAAAATTAGGGTTTCAATGATTTTCATCCGATTCAAGAGCTAACCAATTAGGGTTTGAGATTTTCTCACCCATTTGATCTATCTTGATCAAATCATCGCCTTCAATCTCGATATCCATTTTTCTCATAGATCAATCGAGGATCGACCAATTAGGGTTTTGGTCGAGCATAGGCATTCTCTGATTTTTTGAGCGGTAATTGACTTTTTTGGATAGAGATTGGTCATTATATCTTAGATACAACATCTTGACCTAATTTCTGGATTCAAAACATCACAGAGGTTCACAAAATTCATCAAATTCTTAAACGTCGATGAAATTTCATCTCATGTAAAAGTCAAACTTTGACTTTTGGTCAAATTTTTCAAAACAAAACTTTTTCCATCATCAAAATACTTCAAATGATCCATCATGATCATAAAAAATCAAAGAATTTGGAAAAGTCAACAAAAAGTCAAAATTTCTATACTTAGAAAAATTTCTAAGTGTTGAAATTTCACATTTTTTTCAAACTTCAAGCCATTTTTTCACCTAGTTCCAATTGGAATTTGAAAAAACTCAAAACATGAAAGTTGTAGATCATGGAAAAATCTTTCCAAAATGTCCAAGAACTCTCAAATCCATGGAGTCTAGCTATACTTTTGAAATTGAAACATAAGGCTCCATGAAACTTGATTTTCAAAGATCAAAACATCAAATTATAGGTCATTTTTGTGTTTCTTCATCTAGAAGTTCTAACCTGCCAAGTGGATAGATGAACTGATAAATATCAGTTAGAGGAATGATTGAGAAGATTGGATCAAATTTGTAAAATATAGCACATGGTGAAAAGGAAGTTTTTGGCAAATACTTTTCTTGCCCCTTAAGCTTTTTGAATATCCAATTGCCATGTCCTCTTGCCTAACTTTTCAGAATCTTCTTGCCTATAAATTGATTACATTTCAAGTTCAATGGACACCAAAGCTTCACAAATACATGCTTTCTTCCACTTTCTCCAAAACAAGAATCATTGTTCAAATTGTGAAAACTTACATTTTTGAAAATCAATGAGAAACTTTAAGTATATTGGTGTCAACATGTTCTAATACTAACATGTAATCTATTTGAAACTTAAAATCAACCCAAGCTAAGCTAAAATCGTTTTCATCTTTCATGCTCCAAAGCTGTAAACCGCTTAGCCATCGGATTTGAGTTTGGTGTGAGAATTTGAGTTCTAATCTTTCAACCTCATCACCATATCATATAAGTGATCCATCATTGGTAACAACTCGTAACACGATTTACACTTAAAATCCAGTTTTATTTTCATTGATGCAGGTCGACTTGGTTAGAGTTATCCAAGAAATTCCATGCGATGCATTTACCATACACGATCCATACATGCATTGTGCTCTGCATAAAGATCAAGAAATCACAACCGAAGTACTTAAAATGTAAATCGATCTCATTTTCAGGTATGTAACCGAACTTCGAACTCATGATTTTGTGCATCAATTGCAAAAAGCTCTTGGCCGATCTTTTCTGCACTCTAACGACTCATTAGCCTCAATAAAATCAAACAATCATCCAACATACATCATTTAATTTGAAATTTTGCTAGGTTCTTCGTGTTTTTCAAACCAAAATCACGTTAGGCTTAAATAAATGAAATTAACATATATTCATCATGTTCGTGATGAAACCACAAGTTTGGTTTTTATTTCATTCAATTTGTTGAAAACAAGGATTATCGCATGAGTTGAAGAACTGGAATCTAACCATTAAGAACAGCTGTTCTTGATTTTTTAAATATTTGAATTTTCCAATGCTTTTACCAACACGTGTTCTGGTCCACTAACACTCAGCGCGTTTGGCTCAGTTGGTTGCTTGCTTGCTCTTAAGGCTCCGTACATGCGTCCACCTCAAGGTCATGGGTTCAAACCCAAAGAAGACCAAATTTTTACAAAACTTCCATATTTTCATGTTTTTTTATCAAACTTCAACAATTTTTTAACCAATCAAAACTTCTCATTTTGAGATGATTTTTGCACACTTGTCATTTAATATATATATTTTATGATTATGTCAAAAATCCAAAAACTTTCATCTGATTAAATTTAATCGAAATAAAACGATGTTCTCAACACTTTTCAAACCTCCTAAAAGGTGAATTTTTCAAGTTTTCACTTCCGATTTTTTTCAAAACTTCATAAATGAACTCACATTTCAAAACATTTTCAAATCATTTTAAAACATTTCATCAAACTTGCATCTTTTACCATGATCAATCCGATTTAAAACGATAAAATCGATTGCTTTCTCGAATTTCTCGACGATAATGGGCCACCCTTATGGTGTAAGTCCCAACCTTTATGTACATATTTAGTTTTACTTGTACATACTCAAATTATCATTGTTAATATTCAAACGTAAACAAATTTCTTTCATTTGTTTTCATTCGTTTGTCTATGCGCGAATCCATTGGTTCTAAAGGAAGGTTTTCCCGAGCAAGATTTTTTAAACCAATGGGCCTCCATCACGTAAGTCCCATAATATTCTTTATGTACATAATATTTCTTTGTACATATCAAACTTTTGTCAAACATTTTTAAACAAATTTCATCTGTATATAAATACGTATATTTCAAAACAAACTTTTATCTCGTATATACATGTATACTTTTTTCAAATACTTTTTATCTGTATATAAATATTATATTTCTTTCAAATACTTTTTATTTGTACATAATACGATACTTTTTACGATAAACTTTGATCAATCATTTCGCTCATCTGTACATTTTACACTAAATGCCATTGGTATTGAGGAGCATTATTCCCTCGTGAAACTACTTTCAAATCAACGGCCTCCCTTATGGTGTAAGTCCCAACCCTCCTATGTACATCCATCTTCTTTTGTACATAAAAACTCTCGTGTACATATTCATTTCTTGTACAAAGACAAACTTGTGAATAATCGAGTTATGCTGTTTTAAACGCTCGTTTACGTAGACACTTGTTTATATTTCATAAACTCTGTAAATAAACATCATGCATAGTTTATATTTCCTTCATAAACTCCCCGTGAATACATATCACACACACACAACTGCTTATACAAAATGTCTAATAAATAACATAACAATTAGACTAATCAATAGGTTTCATTGAGTTTAGCCTCCGCTGGCTTCATACAAGACAACTCATCACCAGTTGAGTTTAGCCTCCGCTTTGGCTTCATACAAGATAACTTATCTCAACATGGGTCACCTTTCTTGGCTTTGTAAGAAACTCTCCCATTGCAGTTAGCTTAGGCTTGTGGAGAGACAACACTTTGCTGAGCTCGGCTTTCTTGCTTTCAAAGAACTTTAGTTGAGTTTAGTTGGCATCATAATGAAAGAAATCTTTAACAAATCCTATTGGGCTTCCAATACAAAGAATCACCAGCTTAAGATAGAACCTCGAAAGGATGGTTTTCGGTGAAATCACTTTCAAATTTTAGAGTAAAATTTTCCTGAAATTGCTTTTATTTAAAAGGATGATTTCGGTGAAATCCTTTCAAGCCAAAGCCAGTTATACCCTAGTTGCTTCTACAAGGATTCATGGCGGATAATGCCTCTTGGGCTAATAATAAGGGACGGCTCTTAAATTCCCTTTAATCCAATCAATTTTCTAAGAGATTTAACATTTATCATCTTTGAAGAATTATATATCCATCCATTACATCACATACAAAAAAACTTTTCAAAACTTTTTTGTTTTCAAAAAAAACATCTTTAACAGAAGTGGTAACGCTTGTACTCAAGCAAAACACCCAATGCTACTAAAAGATTCAAACATCTTTTTCAAACATCTTTCTTAAAACATAAGTGGTAACGCTTGTATACTCAAGCAAAATAATAATACTACGAAAAGATTTTAATCAATCAAATTTCAAAAGTGTATGTGATGAAATAGATTAGATACATTTTTTTCATTAAGATGATTTGTCTTCTTACTAACATCTTGCTTTTCACAGCATAAGTGGGAACTACGATGCTTCGACTTTCTCAACATTTTTGAGAACATGAGGCAAGGTCTCATCCTTGCCGAGCAAATTTCTATCTTCGGCCAAACAAACCATAGACTGTAGATCCCGAGCTACAAATGCTGATTCCCACTAGATGTATGCGTGAAGATCTACAGATCTGCGGCACAATAATAAAAACCTAGAATCACATAATTTAATGCTTAAAATCCCAAAGGAGAAATTTCCCATAAAGAAATAGCAATTAAAAATCACAACATATCATATATTCGAGAACACATATATTTAGGTGCTCCATTTCCTTTATATACCAAATTTTTAACTCCCTAATGCGTTATGTCTAGTTTGCGTAGTCGGCGCATACCAATATCAATTGAGGGTATTTTTCTTTTTCATTTTAAATCATCTTTCTTGTGTTGAAAATAATAAAGCTTGATGCATGCATCTTTATAAACAAATCAAAAGATTTAAATGGTGGCCGGAAGATCCGAACTCACGCTGCATCCTCAGTGCGCATTTAACGCGGAACAGCCATTTTGTTTGCATGACAATTTTCAATCAATTGATAAATCATCCACCATACACTTATTTTTCAATTAGATTTTTTTAGGGTTCTTTTGTTTTTCGAATTCAATCATGTTAGGATTAAATAAATGGAATTAAATGATGTCATCATGTTTTTGCGGTGAAACAATTGTTTCACGTTACATTTTGATTTCATCAAGAAACAAGGATTGAGAATGGATTGAAGATGGAGGGAAGATGAAAGGCAATTTTGAAAATTCAAATATCCGTAATATTATAACATGGTTTGTTTCAATACACGGATGTATTGTTCCCCAGTGGTTAAAGCTCACTCTGATTATGCCATGCCTTGCTCTTACAGGTCCCGTTTTGGTAGCCTTGGGAATTTTTTGCCAAATTTTTAATTTTTTCACTTTTTTTACCAAACTTTGACTTTTTTCCCAACAAAATTTTAAGGTGATTTTTTGTATACTTGTCAATTAATGTATCTATTTTAAGATAGTGCAAAAATTTTCACAAAAACTTTCATCCGATTATGTTTTATCGAGCGAAATGGTACTTTTGAGTACTTTTCAAAACACCTTTAAGGTGATTTTTTTCAAACTTTAAGGATTCTTTTTTTTCACAATTAAATTTCATCTTTCAAAACATTTTTAAAATCATTCTTCAAAACTTTTCATCAAACTTACATCTTTTTCCATGATCGATCCGATTAAACGATAAAAATTCGCTTTTCTCTAATTTTTTAACCGATCATGCCTCCCTTTGATGTAAGTCCCAAAATTTTTTATGTATATATATTTTTGTACATATCTAATTATTTCATGTACATACCAATTTCTACCTGTACATAATACAGATACCTTTGTAAATATCAAGTATGTATAAACTTCATGCTGCTTTTTTTCTTTTCGCTGAATATACATCGAATACCATTGGTATTAAAAGGAGCATTATTCCGGTGAAATGCTTTTAAATCAATGGGCCTCCCTTACGGTGTAAGTCCTAACCATCTCATGTACATCCATATCTTCCTGTACATAAATACTGTTTTGTATATATACTTCCTTGTACACAATTCAAACTTGTAATAATCAAGTTACGCTCTGTTTTAAATTGCTTTCACGTACACTTGTTTATATTTCTTTCATAACTTTTGTAAATAAACATCATGCATATGTTTATATTTCTTTCATAAACTCCTGTGAATACATATCACACACACACTTGTTTATACAACTGCCTAGTTATAACATAACAACTAGTCTAACCAATAGGTTCCCATAGTATTAGCTCTCTTGGCTTTGTACAAGGTAACTCATTCATCCGATCAGCCTCCTCTTAGGCTTCATATAAGAAAAATCATTCATCCGAGTTTAGCCTCCGCTAGGCTTCATATAAGACAACACTCGCCGAGTCAGCCTCCTCTTGGGCTTCGTTCAAAAGAACTCCTCATTGAGTTTAGCCTTTCTTGGGCATCATACAAAGAAAGAGACCAGAAATCTTTTCCTCTTATTGGGCTTCCAATACAAAGAATCACCCACATTAGGATAGAACCCTGAGAGTATAATTTCCCGGTGAAATTGCTCTTAAATCCAAAAGGATGGTTTCCTGGTGAAATCCCTTTTAAAGACAAAGCCAGCCATACCCTATAGCTTCCTCTTGAGCTTCATACAAGGACCCTCGATGACCCTCGGAATGCCTCCTCTTGGGCTTACAATACAAGGACCCACGGGCTTCTTAAAAGAATCCCTCCAATCCAATCAATTTCTCCTCGAGATTTAGACGTTTATCATCTCTATGGAAGAAGTATCTCATCTATAACATCACATACAATCAAAAACTTTTCAAACTCTTTTCAAACAAAAACATCTCTTAATCGTAAGTGGTAACGCTTGTACACTCAAGCAAAACACCCAATGCTTACAATTAAAAGATTCAATCATTTTTCAAACATCTTTCTTAAACATGTAAGTGGTTACGCTTGTACACTCAAGCATAACACCGATAACTTACGACGAAAATGTATGTGATGAAATAGATTAGATACATTTTTCATTAAGATGACATTTGTCTATCTCTTAATAACATCCCGTTGCTTTCCACTAGCATAAGTGGGAACTACGATTGCTCCGACTTTCTCAACTTCCTTTGAGAATAACAAGGTCTCATCCTTGCCGAGCAAACTTTTCTCTCTCTCGCACCAAACAAACCATAGATCCCTTTAGATCCGAGCTACAAATGCTCTGATTCCCATTAGATATGTATGCAAGATCCCAATGATCTTTATGCAGCAATAATAACAAACACTAGGATCCCACATAATCTATCCTTCTTAAAATCCAAAGGAGAAACTTTCCCAATCATAGAAATAGCAATTTAAAACACACAAACATATCAAACATATTCATATATAAAGCTATAGATAACTATATATATTTAGGGTGCTCCATCTATTCCCTTTATATAACAAACCCCCTTACTCGGAATCTCCCTAATGCGTTGCGTCTAGTTTGCGCTAGTCGTTACGCATATCAAATCAATTGAGGGTATTAATAGCTTTCCCCTTTTTCATAATCTTTAAATCATAATTTCTTGTGTTAAAAATAATAAAGCTTGATGCTCACGACATCTTTATAAACAAATCAAAAGAGTAAATCGTTTCGAGCCAGAGAATCTGAATTCATATTCGATTCCCTAGCGTGTCGCTTTTTAACGCGAACACCTTGCCTTCATACGCGCGCTGCCTTACCACTGGACCAAACCTGCTTTTGTGTTAGGCATATGAAACGAATATATTATAAGCGAAATTAATTTCTGGAAATTAATTTCCCAGGTTTTTGGCTACGGTTTTCATCTGTTGCTATAGCCTTAACCTACAGATCGTTCTGTAGCTAAATCACTGCAAAAATCAAACTAGAAAAATACAAACGATAAATGAGTTATGAGGCCATAGATCAACTCGGTTTGATCCTCTAAGTATGATGGAGTCATTGGTTTCGTCCAATTTTTCCTAATTCGCAAAGCCCTAATTTCAAGCTTGGAACCCTAGCCATGGCAGATTCGTATACCTGTACTCAAACTTAAATCGAACCATGCAGAAAGCTTCGAAATAGAATCAAGAAACACAAATATATAATCAAATCATGTTAAAAGTTCATAAATCATTGAAATCGATTTTGAGTTTAGAGTATGCAAACCGTGACTTCAATTTCTGGATTCTGGACGTGTTGAGGCTTGGTGATGGTCTCAGAATGATTCGAGGACTCCTGTGAACACGTTTGAATGTTTGAATGGCTGGATCAAGCAAAACTTTGGCTGCAAGTTTCTTGACACACATAGTTTTTGAAGCTTTTTAGGGTTCTGGAGGCAAGAATTTCCCGTCCTTGTGCATCGGGATCAGCATGTGATATATAATTGGATGACATTAGGTCAAGAATTGATGAGAAAATATATCCTCATCAATGTGAAATATTTGATTGAATCAAACTTTATTTTACCTTTTTGAGCCAATTTCAATCAAATCTCTTGTCAATCTCAATTTCGAAATTGATGTGTTGTATGGCTTGCTTGGACCTCAAGAATGAGAGAAAATCAACCTTGCACTTAATGTTTTGATTTTATATCTTTTATTTTAATTAAATTGGTTTTAAATGAATAAAAATCCAAAATAAATAAAAATAAGATAAAAGCGTGGCCTTGGGCTTGAGGTTCTAATTCATATAAGAAACAAGTTTGAACCAAGAAAAGTTAGGTCCATTTAGAAAAAATTGATTTTCTCAAGTATTTCTCTTCATGCACTCCTCAAAATGCTCAACTTGTACAATTTATATCTTCCTCAATTTTCAACATTTTTGGGTGTTCTTGGACTTTTTAGAAATCTCAAGATGTCCTCTAAACACTCCTTTTAGTTTCATCTTCATTTAAGTTTCCATGTTCATGAACACTTCTTTGCAAAAAGATGACTTTTGTTGACTTTTAAAAGGACCTGTAATGTTTTGATCCATAACTTCCAAATAAAGCATTTTTGGCCAAAGCTTGTGATATATGAAGTTGTAGAGAATTGAATTCCCTTCAAAATGAGCTTTGGTGGAAAAATTTCTAATAAAGTATGTGAAAGTTATGCATGGTCAAACTTCTGTTGACTTTTGTTTGAAAACCTAATTTAGAAACTTTGACTTTTATCAAATCTTGACTTTTCTTGAGGAATCATGATCAACCCTTGATAAAATGATGAATGTTACTTCAAAATATTGATGTTGACCAAAAATTATGACGTTGATGTATGTTGACCATCGTTGACTTTTCCGTCTAATACAGTTGATTCAACCATCTAAGCAATTGGATGAGCAAATTTGACTTGTAAGGATTGAACTGACATGGTGATCCCTTGAAGCATATGATGATGTATGATGACCACTTAAGCATTGAAATACATTTTGACCTGAGAGGAGCAAAACCTAGTTTGGATTGATTGCTTAGGAGAGGATTTGTCTAGTAAACCTCTTGTGAATTGTCTTTGAGAAGTGGAGGGCAAATTTTGGGGTATGACAATTACGATCAGCTTTGTCATGGCTCTTCTGACCGTACAGAGCATTGGCTTATTTTTTCCATCAAAATATCTCTTCGCAAATTGTCATACCCCAAAATTTGCCCTCCATCCACTCAAGAGATTTCATACATCTATACTCAAAGATTCCTCAAGAGTCGTCGACAAACTCTCCTAGACAATCAACCCAAACTAGGGTTTGGTATCTCTCAAGATGGACTTCAACATCTCCAATGGTCTTCATGCCTCCTCATATGTTTCAAAGATTCTCCATGTCAAGTTTCAAGCTTCACAGAAGTTTCCTCGCATAATTGCTTCGATGGTGAAAATCGGTTGTATTGACAAAAGTCAACTATGGTCAACATACAGTCAAACTTCATGATTTTTGGTCAACATCCTCATTTTGAAGTTACATTCATCATTTGATCAAGGGTTGATCATGATTCATCAAGAAAACTCAAGATTTGCTCAAAAGTCAAACTTTCTAAATTAGGTTTCTAGGTGAAAAGTCAACTGAACTTTGACTGATCATAACTTCTTCATACTTTCTCAGAAATTTTTCCACCACCTCTTGTTTTGAAGGAAATTCAATTCTCTACAACTTCATGTCTCACAAGAATGTCCAAAAAATGCTTCATTTGAGAGGTATAGCTCAAAACATTATAGGTCATTTTCAAAGTCAACAAAAAGTCAACTTTTTGTTTTGAAGATATATTGAGCATGGAAACTCCAATTGAGATGAGACCAAAAATGTTGGTTAGAGGACTCTTAGAGCTTTCCAAAAAGTCCAAGAACACTCAAAAATGTGGAAAATTGAGCAAGATACACTATTCAGAAGTTGGGCAATTTTGGACAATTGCACAAAGGACATTTTGGTCAAATGCAAAATTTTCCAAATGGGCCTAAAATCTTTTGATCCAAACTTGTTCATGACATTATTCTTGACCCATAAATGCTGGCCATGGTGATTTTCTATTTTATGATTTATCTTTGAATTTTATAACATTTAATTCAAAATAAATTATATAAAATATGAAAATTAAGTATTTTTTTCAAAAGAGTTGATTTATATTTCAAGTCCAAGAAAGCCCATAATCCTTACCAAATTCGTGATAGCATGCATATGGAAAGAAAATCAAGTTTTTAGGAAATTTGATTTGTTTTAAATGGAAATATTGCACAATCAAGGATCAATCTTTTTGCTTGATTTTTCTCTCCAAACTTTCTATAAATGCTCACAAGATCACAAGCCAGAAAAACCTAGCTCAAGCCAAAACCTTTATTTTGTCAAAATTTTTCAAGAAACTTGAGAAATCGTGTTTCAAAATCCGCCTTCCAGCCATTCCATCGTGCTCAGAGGGTAAGTTTGAGTAAGAATACACTATTGTTGTGGATCAAACCATCCGATTCGAGCCATATACATGCATACATAATCAATTTTCTTGAATTCGTATTTTATTACCAGCAGTTTTAATTGATTCTAACGTTTTTAATGTGCTCATGAGACATTGAGGGTTTGATCTAGGCAATCGCCATTGAGTTTGAACGTCAAAACATGAGATACCATTCTTAGGGCTTCAACCGAAAGCTTTCGAACTGGTTTATCTAGGACGAATATTCGTGCAAGAGAACTACACCATTGAACTGCACCATCGATTTAGGGGGTAGGGTCCTCCTTTTCTTTTAATCGTCGTATTTTTGCAGTTTAAGGATCATGGTCATGGGAGACGACTGAGCTAGGCTCCGCTTGGTGACTCGTTGACTCGATTACCGGGGCGTGGCACAATGGCGTATCCTCATTCGTCCATTCATTTATTATCCGCCTACGCGTGTTGACTGTGTTTTGTTTATATCTATGACACGCGCACTTTAAAAGCAATCACTTTAAGTTCTAAACACCAAATGCAACGTATGAGTGGTAGATGCAAGTGCACTCAAGGTTTCACCCTGTGGACATCGTTCGAGCTACTGGACCCGGTTTTTTTCCTTTTTCCAAACTTGCACTATTTTCTATTTTTCATATTTTCTATATTTTTTCAATATTTTGCATCATTTTAATTTCTTTTCATATTTTTATTTCTATATTAAAAATCATCAAAAATTAATTTTCTTTTTGCATTTATTTTCAAAAACTTTATTTAATTTAATAAATTAAAATATATTTTTGCATGCATATTTATTTTTATTCAATTTTGCATTTAAATCACTTTTAATTCATTTTTAATTATTAAATTGCATCCAAAAAATCCTAAAAATTTATTTTAGCATATTTATATTATTTCCAGCATGTAATAATTTTCTCATATAAAAATTTGCATTTTTCTAACACTTTTTCTCTTGTTCGATTCATGTATTTTCCGATTTTCATTCCTTTGCAGTGTTGATCCGATTTAGACATTCTTTCTTTATCATTTTACTTTTCAATAATGTAATCTGATATGGGATGTAATAGTTTAAATTAGGTCTTTATTTTCCGCATTTTAAATTATGTATCTGCCCTAAAGCCATGTAATAGCGTAGACATTTACTTTCCGCACTTTTACATTCCGCATTTTACTTTCCGCACCCTATCAATTGCTAGTAACTAGGCGTGTATGGCAAGATAATAATGAACTTAGCCCACTAATTTGCAAGATAAAATATCCTGAAATCAACACACTTCTTTCACACATGCACCCCTTGGGTAATTCTCTCTCGCTGCCTTACGAATTCACAATGGTCATGTCCTCGAACGTAGAGGTATTCTAGCACCGTTGCCTTCCAAACAAATCATCATAGTCCCTTCGATACAAAGATCATAAGACCCACGATGTCGCCTCCGAATACATGATCTTGACCTCGAATGTCGCCACGAAATGATGATAGTCCCTTCGAATGTGCTAGGATACTTCCTAAGTTGCTTTCTACACCATCCGATGTCCCTTCGAATGTCCCGCTTACATCCAACGAATGGAGCTACCTACTAACTAATGGTATGGCTACGCTTATTCTAAAGGAACG